>JAJLXD010000022.1:6911-72378 GCA_030571115.1 Wickerhamomyces sp. yHMH617 | reverse complement strand
ATGCACGTACAGGCCAATAGAAAGTCACACAAATTTACGCAAAGTCATAATGTCATTGGTTCATTTGTCCAGGTGGTCAGGAATTGGGTGCCGTTTCTACGTAGGTCTGATTGCCTAGAATTATCATACAACTCATGGGGTTTTATGCGTAAATATTAGGCCATACCAAAAACTCAAATACCGACAGTTATGAAGTGAACTCTGTATTTGTATGTTTGTAAGTTTGCAATTTAGGGTACTATTTGATGCATATCTTTCGTGCAGCTGCAGTGATGCAAGAGAGCTGAACTCACGGTCACAGCGAATACGAATTGATTAAAAAGTCATTAATTAATTTAATAGCTATAAAACAAGTAAGAATTTTGGTGCATGGATACCCTAATCCAAGATTTCAGATCTGTCCACACTATGAACCTCTTTGATGTTATAGTTAGTAGTTTCGTATGCCCTTCTATCTTGAGGATAGTAGTCGTAATATGAAGGAGTGAACAGGACCGGTACATATTTAGTATAATTCTTTCTGGAACAATGACTAACTAGTTCATGACCTTCAGTTTTATAAATTCTTTTGATGAGGAAATCCACAATGAAGTACTGAAATAAGAACCCCAATACAATAAAGAATTGGAAAGCAACAGCAAACCAGATGAATACGAAGAACCGCCCATTTCCAAAAGAAGCTTTTATCCCCATGGTGTCGTATGTATCATTATATTTAGAAATGATCTTGCTCACTAAACTGGTGGAATTGGCAGCAGAAGCTAAAAGTAAAGGGAAAGCTGTATAGTAGAAGATACCTGAGACTCCAAATATTAAGAATCTTTCTGGCGTAAATAGTGATATAAAATTCAACAAGAATCCAATACCTATAAAAGCACAACTTATGGTTAGCAAGACAAAACTAGCCATGAATGTACCATTTAAAGAGCGCTCTTTACCTTCCAATCCTTCAGGAAGATAGACATCCCAGATATTGCTATTAGAAGAGTAGTCACTATTGACACTAGCTGCATAAATCAATGCCGGTTTATTCTTCAACGTCAAGTAGAAATTCGTCAGCTGCACTATTCCTTCATTATAGTTATTATTGTAAGGATAAACACCATAATTTATAAAGCCATCACTGGTGCGTTCCGAAGTATACCCAAAGAAACCAACTCTGTAATATCTTGCTAGTCTCTCGGGGTCAAAACTTGGGAATGGATAAGTATCATTCTGGAACACCTCTTTGTATTTGATGTTTTCATAATCGAGTTGAACCAAGTATGTACTAAACACGGGCTGTTGTTCAGTAGAAACAGATCCTAATGTGAACGCAGTGAATATTAAAGGTATAATTGATATCACCAAAACTGCAATCTTGAGAAGTAAGAAGAATGTGCTTAATGAAGTGTTTGATTTATATTTTGATTTAACCATGTCTTATAATAATGATGATGATGAAATATGATGCAAATGAATATGTGACTGTTTAATATCAATATATAGGGTAAAATATCCTGTATTTATATTTCAAAAAGGGGAAGTTGCTATATATTATGTTTATGTTGATCATACTATTTCCGTAGGTCATTCTTGTTTTTTGTCCTCATCCCCGTATAGTTTTACTAAGATTATTAAACTTAAACTGTGGGTAATGTAATGTAATAAATATAATGTAAATGTAAATGTAATCATAAATATTTATGTTTTACAGTAGATCTAAAAACTCAAAAACTCAAAAACTCAAAATGACGTCAAAAATGATTACATTTAAAATAATTTTCTCAGGCAAAAATTTAAAAAAAGGGTTCAAAAACAACATAAAATCATAACAGTATTTTTAAAGTTTCTCCTTCTGCATAAAAAAAACATTAAATTAAAGTACTGTAAAAAATTTTGTTTTAATTATTATTTAAATTAAATTAAAAAAATCATTACATAATCATGATGTCATTGCATTCTCATTTCTTTCCTTTCTTCTTACTCTTCTTTTTCTTCTTCTTATTCTTGTTGGAGTTTGACTTTGAAGACGTTGACACTGGTGAGTTTACTTGTTCTGGTTCTGGAGTCGATTCTGGTTCTGGTTCTGGTTCTGGCGTGGGTTCCTGTTCTGGCTCGTTGGACTTTCCAACTTTCTTTGAGTCATGTAGTTCATCAGTCACTGTGGTCTTTGTGATCTCAGTTGTAGGATGTGCCTCATTATCTAAAATTTTCAATGGTTCTTTTGAGATAGGGGTATTGTTAGAATGCGAGCTTAGTGGATCGTAATGGTTGTTAGCTAGGTCAAAAGTGGACGATCTTCTTTCATATAGCCTTTCTGTAGTATCATCGACATGGACTGGTGAACTCTGTAATAACTCTTCCTTAGGTTCATCGTTGTAACTTGGCGGTTTATTAATGATCTTGGATGGTTTTGGTATTATTTCACTAGAAGAACCAACGTTTGGCAATAAAGCTGGAGGTCCAAAAAAAGTCTCCTCTTCAGATGGATAATTTGGTGGTAGCTCTTCACCTTTATCTAATACTGCATCTGCATTAATCTCTTTGCCATATGCTGGAGGAACTCCAATTGTTCCAAAAACACTACCAAATCCCCATTTCTTAACATTAGCTTCAATGAAAACAAATCCGATTTGACCAATGTTGACATCCAATTTAGAAGGACCAATCGAACCAACAATCGGGTATAGATCAAATTTAACATTATGGGCAGCTTCCAAGATCTTTTTACCATTATGTGTGAAAAATATGGTTCCCGATCTTGGCTTGAAACCAACACCTAAAACGTCACCTTCTATTAATTTAGTCCAAATAGAAGGGGAATAGAATGGTTGGTTGATACGAACAGTTCCATCAGATTCATATGCTATTGAATATTTGTTATATCCTGGTAGTCTGAACAATGGATATGGCTTTGAGCTTAATCCAATTGATACTTTGGACTCTGGTTCCAACTCAAAAATCTTCACTTCAAAATAAATGGTATCATTATTAGAATCGTTGATGTTGATAGGTAATGGATGGTTTAATATAACAGAATTAGGTTCATCCTCAATGGAGTTAATGAATCTAATATCCAATTTATCTTCTATGGAAACGGCTGGTGCATTGCCAATTTTGATTAGTTCTGAAGGCTGTTCAAAAATGTAGGCTTGAATACCACGATCCTTGATATAATTTCTTTCAGATTCACCCAAAGTAGAACCTAATGGATTTGTGATAGGAATATGTTCTTTCTGGAAATTTTTACCATCGAAATAGTTGCTCTTTTCCAAAGGCGTAAGATTAGTTAAATATGTTCTCTCATCGTTCAACAATGTCTCTTCATCATCGAATTCACCAGGCACGTTAAAATTTGAACCCAAAAATAAAGACCCTTGCCCATTGTTGAAGAATGAGAAGTAGATCGTCAAAAACAGAAGTATGAGAAATAGAACCCCCAAACCAGCTGAAAGACCTATGATCAAAGGTAAATTGATATCAAAATCAATATCTTCCATCGCGTGTTTGAAATCAACCCTCAAATTTAGTGTGGGTTTCTCAATTGAAATTTTTCTGTTCTCAAGGAATTTAATTATCACGCTGCTCTCAAATAATTTATTACATAATCAATTTATGAAATCACATTCAAAAGAATGAATGAATGAAAGAATTAACTGCAGTATTACAAAAAAAAACCTTTTCAGTTGGTTACATTACATAGAGCATGATATTGTCCACTGAGATAATGATATTTCCTGTAATCTATAACAATACGCTGAAAAAAGATTAAAAAGTTAATCAGATTCGTTTTCATCGTCATCGAGGTCTTCATCATCGTCATCTTCTTGATCAACATCCATCTGATTTACCGAGCTTCTTCTCACAACCTCTTTAGCATCGTCTGCTAAATCATCAAAATCATCCGAGTCACTGTCATATTCTCCAGCAATGGATGACCATTCGATGTAATAATCTTTGATGTATCTCTTTGTATTCTTCAAAAATAATGGGTCAAATGGGAAATACCCTTCCAAATCAACAAATTGTTGCTTGTTATGAGAAGATGCCGAGCTTGAAAGGGCGTTGTTAGCATCTAGATCAGAGGAGCCTCTCGTACCCGAAATACCTTTCAATCTTTCATTCTTATTCTTTTGAATGATCGAGAAACAATAAGTAACGTTTTCTTCTTGAGAGATCTTTGCAAACATTAACACAACGTTCTCATTGCAAAACTTCAATGGATTGAATTTCGTTATTAATATTCTTTGGAAAAATTTATCAAGACCTAAAGCCCAGCCACCATCTTCATCTTTCAAAACTTTGAACCTGAAACAGAAAACATAGAGTAAAACTTGAAATGCTGAATAAAAAAGTTTGAATCTATCCATATTAACGCCAGAATTGATTTCCACTTCTCTCTCTTCGACAAATTTATTCAACCAAGACATTAAATAGCTCAATACAAACACAATTTGGGATTTTTGAAGCAATTCAGCTCGGGAAAGATAGGATGATAAATATTGTAAGGCTTTGATTCTCTTTTCTATAGTTTCATTAGGTGAGAATGATAAATCAATAAGGGTCACTAGGAAAGAATCCATAAGCTCTGGCAATTGTTGGGTATAATAAAATAAGATAAACTGAGTAGACTTTGTGTAATAGGTCGGAAGGATATGTGACTTGAATAATGAGGTTAAAGTGTTATAAAGTACAACTGCTTGTTCTTCATTTTCTTCATCGATGAAACTTTTGGAATTTTTTGTGAAATTTTGCAAGTTTTCGAATACTAGTGATAGCATAGCATCTAATTTTTCAGATAGATCTGCTATATTAGCGTTTTCAATTTCATTAATATTGATTTCTTCTTCCCCTTCAAAATCACTTTCTTCAAAATCACTCTCATTATCCTCTTCATTGAAATGAACTTTTTTGCTCTCTTTGTCTGTAACAGCATCTTCTTCATCATCACTATCTTCGATCTCATCGTCATCAAGT
The DNA here is from genome assembly GCA_030571115.1 of Wickerhamomyces sp. yHMH617. Classification (NCBI taxonomy): domain Eukaryota; kingdom Fungi; phylum Ascomycota; class Saccharomycetes; order Phaffomycetales; family Wickerhamomycetaceae; genus Wickerhamomyces; species Wickerhamomyces sp. yHMH617. Next base: position 67,419 of record JAJLXD010000022.1, on the reverse strand, counting down.
TCATCAAGTTCATTTTGTAATTCAACGTCAATCTGAATACAACGTTCAATGATGAGCGACCAAATCTGGAACTTTAATTCGTTTGAATAATCATTCAGTTTCAAGAGGTTGGCAACATAGTTCACCAAATCATTCTTTCTATGGAGCTTATTTGGGAAATTACGAACAAGTTGTTTATGTATCAAATGAACAGAAGTTGGAATAACTTTCAAAAAATATTGCAGAAGTTCATGATGATATTTTGTTTTTTTAACGTTCAAATAATTAAATTGTTGAATTAAAATAGCAGATATCTCAGCCCACCATTTTGGAAGATAAGAACATAGGGTAGTGATGAATTTTTTGAAAACTGTTATTTCTGATGGTTTAAAATTCCACCATTTCGAGTAGTTAATAATGGAAAATATAAGCTTGTCGCATAATTTATTATCTAACTTGGAGATATTGTTCGTCAATACAGACAGTATTATGACAAAGTTTGGGATTGTGACAGCTTCCCTGTTGTTTTTAGGGAGTTGTAACTTTGTTGCAAGAGTATCAATTTGCAATGAATTATTGTTATCCAGGGCATCGAGGGCAGATTTGATGAAATTGGTATACATGTTCTTTTGAAATTCTTGGTGACCCTCAGCCTCATCATTCTCACTGAGACCAAGCTTTCTTCTTTTACTCAAAAGCTGCTGTTCTTCTTCATCTTCTCGCTGTCTTTTAAAATGGTCCTTCTGATGATCGATAGACATCATTATGTATGTGGCTCGTGAATGAGATGTATGTGTAAAACTGACTAGTGGAAAAGCAAGAAGTGGAAATAATATATAAAATTGCGAAGTATTAATCAATAAATAGGATGAAATAAGATCAAGATTGACTAATTTGAATGAGAATTGCCTGTCTTGACTTAGTTCCTTTATAAGTTGAGCATAATTTAATTTTACCTGAAAATTTTTTGCAAATTNNNNTTTAAAAAAAAAAAAAAAAAAAAAAAAAAAAAAAAAATATTAAAAAATCACTAGTCACGTGAATCTGTCACATTTTACTGACACGCTTCTGCCAAAAAAAAAAATTGGCGTTACAGACAGGATTCGAACCTGCGAAGGTAAAACCCAATGCCTAACAGCTACTTGAAAATAGCAGGGCATCGCCTTAACCACTCGGCCACAGTAACCGCTCTTGTTACGTAATCATAAAACAACTTATGTGTTGTATATAATGATTATGTAATCGAAGTATCAAGTTTGAAAGGCCCCCCATCACAATCACATTCTGATGAGCTACGTTAGTTTAATTGTTTGTTATGTACATCTGTCAAAGCTAACACTTCATCTCCCCTGAGATGGTCTTGAGGAGGCAATGGTTAGATTTATTGATTTCCCGACAGTTGGAATTCAGTGTCTAATAGACAAAGGAAGTGTCACCCGGCCCACGATTTTGGATTGAATTAACAGTGTATATCTACATATATATCTGAATGGCGTCTTTGTCAGTTACAATCAAAAAAACAGCGGAAATTCCAAATTAAGAGTTGCGATTTGTGAATAGACAAAGTTTTCGAGTCCACATTGTGCCGTTTGTGTGATTTGCGAATTGTATCTTTAGCTTGAATCAAGGAAAAACAAGTTGTTAAGACACGATCAAAGCAAACTATGCAATACGTTGGAAGAGCGTTTGATTCCGTCTCAAAGACGTGGAGTTCAATAAACCCTGCAACACTTTCTGGTGCAATTGATGTTATTGTTGTTGAGAATGATGCTGGTGAACTGAGCTGCTCTCCATTTCATGTTCGATTTGGCAAGTTCCAACTACTGAGACCATCACAGAAGAAAGTTGATTTTATAATAAATGGAAAGTTCACCAATTTACCAATGAAGTTGGGCGATGGCGGTGAGGCGTTTTTTGTTTTTGAAGCTTCAAAGGATGTACAGGTGCCAGATGACTTGATAACCTCGCCTGTTTTGTCTGCAGTCTCCTCACCATCCGTATCACCACCAAGCTCACCACGGAAAAATACTCTAACTAGCTTAGCTGAACCTGACTACTTAGACATCTCCCAATCAAGCCCTGAACTTTCAAGACCGGATCCTATCCCAATTCACTCAACGGGATCTGAGCAAGCTTTGGTGCAACCGACAACTTCATCACCCATTGCCACCTCACCAAAAGATGCAACTCTTGAGAAATTACAAAACATCTCTAAGAGACTGACCAGAATCAACATACCAACTAAGATTGATCATAATGGTGATTTGTTTTTGGATATGAATGGTTACAAGTCAAATGCAAAGAATACTCATGATACTAGCGATATATTGAAAAAATTATTGAGCGAAGAGTTTGGGGACGATGTTGACTTATCACGATACGTTCAAGAAGACGACGAAGGTAATATCAAGATTATACCAAATGATGACCTTTCAGCTGCTGCGTCTCTTTTAACACCCGACGCACTGGACTCAACGGTAGTCAGTGATTCGGAAGATACTGTTTCAACTTCAGATGAACACCTATTGTCTAGTCTATCTTCTACGAATTACGTAAAAACTTTACGTTTAACTTCAGACCAGCTTAAGTTTCTTGATTTGAGATATGGTGAAAACGATATTGGATTCAGTGTTGATAAAGGTAAAGCATTGATAACCTGCAAACTGTACCTTTGGAAACAAAACGTTCCTATTGTCATCTCTGATATTGATGGAACAATAACAAAATCAGATGCGTTGGGTCATGTATTGACTATGCTTGGTCGCGATTGGACACATCCTGGGGTTGCAAAACTTTTCACAGATATTCAGTTGAACGGATACAATATTATGTATCTTACCGCCAGATCAGTTGGGCAAGCAGATTCGACAAGGAGTTATCTGAGAAATATAGAGCAAGATGGAGAGAAATTGCCTAATGGGCCTGTCATTCTTTCCCCAGATAGGACCATTGCTGCTTTGAAGAGAGAAGTTATACTGAAAAAACCTGAGGTTTTTAAAATGGCATGTTTGAATGATTTGAAGAATCTATACTCCGAAAAAGAGCACCCTTTTTATGCTGGATTTGGAAATAGAATAACAGATGCTTTGAGTTATAGAAGTGTGGGAATCCCATCATCCAGAATATTCACCATCAATCCTATAGGAGAAGTTCACATGGAGCTTCTAGAGTTAGCAGGTTATAAAAGCTCCTACGTTAACATAAATGAGCTGGTTGATCATTTTTTTCCCCCAGTTAATCCAAAAACTTTAGAATACGGTTTGAATGATGAGACGTTCACCGATGTCAACTATTGGAGAGATCCATTACCTGATTTGAGCGACTTGAGCGATGATGATTTATCTGGAGGTGATGCAAACCCAATGAACCAATATCAAGAATCAAATGAGGCAAAGGCTCAACAGTTGAGCTTGGATGAAGTGGACAAAGACTACAACGAGGAAGAAGATGAGGATTATTATGATGATGGTAACGATAATGAGGATGATGATTATTCGGAGGGATCGGAGGACGGCTCATATGATGGTGATATTGATCAAGATGCTGGCACAGGCCTTGAAGAAGAAGAAGATTTAGACGCAGAAGAAGACGATTTAGATGCCGAGCTGCTTCAGCATCAGGAATTCGATTATGATGAAGGTGACTATACTGGGGATCTTACAGGCGACTATACTAGTGAATATACTGGGGACTTCCCAAGTGAAGAAGATGATATCTCCTTAAATTCTAAAAGATCTGGTTTCTTACCTAGTGGGAGGGAAAGCTCAAATCCTTTGTCAGTCAATAACAACTCAGTTAACGGTCTTCATTCACCAGCAGCCTCTTTTGTCAAAGCTAGTGAGCTGATACAGAAGTTGAGCTTGAATGAACAGTCCAACCCATTAAAAAAATAAAACAATGCATATATTTATTTTCATACATCTTTGTATAATGCAAAGACTAATTAGACATTAGTTCACCGGCATCGTGTAATACTTTAGCTATTGGCAGTTAGAGCGATAAGATGTAGATGTGATTTTTGATAATAATATAGCAACTATCATTTGATCAAACAATCGGTACTAATAGATATTAATGGAAAGCAAAAGCAAAACCACTAGCTTATAATGTGCTTAAACTTCATCTTTGGAGATGTAGTTACTGCATCACTAGGAGTTATAGTAGATAGATGCTGAGCTTATCATTATCGAATATGGATTATGGAATAGTTTGTTCGCCGGTGACTCTCATGCAAGATCCTGTGGGTACAATTACACATTCTGATTCTTCGATTTCAATCTGATAGTGGAGAATATGCTGTAAAAATTACCGATTATTCTGCTACAGCTGTTGGCAATTGGCATGGTGTATTTTTTGTCGTCGTCAGCCGGCCATCGCACACAGTAAACTGTAAGTCTTAAATTTGACAGCAACTTTCAGAAACATTTAGTAGTAACTACAATACAACTTATACTACTTCAGAAGGTCTTTAGATGATCTTACTTTTCACATATCGCATTGATCGGCCGATGAATTATGATGATTTTTAACAGCTGATAAGAAATCTCAAAAAATTTATGAGAGGAAGGTCCTCACGAAATTTGTCGGGGTCTCAGATCATGTGCGTTACGATAAGCTTGTTATTGATTCGGGCACGAGCCATGTTGAGCCATGTACTCTATCACAGTTCACAAGTCCGCTGCCAACTTGCCAAGCTACCAGTAAGAGTATCCGAGTGGATGCTAGGTAGTAGGCACCAGACGTATCTTCAGAATTACCTTAATATTGCACACCTGAAAAAGTGTGACTACATGAACTGAATGATCTGTAATCTGTAATGAAAACGGGGATCATAGATCGGTGGGTGTATATAAAGTGATTCAACTCCCAAGTTCCAACCTTAAGGAGCTGTTGATATTGTAACGTTTGAGCAAATGTCGGTAAAGGAAACTGAGCACGAAAAGGCTCGAGATACTTCTAGTAGTATAGAGAAAGGTCACGGGGGTGTTGTCAGTACCATAACTGATGGTAACATCGAAGAAACTAAGGACTTTTCTAGTCTCAAGATACCATTCAGTATCAGAAAGAAACTATTCTTATCATGGTCCACTCCTAAATCAAGTAAGAAGCCAAGCTCTTCTTTTGGTTTTTGGTATCCTCCAAACTGTTCTGCTTTTGAAAGAAAACTTATCTTCAAATTGGATTGTTTTATTCTATCCTTTGCCTCTTTATCCTTCTTCATCAAATATCTTGATGCATCCAATGTCTCATTTGCTTATGTTTCTGGGATGAAGGAGTTCTATAATATGGAAGATGCTGACTATAACTGGCTAGAGCAATGTTTTCAAATCACTTATGCCGTCTTTGGTGTTCTGGGTCCATTATTGATGACAAAATTCAGACCTAATTACATCATTCCGGCTTTTGAAATGTCATGGTCTATCGTTTGTATCTTGATCATCACTACCAAATCTTATACCACTTTAATGGTTGTAAGAGGTATTCAAGGAGCTTTGGAATCAACTTTATATCCATCTATTTTCTATATCTTGGGGACTTTTTATTCAAAGGAGATTCTGGTATCGAGATCTGCTGTGTATATCTTCAGTGGGTGTGTTGGTCCTATTGTTGGTGGATTGCTGCAGAGTAGAGTTGTTTCTTTGAATGGTAAAGCTGGGTTGGCTCAATGGCAATGGCCATTTGTGATTGATTTCATTATCTCTGCTCCTGTTGCTATCTTTGGATATCTCGTGCTACCACAAGATCCTTCTAAAAGACAACCGAATTTTTATCTATCAACTGAAGAGATTGATTTCATTAGAAACAAAACAGCTGTTGTGCAAAACGTGGAAGAAACAAACAAACTGAACTTTGGCTCTATCAAAAGAGCTTTAACTTCTTGGCAGTTCTACATTTTTACCATTGCATATGTGATCAGTCAGTTGACTGAATCTGCAGGAGATTATTGGAGTATTGTTATGGAAAGTCAAGGTTATAACATTTATGATCGAAACAATATTCCAACCATCCAATCCGGTGTTAAGGCAGTAACGTGTTTGATTGCGGGAGTATTTATTGATTGGAGGGGACGTTATTGTGAGGCATATGCCTTCTTACTAGTCTTATGGATATCAGGGTTGTCTATATTAGTCCATTGGGATGTTCCAAGAGCAGCAGAATTCTATGCTTTCTCCATAATTGGTGTTTGCGCACCGGTTTCGGTTATAGTTGTGAGTTGGGCAAATGAAATGACAAAGGAAGATAAGCAGCTTCGTGCACTAACATTAGGTTGTCTAAATCTTTTCGCTACAGCCACCGGAACTCCTGTTGCGATAACATTGTTCAATACTAAGTTTGCCCCAAGGTTTGCCAATGGTTTTAAACTAGCCTTAGGATTGGCATCGGCTCAATTCGTCTTTAATTGGGTTATAGTGTGGTTTGATAGATATCAGCACCGAAAAAGGGATTATATCAACGATCAAATCAATGGTAGTGGTGTGTTAGTTGAGGAAGTCGATTGAAGTTAGTCCAGTATAATCTTTTTAACACCTCGCTAATAGATACAATTTGCGCTAATTTAAAAATAAATTCGTATCCTTAGCTTTTGTTATTCTAAGCATAGCCCCAGTATTGTACTATGGACTGTTTAATAGTTTCTCCAGAACTAGGTTTCTTAGAGCAAAAATATAAATAGAACTCCTCATGGGGGGCTCGAACCCCCGACATTTCGGTTAACTTCCGCTAAGAAATGATTCTTCCTTTGCTTGACTGTAAAAGCCGAACGCTCTACCAACTGAGCTAACAAGGACGAGTTCTGGCAGCCGAAAATTATTTTTAGGATATTACGTAAAAGTCGTTACGAGCACAGCTATCTAGGAGATATTAAATAAATGATGTATCAAGGGCAAAAAAGAAAGATATATTTGGCTTTCAATCGATGCGAAGCTGATAATCTTCACCTCCTTGAGCTTGTTTCATTTATTGATTAGTTGACTAATATCCGGGTGCTTATTAATATGGTTTTTATACTTAAATTAAATTGCAGAAGAAAACAAACCCTGAACAACTAATCTCTCAGTTATAAAACAAAATTGATGCAAAAGTTGAAAGCAGCAATATATGAAACTAGTTCAATGGCTTCAATGAAGCTGGATTCAAGACATTGAGAAGCAAATATCTGACATATTTGAAAACAAGATGAATTGTAAGATAATCTGCTGGACTGTTTAAAAACAATATGCATCTGATGACAAGGTGATTATTTGGCGTAACGTAGAATGAGGGATGATAAAGCTCAAAAATTATTCAACTTCATTCACTGCACAAGATGGCTGACAAACTTAGATAGCCGATATTGAAAGATGAAGTAACATTAGAGCTTGATGGCGGAACATAAATATTGTTGAAGGTATTGAAAAGTCCATCAAAATGATCAAAGAAGGTTGAGGAGCCGTTGATCATCGGTCAGCGTTGTGCAGTTTCCCAAAACTCGTCAAAAGATTACGTTCCAGCATTTTCATAATAAGAGAGACGTTACCAAGAGAAACTGAATCTCTCAATAGCATGTGATTCAACACTCAAACAATCGATTATTAGCCAGCTCGCTTTGAAGTGTTACGCTATATATTAATACAGAGGGTAGAAGTTAGGAGTAGTTAATCTAGCTTAACAGAAGCAGTCCGAAGCAGTTGATATCTTAGCTTGTATGAAGCAGAAGAGCGGGTTATGAATCATGATATGTAATATTGTAATACAATACAGTGGCATATAAGTGGGATACCACAGTAATTATGTGCTGCACATGAAGTAACACCAAGTGCCGTACAAGCATAACTACAACTGAATTACTCACCTATAGTACATTACCCAAGTAGCTTGTACTCTTAGAGGCTAAGGCTTAGAACCTAAAGCAGACTCCCTTAGGTAATTGATCAATACTTCTGAACGTTGGCTGACATTGGCTGTAGGCTGTAGTAAAGGCATACATAACTTGCTGGAGTGTTGGTTATTCTGAACTAGTGGCAGGAAAGCTCAAACCCAAGATGAATTGAATGTTCTTTAGACTGGATATCGGGAACCAGCCAACAATGAAAGGACTTGTCTTCCCGAAAGAACTCAATTTGATTCTTTACTGCTGCAAAGCTTTAGTTAAACGACAGCGCGCGCGATGACTGGTGAGGGTTCAAATAAATAATTGCAGTGTAAATTGGGAATTTTGGTCACGTGAATATGGCTAATTTTGTTGACTCAATTGTCATTATTTAGCCAAACCCAAAAAAAAAATATCAGGAACGGCGCTGCCACTGCGAGTTCCAATTTCTTTCACTGACAGGTTTTTTTTTTTTTCTGGGCAGCATTAGCCTGTCTAAAACTTTAATTTCTTCCTATTTTCCTCGGTAGAAGTCTGGGCAGAAGACCTAAAATGAGATAGCAAATGTAGGGCATCTTAAACGTTTGAGTCAACGCTCAAAACTCCAGAAAGATTATACTGAGGCTTTATCGAAAAGAGGTCTCTGAACTATAAATGGACACATCTGGAATTCTTTTATCAGATGTGAATTCTCCAATCCCATCATACCAAAATTGGTGATCCTCTGCAATCCTCTGTCCAAATATGTCGTCTTCTGAGAAAGAGAACAAAGACCTGGAGAGTTATACTCCTCCAATAACTATAACCACCAAGAAAGAGTCTCTTGTCGAACAAAATATTGTTGAGATAGACTCAGATGATATTAGTTTCATTCAGGGTGACTTTTCGTATATGGACAACTCACCATACCCTGAGGTTCGTGAAGTTGTCCCTAATACTGATGATCCAACTATCGTGATCAACCACTGGAGAACTTGGTTTTTGACAACCATATTTGTCATTGTCTTTGCTGGTGTCAACCAATTCTTCTCTTTGAGATATCCTACCCTTACCATCAATTTCCTTGTGGCACAAATCGTTGCTTATCCTGTTGGTACATTTTTGGCTAAGGTTCTTCCTGATATCAGATTCAGATACAGCTGGTTTAACCTTAACCCTGGTCCATATACCATCAAAGAACATGGTCTACTTACTATTTGTGTTTCATTAACTGCATCAAATGCCTATGCTACAAATATTCTGATTGCTCAGACAAACTTCTATAACAAGGATTATGGAATTGGTTATCAAATTCTTCTTGTCTGGACTACACAGATATTGGGTTATGGGTTAGCTGGTCTAACTAGAAGATTCCTGGTGGATCCACCATCGATGATTTGGCCACAAACATTAATTTCAATCTCGATGTTTGAAACATTGCATACTTCCAGATTTGAGCAGAAGATTGTCAATGGCTGGAAAATATCAAGATACAATTTCTTCCTAATTGTGCTTGCAATTAGTTTTGTTTGGTATTGGTTTCCTGGGTTCATTTGGAAAGGGTTATCATACTTTAATTTCATATTATGGGGCTCTAAAACAAGAAATGATTTTGTTGTGAACTTCATTTTTGGTGTTGCTGGTGGTGTTGGTGCCATTCCAATCACTTTTGATTACACGCAGATCTCCCAAGCAATGAGTGGATCTGTTTTTGCAACTCCATTTTGGGTCGTTTCCAACACATATGCATCGGTATTCATTTTTTTTATCTTTTTGCTGCCAATCTTGTATTTTACAAACACTTGGGATGCTAAATACTTACCAGTGATTTCAAGCTCAACATTTGATAACACACAAAAGAAGTATAATGTCACTAAAATTTTGAACAAGGATTTTACCATTGATGAAGAGAAATATAGAGCATATTCTCCATTATTTGTTCCATTCTCATACTTGTTATCTTATGCTTTAAACTTTGCTGCAGTTATCGGTATCTTTATTCATGCATATCTTTATCATGGTAGTGACATTTACCAAAAGTTGAAGAACTCTAGAAATGGAGGTGAAGATATCCACAAAAGATTGATGAACAATTACAAAGAAGCTCCAGATTGGTGGTATGCTATTCTGTTTGTGGTCTTCTTAGGTTTAAGTTTCCTGACTGTCTCCTATTGGGATACTGGTTTCCCAGCTTGGGGTCTTGTTATTGCAATATTAATCAGTGTCATCAATTTTATCCCACAAGGTTTGTTGGAAGGTATCACCAACCAGCATGTGGGTTTGAACATCATTACTGAATTGGTCTGTGGTTATATCTTACCTTTCAGACCATTAGCAAACGTCTTATTTAAAGTTTATGGATTTATTGTAATGAGACAAGGTCTTGAGCTGACTAGAGATTTGAAGATGGGAAGATATTTGAAAATTGCACCAAGGGTCTTGTTTGTAGCCCAAATTTGGTCAACTTTGATTGCAGGGCTTGTTAATGTTGGTATTCAGGAATGGATGAGACATAACATTGAGGATATTTGTTCCACAAGTCAACCTGATGGGTTCATTTGTGCTAATGGTCGTACTATTTTTAATGCTTCCATCATCTGGTCTATCCCAAAATACTTGTTCTCTCCGGGCCAGAGGTACAATGCTATTATGTACTTCTTTTTGATCGGTGCAATTGCTCCTTTTTTCACTTATTATTTGCATAAGAAATTCCCAACAAGATGGTATGGTAAAATCAATGCACCAGTTTTTTTCACTGGTCCAGGTAACATTCCACCAGCCACACCTTATAACTATGGTTGCTATTTTGCCTTAAGTTCCATTCTTCTATACATTAAATCCAAATGGCCAAAGTGGGATGCCAGATATAGATTTGTTATGGGTGCTGCTGTGGAAGTTGGAGTCGCACTGAGTGTTGTTATTATTTTCCTGTGTGTTCAGTATCCAGGTGGAAAACTAAACTGGTGGGGTAACAGCGTCTACAAGAATACCATAGATTATCAAGGTACGCCTTATTATACTTTACCTAAAGGTGAAACATTTGGACCGGATAAATGGTGGTGATACAATGCACTATACCGTTCAGGTTCAGGCTCAGGTTCAGGAATATAATGGAGTGTTTAATTGTTTGATATATTGCGAGGATGATCAATTCATGTCCTTGTTTTCCATGAAGTGTTCGCTGTCTAGTCGTAGATGTATTGCTCATTCGTCTCAGTAACAGGAGGACGTGTATCTAATATTTTGTATATCTGTTATGAGCCCTTTTGTTTTGTTTTTGTTTTTGTTTACAGAATTTTTTGTGGTTGTTGTCACAGAAACGTGTGTTGTTTCAAATTCGCGTTTCCTGTGATAAAATCAAAACAAAACAACAACAAAAATATTTGCTTTGAAGCTCTTTCCTTAGTTTCGCAGAAAGTATACACATCACTGAGGCTTGAAATGGACTATTCACCTTCGCCTTCCAAGGTCAAACCTCAGTATGCCTTTTTGGACAATTCGATAGAGATAGGGAGAGGTTATGACTATCAGTACTCACCAAGAAAAGAGTCTCCATTGAAACCAGTTAAAGATACCGAAACGCTACGTGAAAGACAGCGAAAGTTCTATTCAAAGTACCAGGATCTTGTTAGCGAACCAGGATCTCCAAGAAAACAAGGACTTTCAACAGCTACAACTTCTAGACTCTTCAAGAATATTGATCCTAAACAGGTACCTGTGGATGACAATGTGAAAATCAGCTCCAATATGATTGAAAAGATAATTAGGGAAAACGAGAACCTAAAAATGCAGTTGAAATCTGAGAGGAAGGAGAAAGAATTAGTCAATGGGTTTGCCACTGGATTGAAAGAGAAACTAATCAAATATAAGAAACAAAATGACAATCTAACGAAGCAAAACAAGATATTGGAAAAAGAATTAGAAGATTTGAAACAATTAAAGAAAGAAGATACTCCTGAACTTAGGTACAAATTTGATCCCGATGATGCGAAAGACATATTTCCAGATGATAGAGAATCTTCATCACCAACACCTGGACCACGGATTGGGTTATCAAATGATAAAGTTCAAGTTTCAGACTCGAAGATTGAGGCAAAATTTGATGAGTTGGAAGCAGAGCTACTGAGGATTAGTAATAATCAAGATTCAAAATTTGAATACATTAAAAATGAGATTGAATTCTTGAAAAAACTCTCGTTGCAGTCCAACAATCAATCAATTGAAGTGACACCAAAAGAAGATGATCAGATTCTGCAGGAGAGTGAGGAACTACAAATTTTACAAAGACAAGTTGATATTTTTACAAAAAAACTTGCCATCAGAGAAGAGAATAAGTCAAGAAAGCACAAATTAAACGAGGAATTATCAAAACTAAAGTCACAACTAGAAAAAGAAGATGTGCCTATAACCACCACAGAGTCCAAAGGAACGCACACGCCATCAGGGAAAAGCACCAGAGCCTCACTAACGTGTGAAGCTTGTGCAACTTCCGGCCTATGCGACGATAAGTCACACCATAAAAAGACCAATTGGTACCAGTAAAATAAAAGAAAATAAAAACTCATTAAACGATTAACCCCCCAAACAACTAAAGTACCCGCGAATTTTTCCTCTTTTGTACGCCTTGGCTTCTTTCTCAACTTTTCTCGTTTAACGAATTTTCTCTCGTTTAAAAAAAAAAAAAACAAAAAACAAAAATTACGGAAGGGAAAGTTTCTCTTTAAAAACAAATAGAGGATTCTATTCAAATTTGCAGTTATCGCGAGGGCTTTTGGAAATATCCTATCTTCATCGTTCATTTTTGTTTCAGTTATTTGAGTTCTGAATTCTGCGGTTGACCTCATCTCTTTTTGCTTTCATTTGAGCTCCATTTTTATCATCCTTTCATTTTTATAATTTTGGGTTCCTAAGGAAAAAATGTCAACAGCTCTACAATTCGTATCGCAAAACTCGTCCTTGTTGGCGTTTGAAACCCAGCAGAACTTGCTGAACTATTCCTCTCTCACTTTGGAATATCTAAGAAGTTTATCTTGGTGGCAGGTGTTTACCACTTTTATCTCTGTTATTTTGGTTTGGGATCAAATCTCTTACCAATTGAAGAAAGGAAACATTGCTGGTCCAAAGTATAAAGTTTGGCCAATCATTGGTCCATTTTTGGAGTCTCTGGACCCTAAATTTGAAGAATATAAAGCTAAATGGTATTCCGGCCCGTTAAGTTGTGTTTCCATTTTCCATAAATTTGTTATTATTGCAAGTGATAGAGATTTAGCTAGAAAAATTTTCCAATCTCCAACTTATGTTAAACCTTGTGTTGTTGATGTCGCTAAGAAAATTTTGAGAGAAGAAAACTGGGTTTTCTTGGATGGTAAAGCTCATAGTGATTATAGAAAAGGTTTGAACGGCCTATTCACTAAAACAGCACTTAGTGCTTATGTTCCATCTCAAGAAGCTGTTATGGACAGATATTTAGCTAGATTTAGAGAAGTTTCTAAAGATGGCCCAACTATCTTTTTCCACGAATTCAGAGAAATGATGTGTGGGTTATCTCTAAAAACTTTTTGTGGGGACTACATCAGTGAAGAAGAAATTCATGACATCGCTGAGAAATATTACCTGGTTACAGCTGCTTTAGAATTAGTCAATTTCCCAATTATTATTCCTTTTACTAAGACATGGTATGGTCAAAAAACAGCTGATATGACTATGAAGATTTTTGCTGCTTGTTCTGCCAAGGCTAAAGTGTACATTAAAAATGGTGGTAAACCAACTTGTATATTGGATGCTTGGATTAACTCCATGGAACAAGCCAAGAAGGATAAAACTGATAATCCAGATAGCAAATTATTGATTAGAGAGTTCACCGACAAAGAAATCTCTGAAGCTATTTTCACCTTTTTATTTGCTTCTCAGGATGCCTCATCTTCATTGGCTTGTTGGTTATTTCAAATCGTTGCTGATAGACCAGATGTTGTGAAAAAAGTCCGTGAAGAGCAATTAGCTGTTCGTAATGGTGATCCAAATGTTCCACTTTCCTTAGAATTGATTGAAAGCATGACTTACACTAACATGGTTGTGAAAGAATCCTTACGTTACAGACCACCTGTCTTGATGGTTCCATATGTTGTCAAGAAGAAGTTTAAAGTCAACGATGGATACACAGCACCAGCGGGATCCATGCTGATTCCAACTTTATATCCTGCGTTACACGATCCAGAAGCTTATGAAAACCCAGATGACTTTATTCCAGAAAGATGGGTTGAAGGTGGTGCTGCTTCTCAAGCCAAGAAGAATTGGTTGGTCTTTGGCACAGGTCCTCATGTTTGTTTAGGTCAGACCTATGTCATGATGACCTTCACAGCTTTATTAGGAAAAGCTTTGCTTTTCAACGACTTGTACCATAAGGTCACACCATTAAGTGAGGAAATTAAAGTATTTGCTACTATTTTCCCTCAAGATGATTTGATCTTAGAGTTCACTGCAAGAGACCCATTGACTCCATTAGATGCTTAAGACATTAATATTTACACGACACATACATTATACACTAATTTCGAGCCTTTTTTATATATTTATTAAACAGTTTTAGATAATTTGTTTTGCGTAGACAACGCTGGTACAGTAGAGATGTCGTATCTCTCGATTTGTTTTCGAATCATCGAAGACAAACAAAGCGTTATCTGTGCCAGTTGATCAACTTAGACTAGTCATTGTGTTATGAACTTGATGCCAACGAGTTGCGCTGTGTTTAAGCAAAATCCCATCACTTTTGTGCAGAAGTCCATTGGCTCAACAATCAACACTCAACACAACATCGTTATCATATCAATATAGCACTTGGCTATACCGTTAACCTATACGCTAACTAATTTCATCAAATGTTCATCATATTTTCATCATATGAAGACTATTAAAGCATTACTGGACTCTGGTGCAAATATATCTATAATTAATAATAAGATCATAGTTTCATCAAAAGGCTTTCTATGTTGACATTTTGTCAGATTAAATCAGCACGTGACTTTGCACGTGCAAATGCAACAATGAGGGAAAAACTATGAGGATATTATTACAAAAGATATTAATACACTCAAAAAGTGATCTTTGGTGACTTATCGCTAAAATGACAGTCCCTTTACATCCACTAGTATTGCTGAATATATCTGATCACTACTTGAGACAGTCTCAGAACAATTCTCGCAAAATTCCTAACTTTTTTGGAGTGTTAATGGGAGAGAAAGGTGCATTGACAAACTCATTCGAAATAGTGATAAACGAGCAAAATGAAATTGATTATGAGTATTTGACTAAAAGATTCGAGCAAAATGCTACTATTTATCCGGGCGAGCAGTTTTCAGGCCTTTATCAAATCAGCAGTGGCGAAAACTTACAATTGACAGATGAATTGGTAGGTTTGAAATCAATATTGAAAGACTACTATAGTGGACAAAATAATGATCTAGTTACACTGGTTTTCAATCCAAAGCTGGCTCAACTGAAATTCTCTAATAAAAAGTTTGTAAAACTATTTGATGAAAGTAATTTTGAGCTGAAGTACGAGATTAATACTAAAGAAAGTGAGAAAGTTGCTATTGATACAGTGCTGAACTTGGAGGAATCCTCAAATTATTCTAATCATGATAAATTGAAAGATCAATTAGAGAGTCAAGAATTCGTTTTGAAAGTTATGAGAAACAAATTGAGGCTGACTGCCTTATCTTTGAATGATTTCTCGAACAATGCTTCATACCAGAACTTGAGGGATATAAACTCATTCTTGTCAAAAATCAACTATAAACAACCATCACATGTGTTGAAAGAGCTTGTTGATCTCGAAACTGATTTGAACGTGGATTTAAATATTGGAGTTATCAAAGATAACATAAGAAGATTGGAAAGACTAAGCAATGATTTGAGAAAAGTTGAGAGTCTACCAAAAGATTACTATTGAATAATTTATCATATCATTAATCTTCTAATCCCATCTACTTTCCACCCAACTTTATCATTCAAATACGTACAGTGGAGTAATTTCCTTCCAGTGATAGGACATCTCCCACCTTTTTGTTCATCACATTCTGTCAAATAATTGATTATACATTTGTAACAGAAGACATAACCGGTTTCAATTACAGCAGGATTGACTATTGGTCCATGACATATTGGACAATTTGGAGAATTTTGTGCTGGTGTATCCGTGGTGGGTTTCATTAAAGAATTAGGTGCCGGAATATCTTTGTCCAATGAATTTTGACTTTTCTTTGCAATTTTGGATGCGTATTCTGAAGAGTTCCACCATTCTAGAAATTTCAAGAGAAAAATGGCAGAGGGAAATAACGTTGTTGAAAGTGTTGAGATTAATGATTGCACGGGTAGTGAATATTGATTAGTGATCTGTAGGACATGTTCAGCAAAAGTAGGTGGTCTCACCCTTGAGCTTTTCAGACTGGTTGGTTGTTCAGCAGAAGATTTGCTGTTTAATTGATCATCAAATGGTGTTAATCTCGCATATTCAACTTTTAACAAGTAGTCTATTAAACTTGGTGATTTCGTTTTACCTGAAAGATATAGGATTTGAAAGAAAACATTGACCAATTTGGAAAGTGATTGGAAATGTGGATATAGTTTCAAGAACCAATATCTCCAATTTGATGATTGGAGTTTCTGCACCATATTTTTGACTTTAATTTTATCATAAAGAACGTCTAATTTCTCTTTCAGGTAGTCTCCACCCACAAGTTTAAGCAGCAGCCCAAAAATCTGGAACTTCTGTAACCTTTTCTTCTTTTGTAATACCTCAAAGATCTCATTGTGCGTCTCATCAGCAACGTTGATTTTGTTCCTACTGACTCTTTTTAGCCCATAGAACTTTTCAGTGAAAGTTGAATTCCAATTCTTCAAGAAATGATATTCAAGTAGACCTTTGAGTACCAAATTCAGCTCATCGAAGTTTAAAGCAATTTTCAGTAGATATTTGGGATACCGTTGAGCATAATGAACAATAACATATCTTATTGACGGCGAAAGCAGCTGATCCAGTTCATTCGAGGATATGATCTCAAATATCGTTGGAGTTGAGCTCAGAGAACGAGAATCGAGCGAGGAATAGTAATCCATGACTTTAGTAGCAATAAATTGAGAATTAACGTGATTAAAAGAAGTTAGAACTATTTTTTACCCCGGCATTCTCATTCACCGTGTTTTTCTCATAGTTTAATTTTCGCGCCCATACAAAATTAAAAATGGCAAGTTTCAAAACATTTATTTAAACTGCAAATTGAAGAATATAAAATCAATGTTGGAGCTAACCAATTCATAAATCACATCTCATCGCTTTAATATTTTAGTAACTATATATAATTAAACTTATCCAATCGATAAATTAAGCTGTGTCACGTATTTTGTTTAATTTCGACAATTTATAAATTTATAAATTGAATTAACTACTAGTAAACTTATACGTCATCTGCAAGAGCTGTCACTTGAATGCTAGTACATAAAATTAAATATATGTAGATGAAAATGTGGGTTCATAAGCTTTTCGTCATAACTAAACGTGTTCGTCATTTCTGGCTTTAGCAGCCTCGACAATTTTCTCCCAGTTTGATCCGATAAAGACAAAGTAAAATTGTAATATCGAAACACCGGTTAATGCACATACAATACCAATCCATAAACCTTCAACGCTCAATCCCAGTTTAAAACTCAAACAATAACTGATTGGAATTCCAATCAAGTAAAATGCAAATATATTAATGAATCCACCAACCCTTTGTAATCCTTGACCACGCAGGCATCCGGCAGAACATGCGTTCAAACAGTCCACAATCTCCATGAAGCTGATGACGATCATTGTTCTTGACACCAACTCTTGAACTTCAACATCATTGGTGAACATTTTAACCAAATGATAACGGAATATGTAAACCAAGAAGCTGTTAGTGATACCAATTGCCGCACCAATTCTCATTGATGCATTGCAACACTTTTTGGAATTATCAATTAATGAGGCACCAATGTAATTTGCAACTCGAGTTGCTGTAGCGATGGAAACACTAAATGGGATTTGGTATGCTAAAGCACAAATGGATGAAATGACAGATTGGGCAGCCAATTCAGCTGTTCCTAAATTACTTGCCATCAATGTGACAATTTCAAATGCTAAAAATTCGGCCTCCACCATGATTATACCTGGCAATGCAAGCTCAATCATTTTAGGCCAATTTTGGAAACCTTGTGAAAGGGTGAAATGCTTTGGCCAGCATTTCAAGTAGTCTTTATTCACAAATGTATAAATGAATAAACCCAATGGCATTAACCAATAGTTTAATGTTATTGCCATTGGTGCACCAATGTATCCTAATTGTAATTTCCAGACTAGTAACCAATTCATGAAAATGTTTAAAGGAGCACAAATCAATAAAACCAAAGTTGACGCATGGAAACAATTTTGGGATTGTAGGAATCTTTTACCACACTCGAATAATATGAAACCTGGCATACCAAAGCATACTATTCTCAAATAGTGAGAAGCCATTAAGCATAGCTCCACATCAGGAACAAAAAAATGCAATATTTTTGATGATAAGGTGAACCAGATGATTCCAATTGGTAAGAAACAGGTGATGGCAAACAACGAGCATCTAATGAAGTTCAAACCAACAAGTTCATGTTTCCCAGCACCGTATGCTTGTGAACAAAGGGTATCAAGACATGTTGTGAGTCCCTGAATGGCTGCAAACCCGGTGATATTGGCAGTCATTGAGCCAAGCGTTATACCGGCTAGTTGAGTTTTCCCTATGTGACCCACGGAGAAAATTGATGCTAATGAAAATGAATTTTGTAATAGGAAAGTGATGATCATTGGTATTGATGATTTTAATAATGCTTTAACTTCAAAACTTATGGATGTTTGGATTAGACCCTTTTGAATTGCGTCTTCCCATGTTGAATTTATTGAAGAATCTGATGTGACGAGCAGGTTGTTGTCCTTCAGTAGCTCTCTCTCTTGGTCAGTAAGTTCAGATGAGATGTATTTTTGAGAGTTTTGTTGGTGTTCCTGAGAAGTTGATGGAATGTGATTAGCCAAAAGTGGAGTGTCCTCATCATTTTCCTGCGGTTGGTCCTCACGAGGTATGTACAAGGCTTTCCCCAATGTGCCATACACGATCGAGTTTGACCGTCTCATTTCATTCGTTACTCTGAATCTGTGATCACTGGTGACACTCGACATAATTAATCTTTATAAACGAATAATGGAACTTCAAAACAAAAAACTTCAACAAAAGGAGAATTCCACTTTATTTTATATACAAGAAAATTTTTTTATATTTTTTTTGCCGTATGTTCGAATGTGTCAAAAAATTTTTTATTAAAATATAAAAAAAAAAAAAAAAAAAAGTTGTAAATTCTTCGTTAAATTATTATTATTTGTTTGTTATTATTTAATTTCTTAAAACATGTCAATCACACGTCAGTTGAAAAGGCGATTTTTCTGTACTTGTGTTGGTCAAAAAGATCATATGCTTTACCAACATCGCTTAGTGGTAACTGCAAGTCGACAAATCCGTCAAATTTGTGACTGATCTTCTCAAAAACTTTAAACGCATCGGCAAAGATTGAACGAACCGGGCATCTGCCAAACTGTAGCGAAATATTCTTCAAGTAGCACTCCAGTCCATCAAAGGGTAATGGCTCGTGGTGATATCCTACAGACGATATAAACCCTGCAGACCGAACAGAATCAAATGCGGCTCTCAGAGCAACTGCGTTCCCGACAACTTCAAATATAGCGTCAGCCCCACGACCATCTGTCTTAGACTTGATGAAACTAGCAACATCCTTAGTCTCGTTCAAGTTGATTGGGATCGCACCGAGTTTTGCAGCCTCCTCCAATCTGGATTTCACTGTATCAGCAATGTATAAGGTTTTCACTCCGATCTCTTTTGCAGCAGCAACACAACATAACCCAACAGGGCCTGCTCCAAATTGCAGAATCACATCAGTTTGTAGTTTCTTTGAATCATATTGAATTTTCTTCAAATAGTTATTAACACATAACCACCCTGTAGGGAAGATATCACTCATCAATAATGCAGTGATTCGATTAAAGTTTGAAGGAAGTGGGTACAATACATTATCAGCAAATGGAATTCGAACATATTCAGCTTGACCGCCATCTAATGCCCAAGTACCAAACACTTTTGACTCAACACAACTTGAGCTTAACCCTTCAACACATGCCCAACATTCTCCACACTGGGATGTGAAAGTACTCAAAACGTCGTCACCAGGTTTGAAATTGTGAACTTCAGATCCAACTGCAACAACGGTCCCATTGAACTCATGACCAGTGATGTAATTGGCTGATTTAGGCACCACGTCGCCTCTGTACATGTGAAGTTCGGTTCCACAAAGAGCTGTAGCTTTTATTTGGATAATAGCATCTTTTGATGATTGTAACTTTGGAGTAGGAACAGTGGAATATTGTATGTCATGTGGGCCTCTGAAAACAGAAGCTTTCATTGTCTCTGGCAGATTAAACTCATCAGTATCAGTAGTGACAGGCATTTTAAATGAATACTCATATTTAAAAAAAAAACTCGGAGAATTCTCAAATAGTTACTCAAGGAACTTATATATACACCCACATTAAAGAGCTCATTGGACTGTTTACTCCACAATGAGCTTCATAAAAATGACTTCGAGCTATTATTCCAAAAGAGGAAAAGACTCTTTCTCCATATATTTTTAAAGTGATGATTACGCAATGATTATATAATTATCCGTAACGGGAAAGCTCATCTTTCAACAATATAAAGTTTTTATTTCTTACGGATTTAAGTACACTCTTCCTTTTCAATTTTAGTTTCTTACTTTTGTGCTTAAACTATTCATTAAGGAATTAATCATGTCAAACAAGGTATTGTGTTTACATGGATTTTTACAGAATGGTAAAGTTTTCAGTGAGAAGTCATCAGGATTAAGAAAACTGCTAAAGAAAAGCGGATTTCAATTGGACTACATTGATGGTCCAGTAACTTTATCCAAAACTGATTTACCCTTTGAAGTTGATGATGCTAAATGGCAAGAGATTCTGGACCTAGGAATAAACAGAGCATGGTTTTATCACTCAAACATCTCTAAAGAGCTTGAGATTCAATCAGCTTTAGATACAGTCTTTAAACATATCAAAGAGAATGGACCATATGTTGGAATTATTGGGTTCTCTCAAGGTGCTGCTATCTCCACTATTGTCTCTAATACTATCAAACAGAATGGTGCTGATTATTTCAAATTTGCCGTACACATATCTGGTTATACTTTCACTGAACCAAAGGAAGAAGGATCTGAAGATCTGGTCATCACTCAAAAGTACAGAGATTCCTTCATTCCACCTATCACCGATGAGGATTACCATACTAAAAACTTGATCATTTATGGAGAAAATGACAACTCTGTGCCTTCAAAGAGATCTATATACTTGGGTGAGTTGTATCCTGAGAATTTTAAAGCTGTATTCAAACATGATGGTGGACATTTTACTCCTAATAAGAAAGATTTCTTGAAACCATTAGTTGAGGAGATTGAAAACGCTACCAAAGAAAGCGCCTTGTAGAAAATATATATGCATATAGAGACTAATATAGAGCTTCTCACTCAAGATCTTATTTTTTGCTCGTATAAGACATGATGATCTGTAATCACCGTATCAACTTATTAATGGCATTACGTGACCTTGGATGTCAGCAAATTAAAGATGATTTTTCAGCTAATTGTATTGAATTGAATTGAATTAGTAGCTGATTGATAGGTAAGTGTATAGAGACTTCAGCATGAAACTGAGCAGCCTGTTAGATCAGTTTGTTGAATATATGCCAAGTTGTCAAGGGTACTAGTATATCAAACTATTTAGTATAAAGTGTTAGATTTAGCATTTTGACACATCTGGTACAAAATCATGCAAATTGGCGCAAAAAATGTCCGAAAATGGTAATACGTGAGTTTCCGGGATTATTTTCACGAAATTTTTTACATGTAAAGCGAATTCGCGCATTCGCGAAAATAGGGCCTCCGGGTGCTGAAAAACAAATACCAGCTCTTTAATGAATTTGTACTTTGAAAGTTATGCAAAACAGTGAGAAACCTTTTGTTTAGATCTTTAGTTGTTGTGTTTGTTTTTTTTTTTGGTTTAGAAATGAATTTTGCTAAATTTGAAAGAAAGGAAGAGACTGGGTTTGAGCTCCTATCGTCATCTAAGCAACAAAAACACGATGAAAACGAACAAAATGAGCAAAACGATCTAAATTTAGAAGAGTTGGCGACGACACATGAACGAGGCGAAAATGGGTATATCTCGCTGGCACAGCGACAAGCAGAACAAGTACCACAAATACAGGGGACATTCGCAACTGTTCAATCAATTCTGACAAAATATATGAAGTTCATTGGCCCAGGTCTCATGGTGTCTGTGAGTTATATGGATCCAGGAAATTACTCAACGGCAGTAGCTGCTGGTTCGTCTCATAAATTTAAGTTGCTATTTTCGATACTGCTGTCAAATATCTTAGCTGTGTTCTTACAGATACTATGTGCAAAATTAGGAGCTGTGACGGGCCTAGACTTAGCTCAGAATTGCCGGAAACATCTGCCTAGGAAGTTGAATATCGCCATTTACGTCCTTGCTGAAATTGCTATTATTGCTACTGATCTAGCTGAAGTTATAGGTACAGCTATATCCTTGAATATTTTATTCGGCATACCTTTGATTGTTGGTGTCATTTTAACTATTGTTGATGTTTTAATAGTTTTGATGGCTTATAAACCAAATGGAGATATGAAAATAATCAGATTATTTGAAGGATTCGTTGCTATTTTGGTTATAATGACCGTGGTTTGCTTTACGGTTGAGTTATCGACTGTCGATTTCAAAGCCAGTGAAGTTTTCCAGGGGTTTTTACCTTCGAAAGAAGTATTTGAAGGTGACGGCTTATATCTAAGTTTGGCTATCTTGGGTGCTACGGTCATGCCGCATTCTTTATATTTGGGCTCTGGTTTAGTCCAATCAAGATTAAAAGAATATGATATCAAGAAAGGCAATTATAACCCTCCTTTAGATTCAGACGATGAACTTGATTCAAATGGACAAACTCATTATAGACCTTCGAAATCTGCTATAAAGAATTCAATGGGATATACAATATCTGAATTGGTTGTTTCATTGTTCACTGTTGCATTGTTTGTGAATTCAGCCATTTTGATTGTTTCTGGATCAACTTTGAATGGTGAAAAGGATACCGATTTATTCTCTATTTATAATTTGCTTGTGGAACACCTAAGTAAATTTGCAGGTTTGATTTTCGTCTTAGCATTGTTATTCTCAGGTCAAAGTGCAGGTATCGTATGTACATTATCGGGACAAATGGTCTCTGAAGGGTTTCTGCATTGGTCCATGCCTCCAACCATAAGAAGATTGATAACAAGATCTGTTGCTATCACACCATGTTTAATCTTAGTTCTCGTTGCAGGTAGATCTGGTTTGAGTGGTGCGTTGAATGCGAGTCAAGTTGTTTTGTCTTTGTTATTACCTTTTGTCAGTGCCCCATTGTTGTACTTTACCAGCTCAAAGAGAATAATGAGAGTCAGAAATGATAACCGTTGTTATGAGGAAGATACAGAAGAAAGCATTGAATTAATGCAATATGATCAAGATCAACAAACTACAGTCGAATACGAAGATATGAGCAATTCTATATTAACCAACCTAGTGGCTGTTCTAATTTGGTGTTTCATATCTGGGTTGAATTTCTTTTTGATATTCAGTTTTGCACTTGGGAAAGATGTTAGTTTATAGGAATTCTTTCTCAATCAAGTTCAAACAATTGATACCATCAATATATTCTTCCCATTGATCTTCCACCTCGATTTCATCTAATCCCTCTTTGAACCGTTCATTGATAAAAGTATAATAATCTATTTTTGCTTTGAACTCATTATGGTATGACCAAGCTGCTTTGAAAGCACCACCAATAGCACATGCATTTGAATTATCGTATCTATAATTTGTAGGAGCGCCCAAAATCGATCCGAACTTTTTAACAATGGATGTGTTTTTAGAAGCACCACCTACAAACGTGACTCTATTTGGCTTCTGTTTCAACGATTCCGCAGAGATCCACTTCTCATCGAATTGTAACGGTTTGATCTTCCCGTTTGAGCTTTTGTTCTTAATTGTGAGCATCGGAGAAGCTCTTGCACGACAGCTTAATGCTTGAGATTCAACAATTGAAGTAACATCATCCTCAACGTCCCAATGATCTATTTTTTCAATCGTATCGTGTTCATATTTGACACGGATCGTTTTTGCTTCAGTATTTGGAACGATCTCGCCAATTGGAAAATAGACACCGAGCCTGTTGTTAAAAGAATGTGATTTGTCTAAAATCTTGTTAAACGGCTCCCATGAACCATCATCTGTCAGTTGATCTCTAATTTTCTCACGAGCCAACGAACCATTACAATAGCAAATCATCCCCATATAAGCGTTTGGGATAGTTGGATGTATGAACAGGTGATAATTTGAGGAAGGAACGTATTTGTCAGTGACCAACAAAACAGTCGTTGAAGTGCCCAACGAGACAAGATACTCATCTTTCTTTAAAGGTAGAGAAAGAATAGTTGCAGGATTATCACCAGTGAATGAATATACCTGTGCATCTTTCGAAAATCCATATTTCTCGATGAAGTACCTATTGATTGGACCAACTGAGCTATGAGACTTGTTCACCGATCCCAATTTCTCTGTCAAATCATCAATATCGTCAGAGACAACTTTCAGCAACCCATAATCCCACTCTCTTTTTCCAATATCGTATAGATTCATACCACACGCATCGCTTTCTTCAATTCCAGTAATCTCACCAACGAATAACGAACATAAGAAGCTTGAAACCAAGCTAATTCTCTTTGTTTCTTTATATAACTGGGGTTGTCTTCTTTTGAATTTGAGAATCTGAGGCCCGGTGAATCTATAATGAGCCCTTGAGCCAGTCAGCTTAGCTAGTTCTTCAGCACCACCAACGGAATCTTCAAATAGCTTTAACTCTTCACCAGTTGAATGATCTTGCCAGTTTGGTGATGTTTCTGAGCTGAAACTACCGCTTAACTGTTTCACTAGCGGTTTTTCTTTTGTTAAGTTTGACAACGTCTCCAAAGCCTCTGACGACCAATACACCGAACCATGCTGTTGACAAGATCCCGAGATTCCTTTCACTCTGTGAAACTCAAAGCTTTTAGAGACCAGCTGGTCCAATAACAAGTCCAATGCCTCGACCCACATCAAAACAGGAGCTTTGATTTCATCTTCGTGAGTATAGACACCTTTCTTAGTTTTGTAATGAGGTAAATCTTTATCGAACTCCACATGAACAGTTTCATGAACCTTCAAGTCAGAGTCCGTGACGACAAGCTTCAGTTGCTGTGTTGAAAGGTCGAACCCAAAGAATAAATCCATGATTATGCTCAAATTGCTATATCTACTCTATACGTGATTTTGGTTTAAAGTAAATAAAGTCATTAAATATCATACGTTTCCTATTTATACGAAAATTATATCGAATTCACCACCGGTTCAACCCATCCAACTTGATGAGATTTGTCATGGTATAAAAATGACCAGTTTGGGACAATGACAACTAAAGCACCAATCAAAACACTACCAAACCCATAAACCAAGTACTCTAAGCTCTGTGTCTTATAACCGTAAATAAACGATAAAATAGCACCAAAAGTCAAGATCTCATAAGTCAAATTACTGGCTGTTCGTTGTGACTCGTATCCAATTGGACCTTCAAAAAAGCTCTTCAGTTGCTCCATTCTTTTACAGCGTATTTCTCCTTCTTTTCACGTGTCTTTGAACAAGGTGTTCTTTTGTTGATTATGTGCATTCAAATTTGTGATCATGTTTTATACACTTTCAATACATACTTTGTATATGCATCCACACACCAATTCACCGGCTAATTTTTGGTTTTAGCGATACATCCAGACACCTCCTGCCTATGAGCGCCTAGTAGCTCCTGTTGGAGCAGCTTCTGTCTCTCTGAAGCATCCTCGTTGCCCATGATCTCACCGTATCTCTTAAAAATGTTCTTCAAAGAGTCCAGATTTTGTTGGCTTTGAACGATCTTATTGATGACTGCACCATCATGGACAAGGTAGGCGAATTCACGGTCATTTTGGCAAATGTAGGCAGTTATCAGCGAATGAGTTAGCCTAAAAGCATCAGGTTCATTAGTATTTTGAATATTCTGGTTATAGTATTCCAGCGATTTCTCGGTATTGAATTGAGAGTTGGCTAATATGAGCGACGGAAGAGTATCTATCGAATATGGATGTGGTGCCAACACCTCTGCTGTATCTAAAAGTGATTTATTGTTGCTTAACACTGATTGAAACGACAAAATTTGAGCCATTGTAGTGTTCAATGAGTCGATGTCTTGGTCAACTGTAGAGAAATCAGTATAAAGTTGAAGAGTTTTTTGTATCTCTGATTGATCTAGAGCATGAGCTTTAAGAATTGCGCATCTTAAGTCAGTGTACTTGAACGATGGGTCCATTAAATATCGTGTTATCCTTTTCTCCAAGTCTTTTAAAGTATTCAATGGTGAAGGCTCAAATGTCTTAGTGCCAAATCTTTCGGAAAGGTCATTTAATTCTTTGACTGTTTGGTCATTTAATTCATGTTTAACGCTTGTTATGCTCAGAAGTACGCGTGATATTAGGTCCGTATGATCAGGCTCGATAGTCTCTAAATCTGTAACTTCAAATAATTTCCACAAATTATCACCATCAAGTGGGTATAAATCCTTGAACTCGATTCCAATGTATTGTAACAATGGGAGATTAGATCTTTCGAGTCCCAATCTTATAATCTCTTCTTTTACCCCATTGTCTTTAACAAAATGATTCAGAAATGCTGCTAATATTAGATGTTCATCACTGACAGTGTACTCAGATTCTTCTTGCAAGTCAACAATTTCACCATAAATCAGTTTCTCAATCACAATTGTCAAGATATCTCGAGAATCTTCAGCTATCTCTCCATTGTTGTATTTTTCAAATATTTCCCACGTGCTGTGCACCCTTCCTGAGTTGTGTTTAAGTACTTGGCCCAATGCCTTTGTCGATAAAGCACCTTTCAAATTAGAAATCTCACGTTGATGTATAGTTGATAATGATGGATCAATAGCAATGAACTTTTCTAAAATTAGATTGTGAAGGCTAACTTTATCAGAGACACTCAAAGATTCATCATTGGTCAACGACTTGGTCCATTCTGGCAAATACAAATCCAAATTATTAGCAAATGATGGATGTGTCAATAGTTTGATATAATTTTTATGTGATCCACTCAAAACTTTACGGATCTCAGCTGTAGTTTCTGGAAACGTCGTAAAAAATCTTTTTGAGTGATTCAATGGCAACCGTACGAAGCGTAGCATATTTCACGCAACAGCAAGACTAAATTGGCAGCTGACCACCTCGCCCCCGTAACAATCATTTTACAACTAGTTCATAATTTTTGAAATTTTTTTTTTTCAAGATCCCGATTAAACCCGAGATATCTTATAAATGGTATCGAGTTTATACAATACAAATTCTATTCATCGTATTGAATTTCTTTCAATTTTATCAAAATTGCCTGGAATCTTCTCGTGTTTCATGTGATAGAAACAAATGACTAGTATTGGTCTTACATTTCGTCTTCGCTAAAAGCTGTAATTACGGGAGAGGGACCGAACTAATTTATCCTCATTCCTCAATCATCTAATTTATTGTACAATTACTTGTTTTGGAAGCCAATGCAGAATTTTCAAACAACAAACAACAAACAATATAGAAAAAATATGTGCATTTGGTGAAGCGATGTGCATCTCAGACGTTTGGGATCTTATTATTAGAGTACTAACGAGATAAAACACTGCATGAAAGATGTGATGGTCCATTTGAGGTAGTTTTTAACAGCTTGTATTGGTTGCCTAATTTGGTAATGCTAAATGGTATCAGTCTAGTTTACCGTTGGTATGGAAAGCACTCTTACTGGTGATCCTATGGTGCTATGAGAATAGCTTAAAGGTGGGATAGATCGAAATCATTGAGCTCTATTCATATAACAACGCTAATGATTTTTGATAAGGCTGTTTGTTCATTGCTGATAATAATGCGCACTATAAATGCTATAAATGAGTGAATAATAACTCAAAACTCATGAGAAACATGAAACAGATCACCTGAAACAAACGTAAACAGGTTCGAGGAATATATAAGGAAGCATGTTTTCCTGTTCTCATTAAAACATCAACCTGTGAAACATACATCAAACAACTTTGAAACAATGATTGGGGCATTCACTCTTTTATCTTTACTAACCCAATACACTCTCGCTTCTGTCGTCTTCACTTCTTTAGATATTACTCCACAAGTTGATAATTTTCCATTATCACCATGGACTGCCTCCATTGGGTTCGAAACCTCGGGCACCAAAGCTGGTGAATGGTTCTCGTTATCCTTACCTCATGTTTATCGTGTCAAGTTCGAGGGAACTTCACCTTTATTGGTTGGAACAGTTAGTGGATCTTCAATATTTGAATGCAAAGCTATCCAGGGTGCAAATGTTTTGCCATCCTCTACGTTAGCATGCTTCACACTTCCTGGAATTGAGAACTTCGATGCTTCAATTGGTACTATCAAGTTCACGGTGTTTTTTGGAGTGGGAGGTTCTACTCATAGTACTGAAATTAGTGATGCTAAGGCCTGGTCTTCTGGAGATAATACTGTCACTTGGGGTGACTTATCAACCAAAGTGAATTTCCAGGGTAAATCCACCTCTAACTTCTATCAGTACGCTCACACAACAGGGTACGGGACTGTAGAAAATTACTACTTATTCCCTGCTTGCTCTGCATCCCAAAGTGGATCAATATCATTGAGATATAACAGTGACAACTCTGAATCTGGTGATATTACATGTGACCAGATCGACGTTCATTTGACTAATGACTTGAATGATTTCCTATACCCATCATCATACTTTGGCGACGATAATCTATCGATCAACTGTGACGAAAACAATTTAGATATCTACGTTTTTGATGCTCCAGCTGGGTCTAGAATCTGGGTCACAGTCTTTCAGCATCAAACAGATACTACTGCAAGTGTTGCGAACTATATCAAATACGACCTGAACTGTGGTGACCAAGAGAAAACATCTGAATTCACACAACATATTGAGGTAGTCATGAGGGATGCTGAAGCCACCGGTATTCCATTGGTCATTACCACAGAGCCTTACTCCGGTACGACCACTTTAGTCTCAACATTCCTTGATCCAACACCAACAGCAGGTACTATTGTGATTTACACTCCAACAACAACGTACTCAAGCACAGCTGAGACAACTACAACAACAACAACCACTGCTATTTGGTCTTCATCTTACACTACCACCACCACTGGTCCATATACATCAGGTGATCGTACTGTTACAGTTTTCGTTGACATTCCATCAAGTTATACCCTTGGTGTCGACTCCACAATATCAACTATCTCTTCTCTTGAGTTATCTATCGAGCCTTTGTCTTCAAGCACATCATCATCATCATCATCATCATCATCATCATCATCATCATCATCATCATCATCATCATCATCATCATCATCATCATCATCATCATCATCATCATCATCCTTCTCCACTTCTACTAGTCCTTCAAGTTTAGCACCTTTGACTTCAAGTACTTCCTCTATTGATTACATTAGCAGAAGTTCAAGTTCAAGTTCAAGTTCAAGTTCAAGTTCAAATCTAAGCTCTAGTACAGTGGTAACTCAGACTTCTTTGAGCTCTACAGGCAAACACACCTCCTCTGCTTCCACTATTTCTACTGAAACCTCCTCTGTTTCTGTGCAATCATCAATCTCAACGCCTGTTGTTATTACTTTTTCTTCAGCGAGTTCCATTTTTTCCACCGAACCTACTACTACTGCTACTATTACTCTTTCGGTATCTTCTGCTGAGCTTTCATCAAGTGAAATTCTGCATTCAACAACTCCACTTGTTTTGTCCACTTCATCAATAGAGTCCTCTCAGCCAATTAGCCTTTCTTCGACTGTGTCCTCAATTTACCGTCAATTCACTTCATCTAGTTCTTCTATTCAGAATACTCCTGTTGGACCAACATCTGTTGAAACAAGCTTGTATGTGGAATCATCGTCTGTTCTCTCAACACCAGATGCTGTTACTATTGTTGTTGAAAGTTCCATCATATCTATTTCTTTGGCTTCTGCTGACTCTTCCACTGTTACAGAAACGCTCACACAGTCTTCAGAAGCAGGACCATTTACCTCTATCCTACCAAAGGTACCTCAGGAAAGTTCAGAGCCTGCTATTTCTACTGAGACATACATATACACGTCCACCAATGAAGATGATTCCATCACCACTGTCACTCTTGTTCTTACAGAATATTCGTCAGTCTTCCAACCTACAGGCACTGCTTCCTCCACAGATATTGCAAAACCTGCTACATCTACAGTGCCATTGTTTTCCACTTATGAAGGTTCAGTCGCCATGAAATCCGTACCAACCATTCTAGTTTCCCTTTCCTTTTTGGCTTACTTCATTTGAGACCAATTTTTCTTTCTTTGTTATCAAACCCAGACAATTATGTATGCTATTCACAATATACTCAATAATAAGCCTATAAATTCGTATTTAAACAAAAGACGTAGCTGTCAATTTTTGCGTGTCAATTAACAACCATATTATTTCGCGAATTGTTGATGGGAATCTTTAGAATTTCCTAATTGAGCTGCCAATCAATGCACATAAAACAACAAGAGAAGACACCGAAAAAATGAAACAATCGAATGTGCCTCAAAACAACGAACTGCTGCTTTCTGTATGGGATTAAGGTGCCCACTTTCCGGTAGTGGGTTTTTTTTGGTTACTTGTATCCAGGTTGAGGATTGGATCCACGCGAGAATATTATTGTATGGAAAAGCAAAAGGTCTCAAAATTTTCTTGAACTGTGTCTTTTTCCATGGAGCGCTACCTTTACCCTGGTTCTTGTTCGTTGAGATGCCCAAATATGCTTCTCCTCGCTAAAAAATTATCTATATGCTACCGTAAATCACCGTTTCCAGAGACTTCGCTCGTGAAAAAAATGGACCCACTGAATTGATAAATTTGTGGATATTTAGGGCCGTCACTTACCTCGGCAGTTCTGCTTGGGGTTACAGCTTCATTTCATCAATGCATTAGGATAACCTCAAATTGTTGATATACTAGCTAAATGACTGCATTCACAAGCAGTTGTACAGATACCTCACATTTGCATTAATTATCAATAAAAAAGGCAGAGAAGACTGCTTTTGAGACTTCTGTTTGCTGCTGAAAACTAACTTGGCAGCTACCACTATGAGCAATGAAGTCCTTGAAACTATCACTATTTCACTTGATTTTCTTATGTATAACATATGTCACTGCGATAGAGACATCAATAACCTCTCTATCCATCGTTAGTAATGCAGGAAACAATCAATCACTTTTCCTTGGTTAGCAACTGTTGCTTTTGAGAATGCTGATCAGAAAGCTGGTGATAAATTCTCTTTTACTGCTTCCTTATATCTATCGGGTTAAATTTGAAGGCACTAGTGAAATTATTTATGGTTATGCAGATGCGACTGAAGTTTTCAGTTGCACGGCTACTCAAGGGTCATACATATTAGAATACTCCAGTTTGTACTGTACTGTGCTTGATGATGCTAATGATTTGAGCGGTTTAAGTGGAACTATTTCATTCACAGTCTTTTTTGCAGTTGGTGGGAGTAATAACAACGCAGAAATTGCAGGCTCTACAGCTTCGAAAGTTGGTGAGAATATAGTCACTTGGGGTGGTGTGTCAACTACAGTAACTTTTGCAGGGCTGGAAGAACAAAGTGGTCTGTACCATTTTACTGGTACAACCGGTTACAACTCTGTGGAAAATTATTTTCTCTTTCCACTATATTCTGAAGCCAGTAGCTTTGGTTCTGTCTCAGTCACATTACCTCATTGCATTTAGCTTCATACTCTTCTTCAACTCCTGAGACAGAACTTTCACTTATTTCTCAATCCTATATTATGAGCTGTTTTGCCTCACAGGTTACTTTTCCAGTTTTTCCAGTTTCTTCAATTTCTTCGTCGTCTGTCTTGAGTCTAGTTCCATCATCTGACATATTCTCCTCAGTTACTGTGATATTTCCATGATCAACCTCACTCTCTTCAAATATTTTTCATGTGCCCCAATCATCGGCTGAAACGTCATCTGATTTACACACTTCAGAGATATCATACACTACTACGTTATCAGGCTCGACATCTGATCTGCAATACAGTTCCCTTATAATCAGCTATACAGCTCCCCTAAGTACAGATGAAAGCACAACAAGTCTAATTGAATCAAGCACAAAGATTAGCACCTATTCAATTACAACCTCCAATCGAGCTTCAACTTTTACATCATCCTCTCCACTATTCTCAATTTCCTTTTTCAATACGAACTTGGTCAGTTCCACCATCGCTATTACCAAGATATTGACATGAGAATATCCTTACACAACCACTAGAACTGTTCCTTTTGAATTAGACGATGAGACCATCACGGTTATTGTTGACGTTCCTCTGGAACCCACGGCTACTGGAGCTCAAATTATACCCGGAAGTTTTGACTACACGTCCACTACATCTTCTGAAACAAATGGTGAGAATACTGTTATTATTTCCAGTGTCCCTCAAGTCTCTTCAGCTACAGTATCACTCACCTATAACGCCAGTTCCAAAAGTTCCATGTCGGAAACTCTTGCTGTAAGTCAAAGTCCTGTACTGTTAAACACTGTGACAGCTTCCACAAACTCAGAAGCATTGAGATTAGTCATCATATCATCCAATTCTTACTCTGCCCTCTTGACACCTGACTCATCATATGCCATGTCTGTCTTTTGATCTTCTGAAACAGAGTCCGTATCATTTGTTCTGGGCAATTTATCATCTGGTTACCAGTCAGTTATACCCGCTGCCGAATCCTTTACTAGTGTAACTGTTGAACATTTATCTAGTTATCCAACTGATATTGGTAATATTACCTCCTCGGTACCTCGGTGTTTTACTGGAGTTTGCATCAACAATACTAAAGATGAGGTCGCTAGTACTATGACAGTTACTACAAGAAGTCCCATTATTGATGCTGGTCAAGCAACAAGCCGAAATAGTGGCTTTGTCATCGTGCATTATTCATCTTTTCAGAGTGACAGATACATAAAAGGAGATACAAGTGGTTTAGCAACTAATGATTCCACTGGATCTGAAAGTGTTAAAACTATTGACACCAATACAATGAATGCTGTGAGTTTTAGAAGTGCTGAATCTTTGTATATTGCTGTTTCTATTTTACAAGGAATTGGTTCAAAAGTTGTTCCATTGAATTGTTTCATTGTTCTATTGAGTTTACTTATTTAATATTTTTAAATATAACTGAATTAATGGTCCTACTTTATCATACATAATGTACCGCAAACAAACAACATATGTTTGGCATCTGTTGTCTTATCAAATACATTCACTATTGACTCTCTCGATTCACTTTATTGTCAAGAAGAGCAGAAGGTCCACAGAACTTTATGCAGGCTGTCTATTGACCATTACTTTGGATAATAAAAGTCTTCCAAAAAATCAGTACTAGACAGGTACTGCAGATGAATTACATTATTAGCTTTACCAATCAGCCAATGCTTTTATGTACCATTAGCTTATAGTTACCATACATTTAAAGTTTGATTGAATGGTCTTTCTTGAATAATTAGGATCTCACTAAAGAGGTTGGAATAACCCATACTATTACAAGAGGATCTGTACTCTAATTACAAAAACATTCTCATTAATCAACTATACGTACAATTTCATATTCCGTCTCTCACGTCCAGAACTTCTAAGTACCATTTCTTGGTCCATTGGCGTGTTTGTTTTCCCCAAATAATCATAGGTATTGCTAACAGCATCACAACAAAATTGATCACAGCTAGTGCAATATAAGTATTTGCTGTACCTGATGCATCCAACCACAAGGAGCAAGTGAAAGTGAAAATACAACTGATGGTATTGTTGATTATAGCAACACACACCATCGATTCCAGAACCAGCTCAGAACCTTCCATCACATATGCAAGGGCAATATCACCAGCAGACCCATATGCAAACCCAATGAAACCTAAACCAATATACATCACCCATTTACCCAGGTTTTTATCAGCACCGATACCGAACATTAAAAGACCAACTGAACCTAGGACAGCAGTTACAAAACAAAAGTACAATCTAAACTCTGCTTCAATGATACCGTTGTTCTTACGTGCCATCCATAGCACGATGTAATCACTAATTGTTCCAGCGTATATACACCCAATAATAGCACCGATCAAACATGGGACATTCATCAAAGCAACACCAACATTTGAATAGTTATATGGTGGATCATAAAAAAAAGTATCTTCTGTAGTTAAGTAAAAAGAAAGGAAAGCATTTTGAGTACCCCAGAATAGTCCGGATAATATAATACCTGGAAAACAAAACATTTTCAAGTTGATTCCGATATGTTTCCAGTATTGTTTGAATCCTAAACCTTCCAAGTTTGAAGCTGGTGTGATTAATGCGGTTCTCTGCCAATATGACTTCATTGGAACAACAGAACCATCAATTATTTCTCTAGTGAAGGTATCTTCTTTATCTGATTGCGAGGAGCATTTTTCAGAGAAATCCTTTTTCAATAAATCATGTGAACTTCCGTTCTGTGAGCTATCAGCCAAAGTAGTGTCATTATCCATATTGTTACGTATATCTTGCTTTGAGGTCAATGGAGTGATATATCTATTTCTCTCAAAATAGGTTTCCTCTTGAACAAATATGATGAAAAGTATCAAGGCACCAGACATGATGGCACCAACCCAACCAACCCATCTGAAACTAGTATTATTAGCTATGAAATTACCAATCAAAGGAGCTAAGTATGTCCCTACCGATGTAGACAGGATATACCCCGTTAAAACGGATCCCAATTGATGTTGAAAATAAATATCTGTCAAAGATAATTGAACAGCAGCTTCGGCACAAGATTCACTAATACCAACAAACAATTGAGACCATATGGTATCCGAAGTATTTTTAGAGAATCCGAACCAGAGACATCCGATAAGCCCAAGTGTTATTGAGATCAAGTAAGGTAGTTTTCTACCATATAAATAAGAAAATGGTGCCAAGAATAAAGTACCGTATCCTATACCCAAAAACAAGACACCTGCACCAGTATTCATTGAATCATAACTAATACCATACACTTCGTTTAAGGAGTCCTGTGCAGATCCAGCACAGTTTGATGTTGCTGCTGTGAAAGCAGTAATGAACAACATGGTGAAGAAATGGATTGTCTTTCTGTTCTTATTCCAGTTTAAAGGATCATTGATGTTTTCAGATGGTTGTGGGATTAATATGATACCATTTGGTGTCTTTTTCAACTTATTCTGGTACAACACACCATTTTCCAAATTCACAGATGTGTAGATGTTTGATGTTCCCGGGATAAAGTCAGGGTGGTGCTTGTTTGTGTACTGGTCCATGACACAAGCAACGTAAGCTGACTTTTACTATCTGAAGTGTTATTTCTTGGTATAAAAAAAAAATTTTTTCTTCTTTCAGTATGACCGAAAAAGAAATTATGTGTAATTAGGTACATATCTATATATCAAAAACATATATGTATTAGGAAATTGGTATAACAATTAACATCTTATTCAAGTTTCATCTTTTAGATTATCTAAATTAGGCACAGATTACAATACAATAACAGACAAGACAAATTTACTGAATTATAATGACAACTGCAATTGAGTGTCTATAGTTCTCGCAATTACATAATATAAACAAACGCAAGTTTCTTTCATCAATATGTAAGCTATTTGTTACCTATGTTTCCTCATCATCAGCACCTCTGATAGCAGCAAAAAGATTGGTCTCATCATTTTTATTAACGTGATTTTCCAATTCTTTCACAGCACCTTCAGCCAGCTGTTGCTGTTCATGGAGTTGTTCAACAGTTAAATTTCTTGATTGATTTAACCGTGAGATAGTCCTCGCACTGTCATCATCTCCAACTTCAACACCAGCAGCAGCAACGGCAGCGGCGGCAACGGCAGCGGAGTTTGCAAGGTTGTTATCACCAGCCAAAGCAGCAATAGCAGCACCTTCCTTCAATAATTGCTCATCTATAGGAATGTCCCTATCATCATGTTGGCCTTGGTGGCTCTTCTGCTGGATTGGGGCCAGAACAGGAGGTAATTGTTGTTGTTGTTGTTGTTGTTGTTGTTGCTGCTGCTGTTGTTGATCGTACTGTTGAATATGAGGTGGCAAATGTCTGTGGACTTGATTATCGATATTCAAAATGGCATCATCCTGGTAAGAAGCCTTTGCAAGTTTCTCATGATCTCTGACCTCTTCTCTGGATGGTAAGTTACCACTTTTACCTTGACTTTCCAATTTTTTTTGACGCTTCTTCTTTCTTTCAATTTCTCTGCAAGGCTTACAGGTTCTGTATCTTGCTGTTTCTAGTGGTTCATCTGAAGGTCTCTTCTTCTTACAACGACGACAAACTGGTCTTTCTTCTGACATTTTAATTAGCGAATTTTTCGCGCAAATTGTACTGTTTTTGTTTTGTTTGTACTTTTGTTTTAGGGGAAAAGGCAAAATTAGGGGATATTCGAGAAAAATTCGAGAAATTCGAGAAAAAATTCGAGAAAATTCGCGCATTTTATATAAAAAAAAAAAAATTTGACGAAAATTTCCCGATTCGGTCAATCAAAAAAGAGGGTAATCTTTTGATAATTTTTTAGTACATTCATTCATGTTACCCAAATAGGGTAACTACTACTAGTTTAAAAGACGGTAACAGTATATATATATATATATATATTTGATATCTGATCAAAACTTTAAACACATTAATTTTTATCTTTATCTACTCGTTTTGTTTTTAAGTCAATTTTCGTCCATTTTCAAATGGTTTCATGGTAGTTATCTAAGAGGCGCAGGAGAATACCAGTAGATTCTTTTTTTAGACCATAATATATCAAAGTGACTTTGGCCGAGTGGTCTAAGGCGTTAGATTTAGGTTACCAAGCTTAAAATCTCTAATATCTTCGGATGCGCGAGTTCAAATCTCGTAGGTCACATGATTTTTTTTTTTGATAATTTTTTTTTTTGGAACAGGTGGCAACCCATTTATTGCATTATTGAGAAGAACTTAAGCTACTGAGGAAACATCTGTTGTTTTCTCACAACTTATCTGTGTAGCCATACTCTTGTCT
Source organism: Wickerhamomyces sp. yHMH617 (assembly GCA_030571115.1). Taxonomy (NCBI): domain Eukaryota; kingdom Fungi; phylum Ascomycota; class Saccharomycetes; order Phaffomycetales; family Wickerhamomycetaceae; genus Wickerhamomyces; species Wickerhamomyces sp. yHMH617. The sequence goes on along the minus strand of JAJLXD010000022.1, from coordinate 30,167 downwards.
ATGACGAGTATTGACATACGTATGGATTTTTTTTGGTTCAAGATATTTAGCTGGCTAAATCGGTTAAATGAACAATCAAATAATTACACGTTTCAAAAGGTCACCCTAAAAGTCAATAGAGATCTTGGTAAAAGCAGCCAATTACAAGCCACAAGGGGGTGAATTCCCTGGTAAGTTTCAAATTCTCAACTCTTTGTGTTTACGCAGCCACTAACCACATCTTCACGGCCACAATTAGTGGCTTTTAACCAAGCTTTAGCCATATAAAAAAAATTACAGTTGTGGCGAGTGTGATTACACGTGACTTTGACCAATAAGTAATATAAAGAGTCGATGATTTCTGTCGACGTTCTTTGTGAACTATATCATTCTAGTTCAGTATTAAAAGAGAAGAAAGAATAATGCCTGCTCCTCACGGTGGTTTGTTGCAAGATTTGATCGCAAGAGATGCGTCCATCAAAGATAAATTAGTCGAAGAAGCCAAAACTTTGAAAAGTATTGTGGTTAACCCTCGTCAATTATGTGATTTAGAACTTATTTTGAATGGTGGGTTCTCTCCATTGACCGGTTTCTTAACTGAGAAAGATTACAATGGTGTTGTTGAAAACTTGCACTTGACTGATGGCACTTTATGGTCCATCCCAATCGTATTCGATCTATCTAAAGAAGAAGCTGTGAAATACGCAGTTGGTGAAAGAGTAGTCTTGAAAGATGAAGATGGATATGATTTAGCTATTTTAACTATCAGTGACAAATACACCCCAGATAAACAAAATGAAGCACTAAAAGTTTTTGGTGGTGATCCAGAACATCCAGCTATTGCTTACTTATTTAACGAAGCTGGTGAAGTCAATTTAGGTGGTGAATTACAAGCTATTAGATTACCAATTCATTACGATTATGCCGGTTTCAGAAAAACTCCAAGACAATTGAGAGATGAATTCACTACTAGAAACTGGGACAAGATTGTTGCTTTCCAAACTAGAAATCCAATGCATAGAGCTCATAGAGAACTTACAGTTAGAGCTGCTAGAGATCAAAATGCTAATGTCTTGATCCATCCAGTTGTTGGTTTGACTAAGCCTGGTGATATTGATCATCACACCAGAGTCAGAGTATATCAAGAGATCATCAAGAAATATCCAAGTGGATTGGCTCAATTGGCTTTGCTACCTCTAGCCATGAGAATGGGTGGTCCAAGAGAAGCCGTGTGGCATGCTATTATCAGAAAGAACTTTGGTGCTACACACTTCATTGTTGGTAGAGACCATGCTGGTCCTGGTTCTAACTCAAAAGGTGTTGATTTCTATGGTCCTTATGATGCTCAAGATTTAGTGGAGAAATACAAAGAAGAATTAGGTATTCAAGTTGTTCCATTCAGAATGGTTACATATTTACCTGATGAAGATCGTTACGCTCCAATTGATACAATTGACGCCAACACCAAGACTTTAAATATTTCAGGTACTGCCTTGAGAAAGAGACTAAGAGATGGTACTGAAATTCCTAGCTGGTTCTCTTATCCTGAAGTTGTTAAAATCTTGAGAGAATCACATCCCCCAAGACCAAAACAAGGTTTCACTTTATTCTTGAACTCTTCAACTTTAGCACATGCATTATTGGCTACATTCAACCAATTTGGTGGTAGACATTTCACCGTTTTGACTAAAGAATTCACTTCTGGTTTCGTTGCACATGAATTGACCAGATCTGGTGCAGGTGTTATCATCTTAAACGAAGGTGGTGATGTTAAAGCTTTGCAAAAAGAAGTATCCAAAGCTGGTAGCTTCATTGTTATCAACGATGAATCAGATAAAGTTCAATTAGAAAATGCTGATATCACCGTTGATTTAAGTGCTAATCCATTAACTGCAGTTCAAAGAGTTGTCCTATATTTGGAAGATCAGGGATTCTTCCGTTTCTAAAAAAAAAAGTAAATAGTCAAACAAGAGAGGATTTGTGTATTTTTTTAGACGTTGATATAACTTTCTAATTTTTCTAAGTAAAGTTTAGCTTTCTCTTCAGCATCTGTCACTTTTTCATTAATGGTCAATTTAACAGTGAAATCAGAGCTAGGCTTTGTGGAACTTGGGGATGATTCATCGAATAGATCAAATGCATCAATCAAAGCAGATGGTGCTGATACTGATGATGATTCGGATGGAATTGTTAACTTTATCGTAAATCTATCAACTTGTGAGTTTGGAGCGACTAAATCTTCAAAAATTGGATCATAGTAATCACTTTTAACAGCGTGTGATTGATATGCATATCTTTCAGCTTTTTGAGAAGCTTTTTCCAAATATGATTGTAAAGTGAAAGGTCTCACACCTTTCTGTAGTGCTTCTTGTTGTAAGTTTAACAAGCTATCCAAATTGAATGATTTTGTGATAGTCTTTGGTTCTTTTTTAATAGGTTTAGCAGGTTTTTGTTCTTCTTTAGTTGGTTCTGATTTAGGTTCTTTTGGAGTAATTTTCAACTTTTCAATATTTGAAAGGTCAAGTTTTGAATGAGATTCAATAAATGATGAGATTTTATTGACGGATTCTTGGGAGATCGTACCCAAATAAGCAAGCACATCACCTTTCAATATACGACCTTTTGGACCAGTTGCCTGAATTTTTGACAAAGCGTCTTCTCTTGAAATATTGTTTTCAGATAATAATCCAGAAACTGAAGGGAAGAATGTTTGTTTTGGATCTGGTTTCGAAGATTTAACACTGCTTTCTTTTGAGACTTTTGGAGCTACTTTCTTTTCCTCTTTCTTTTCTTGCTTCACTTCTTTGACTTTCTCTTTCTTTTCTTCCTTGGTGGTTTCAGCAGGCAATTGTGACAAATCATCACCTTCTTCAGCAATGATAGCGATTGGGGTTCCGACAGGAATATCAGTGACCCCATTCTGAATCAAAATTTTGGCAAGAATCCCGTCATCTTGAGCCTCAACATCAATTTGGGCCTTGTCTGTCTCGACCTCCAACAACACATCACCGGAGTTGAACGCATCTCCCTCTTTGAACTTCCAATTGTTCACTCCACCTTTTTCCATGGTTGGCGACATCGCAGGCATTCTGAAGAATTCAGCTTTCGACACATAGTTGGAAGTGTGGAAACATCTGCGCGTAGAGGACACGAAAGATTTCGAGGCGTAACGAAGCATCTTAATTGGTCTTGTCCTATCTTGTCTATGGTGTTTTGTATTTGTTTTTTTGATTTACAATTTACATAAAAGTAAAACTAAAAAACTAAACTTTTTGACCCATCTCATGAGCCCATTCACTTTCCCACTTTCCCACCCCCACTGCCATGCACCGCCGTGTCAGTAACTACATCTGCTTATGTAATACGTGGGATTGATTATGTAATGGTATGCTCCATGTTTATATAATACATTATTTGATCGATTACATGATTATATAATACAAAGTATTATAATTATAACTAAGTCTGTGAGTACCTTACCCTTACGTCTGCGAGCTCTGCGAGCTCTGCGCTGCGACTGCGACCGCGAGAAGCTCAGAGTCCACTATATCCTTGTGCGGACCTGCCGTGCTCTTGTCTTGTTCTTTCTGTGTCTGTTCTTCATGTGATGGCAGCTTCCTAGGGCGGCCTTGCGGTTTCTTCACTTTAGGCTCTGCAAAAACCTTGCGTGGTCTTCCAGGGGCTCTCTTCATGTTCAGGTGGAACTCGTACTGTTTACCATTGGTAAGGTCCTTCTGTCCCAGCCTTTGCTCAATCATTAAAGGTTTTTCTGTTGAAGATGTCTGCATATCCACTCTGAATGAAGGTTTCATTCTTATTCTCGACTTGAGCATCGTATTGGGCGAGTTGTGCACAAATCTATAGCCTTTCGTCTGTGTATCGGTGGTAAAACTTGGTTGTGGTTCGTACTGGTGTATTTGCAATGGTCTCTTCATCTTTTTAACAACTTTTTATGCTTCGTTTTTGGGAAAAGTAATTAAAAGTGAGATGAGACATATTTACATAAATTAAAAAATTATAAAAAAAAAAACAAAAATCCCAATATGGATATGTGTCCCCAACCAGCAAATTTTTATAGTACAAAGACAATTTAGGACCGATGAGCTTATTGATGTCTTTGTTTAATAAAAAAAAAGCATAGAACGATGGTTAAAAGAAGCGCAATTTTCCAGGATGCGCAGCGAAAGAGGAAGAAAGAAGAGCTGGATGCACAACTTGTTGGTGGCTGGGGAAATGTCGACTGGGAGAACGAAGAAATGGAATATGAGTTACAACCAAGAACATTGGATCAAGATATGAACGATTATACTGCGTTGCCTATAAAGAAAGATGGTAAAGTGGAGCGAGTAGTCCGTCAATTTGAAAGCAAAAAGAAACATCAGGAGCCTGAGGATGAAGTGGAAGAAGAGGAGCTGGAGGAAGGAAAAGTAGAAGATGATCAAGATGATGATCAAGATGATGATCAAGACGATGAGGAATTTGACGAGATCAAACTTATTGCATTGAAAGAAGAAATTGCAGACCTTGTTGAGAGACTGATGGAAGAACCAGAAGAGAACATTGGTGCTCTAACGAGACTGCTCAAAATGGCACAATCAAAGAATCCAAACACCGCACAACTATCTTTATTAGCTATAGTGCCAGCTTTAAAAAGTATAATACCAGGTTATAGAATCAGACCGTTAACAGAACTAGAAAAGAAAGAGAAAGTTTCCAGAGATATCCAAAAATTGAGAAACTTTGAACAAACATTAGTGCTTAATTACAAAAACTATGTCGATTTATTAACTGAATTAACTAAAAACTCTACAAAAAGACCAATCATGGCTCAGTTGGCTGCAAAAGCTGCTTGTGAGTTAGCAACCTCATTTCGTCATTTTAATTTCATTCCTGATGTCTTGCTGGTGATCATCAGAAGAATATGCAGACCTTCATACAAGAATGATCCTGCTTTCAACACCTGTGTTACTGCTCTAGCTGATCTTTTGAACGAGGATGATACCGGTGATATATCATTTGATGTAACCAGACTATTGACAAAGACTATCAGAAGTAGGAAATTCAGAGTTGATGAAAGTGTGGTGAATGTCTTCTTATCTTTGAATATCTTGAGCGATTATGATCCAAATTCAACATTTGATGAAGAGGAGAAAGTGAGAATCAAAAAGAAGAACAGACCACATCTATCAAAGAAAGAACGTAAACAGAAAAAAGAGCGTAAAGAAATTGATCAAGAATTAAGGAAAGCTGAACAAAAAGTATCTGAAGAAGAACGAGAGAAATTCCAAGCTGATATTCTAAAACTACTGTTAAAACTATATCTGGATGCTTTGAAGGAAAAAGTTCACTCATTATTAGCTGCAGTATTAGAAGGTTTAGCTAAGATTGGACATATGGCTAATTTTGAACTTCTTGGTGATTTCCTTGAAGTGTTCCGTGAGATAATTATAGATGTTGAAAGTGACGAATCGAACAATTTCACTCGTCAAGTGCTACTAAGTACAGCTACTGCATTTGCACTTGTCATCACTCATTCGCAGTATAAATTGCAAGTTGACCTAACTAGTTTTGTCGACTCCCTATATAAAGTGCTATTCCCAGTGGCTTTAGATGCTGATATCGAATTCTCACACAAGACATTACGACTTGCTGATCCTTTAAGTGAAAAGATTTTAGTCAAACCTTCAGTTAATATCTCTACCAAGATCGAATTATTGCTCAGAGGTCTTGAGAACGTCTTTTTCAAATCGAAAAATGGCTCCAAGGCAAGATCATTGGCGTTTTCTAAAAGAATCACAATGTCTCTTTTACAAACACCTGAGAAATCATCCATTGCTCTTCTCAAATTCTTGGAAAAACTTTTGGCCCGTTACTCTGAAGTCGCAGGTTTGTTCACAACTGAAGATAGAATCGCAAACGGTAAATTCAACATGGAAACTGATAACTTGCAAAGAAGTAACCCAGATGCTGCTACTATATATGAGCTTTTCCTACTAGAGAAACACTACAGTCCAATCGTCGCCAAAGGTGCTAAATCCTTGCTTGTACATTCAAAAGAAACATTGAAATAGAGGTTTGTTTTATAGTTTTAGTGATGACGTTGCTTGTTTAGCAGCATCTTTCTTTATACCACCTTTAACATTAGTCTTTTCACCTTTCGAGTCAATGATAGTGACATTTGAAGCTTTCGATAAAGTATCAATAACGTCTTGTTTTTTCGATTTTTTATGAGTTTGTTCATGTTGTTTGAAATCTCTAGCACGCTTTCTTTTATTGGCTCTTCTTAATCTATGTTTATCTTCTCTTGAAAGTTCATCTCTTGCCACTACTTCTCCTGATTTCAATGTAATTTCATTAGCATTACCACTTCTACCAACTTTGTAAATTTCTTGAGGTGCTAATGTAGATGCTGTAGAGAGTGTCAATGGCTGAGCATCTTCCATGGAGATTGCAGCAGTGTTGACTTTGATGTCCAGAGATTTTTGAACTGGTTTTGGAATGAAATGTGCTGAACTTAATGAATCCAATTTATGAGAAATGGATTGGAATATTGAAGATATTTCATCATGTGCTTTCTTTAATTCATCAGAAACTTCCTGGACATTGCTTTTCGTTACATCGTCTTCATATAATTCAGCTAAAGATTTGGAAGACTTTGTTTCACTCAACTCAAACGTTGAAGAAGGTCTAAAGTTTGTGATATCAGAAATGGTTCTTCTTGGTATATCATCAAAATTATCATCTTTGATTCTTCTTCTGATCATTTCTTCCAATGTTTCTGTTACTTCTTGCGTTATAACTGGGACAGGTTTTGCTGTACGTTCGAACTCTAATTCTTCTGCTAACAGGGAATCTTCAGGACGATCTTTAGCTTTCGATTCACCTTTCATCGTCCATTTTTTTTCTGCAATAGATTCTCTTTCTAATTGTGCAATCTCCTTTTGGATCAAAAGTTGTTGTTTCTCGAAACTTGAAAGGTTTTCTTTAGGTTTTTGTTCTTTTTCTTTTTCTTCTTCTTCATCATCATCAAATAGGTCTAACATTGCGGATTTCATTCCATCGTCAAAGTCTTTTTCATCAAGATCGTGTGATTGGTCCTTCTGTTTTTTTTTGTTCTTTGTGTTCTTTGTGTATGTTTGCTTCTTTGTAGAATTTGGTTTATCAAAGAAATCATCGAAATATAAGACTTCCTCCTCATCTTCATCACTTGAAGGAATATCCCCATTGAAATCTATTTGCTCACCACCATCATCTTCAAAGTCATCATTATCTTGTGCAAGTGTTTGCTTGTTGAATTCATCAATAGAGAAAAATTTGTCATTCAAACCAAACACATCTTTATCCTCTTGGTTTTCTTCTGAAGCGTCATTTTTTTCTTCAACCTCCACTTCTTCGGCGTCACTCTCCTGGTAGTCATCTATTAGATTATCTGGGTCAATTTCATCGTCTTCTTCATCTTCTTCATCTTCATCTTCATCTTCTTCATATATTTCTCCTTCTTTTTCTTCTTCTTCTTCCTCTTCTTCTTCCTCGTCATCAACCGCAACCTCTTCTTCTTCTTTTTCACTATCATCCTCACTAGCGTCTTCAGATTCAGATTCACTATCGTCAGAATAACTAGTTTTTAATTTCGGAAGTCTTTCAAACATCAAGTTCTCAACAACATTATCTAGAATGATCTTGGATTGAGGCCAAACTTGAGACGAATTTAATCCATCTATATAAATCTCATCTAATACAGAATTTCCCTTTGTTATAGGATCGAATAAAAGCTTGACAAGTTCTAAAGCTCTCTCAGAATTCTTAGAATCCGCCAACAAACTCGTCGGATCCTTCTGCAACTTCGTAATAATCTCCATTACCTCAATTTCGTAACACTCAAACACTCTAACTACACTTTAAAATCCCATCGCACTTGTAATAAAAATTTTATAATATCCTAAAGAAAAATACTCATCTCCTGGTTCGGGACACATACTTTTAATTTTTTTCCCATCGCGAAAAAATATTATCACGTGATACAGTTGTTTAATTTGATATTGATGATACAAATATAACAGAACCCCGTTGATTGATTTCGCAATTGATAATTTGGTTTTGGTGGTCATTCGTATGTATTTATTAATGGAATTTATGAAGAAGATTATGCTGTAATAATGACTCTTGTTTTTTTTTTTTTTTTTTTTTTTCATTTTTTAATAAATGATTGCAGCAGTAGTACCAACAATGGAGAAAATAGCACTAACAATGATGATGATCCAACACTGAGTATATTCTTTCCTTGTTATTTGATTTTTGCAAATATGAATGTAGAACAAGGATGGCAGGATCAAACACAACAAAAAGCATAACCCGGCACCCATAAAAGCGATAATTTTGTCAAATTCTGGGAAAATAATGGCCACGATGAAGAAAGAAGCATTCACCAGGACCTTAATCAAGATCTTGAATGATAATTTTGAAGCATATTGGAAACCTTTAATAGTCGAGATATCTGTAACATCGAACATATGCTCAAATATAGTAATTATAGGTCTTGCATTTAATGGCGTTTTGGAGAATGGGACTATAGCCATTAAAGAGCAAATGACGAAATATGTCCATTTAGGATAACCTTGTGTCATCAATACACTCTTCGTGATTTCTTCCTTCACGTTTGCACCAAACATTAAAAATCCAATGACAGCCATAGACATATCAGTCAAGAGGGTGATTGAATAGGTAACCGATAAACAACTTTCAAATTTTTGAGGATGTCTCATATCGACTTTCAAATTTGGAAAAATGGCATGTCCGCCAAATGGAGCCATTAGAATCCCTATTGCAATTAAGGCATCCGCTAATGACTCAGGTAACAGATTAGTAGGTGCAAACTGGATCAATGAGCCAGGACTGGTAGCTTTTGTGAAACCTGATATCAAAATGATCAACACAACGCTGATTGTACTGGTTATACCTAATAGGCTGACAAGACTAAGAACATTTAATGGCAAAAATGATGGAGGGGTCAATACTAAGAAAGCCAATAGTTTGAACTGATTGATGGATATTGATGGAAACAAAGCATTCAAAGAATCAGCGAATAATACAATCAATGAAACACCACTCCCCAATAAATCCAATGAAAACAATACCGAGATAAAAGCACGACCCCTAGGTCCAAACGTAACATAAGCCAAATCAGAATAAGTCATTAATGTTGGGTCAGTATCCATACATCTAGATAACATTCCAGCAGAATGGTATGTCAATAGAGCAGATAATGCTAAAGCAGGAACACCAAAGAGCCATCCTGCATGTTTCAAACCCAATGGTAGTGCAAGCAGACCGATACCAATTAGAACATTGACACTGTTGAAAATAGTCTGAGGAGCCGTTGACTGGCCGGCGATCACTGTTATAGTTTTACCTTTTGTTTCAACTTGTTTGACGACCAAAGGAGTTGTCTCTTGGAAATCTGTATAGCTGGTATCGAAGTTCTGGGTACCACCATAGGAATATATTGAAGGTTCTCTGATGGATGTCTCATCAATGGCGTCATAGTCTGGTTCCAAGCTGTCGTTACTTGGTTTATTTCTTAAGAATGCAAAATCGGGACCATTTAAAACAGAGGATAGTCTGGAACCATAGATGTGAGGAGACAGTGTGTCTTTATCGTAGAGTTCATCGTCATCTTTAAAGAAAGATCTTGATGCTTTTGTGATTGGTTCGATGGTTTTGAAAGATTGAGCTCTTGAGAATGAAGATGCGAATCTTGATAACGAATTTGGGCCTCTGAAAGAACCCACTGGGTTGTTCAAGAAAGACTCTCTTCTTAATCTGACAGAATTTCTGGTCCGCTCAACAGGAATCGAAATGTATGAAGACTGGTTAGGTGCATGGTTTTGGTTGTGGTTCATACTAGCTCACTCTGTCGGCCTAAAACTACGAATGTTTGTCGAAATTATGGATCAAAAGGAAGTATCAACAAAAGTTATTTTGTTATCAGAGATCTATTTTGGTTACCCGGAAGTGTTGCCTATCAGTTTTTCCGGGAAAAAGTAACCATAGTAACAACAACAACAGTTTTAATCTACTAATTATTAGATTAACGATATCATTTAGTTTTAGCGTATAATTTAGCAATTGAATCTGTATTTCATAGTTTGATTAAGGCATATCTCAATACTTGTTTTATGTTCTTTATTTTGAATAAATTATTTTATTTTTTTTGATAGATATAATATATTTATTTATTATATCTGCCCATTTGATCTTTTAAATTTTTTAAAATGAATTAGTGTAGCTTTCTCGGTAATTATTCATTGTTAATTAGGACGTTGTTTAATAAATAGCCCAGCAATAGCAGCATCGACCCGTAATATTATGTCGTAATATACTACAAATTAATTCATGGATTATGTTGTCGTACATCATATTTATGACTCATCATGAGTACAATCTGATAATCCTAACTACTTAACAGGTTATTTAGAATATATTTGTGAGCTCTTGTGCTTTCTAATGCATATATATATATAAAGACTTAAATATTGTTCAGGATGATCCAATCCACTACTTTGTTAACGGTTTCTCGGTCCCCATCAGCAAAAGTATGACCATTGTTATGTTCCAGGACTTCATACTGATCTGGATTTTTAACAATTTTACTAATCTCTCTTGAGGCTTCTGGTGTAACCTGTACATCGTTAAGAGCAGTTAATGACAGGTAGGGTAGCTGTAAACCGTTTGCATAATGAGACCAATCGGAATCGGTCAAAACCCATAATGGTCGAGGAGCTGGGTATAAATGAGGGCTGAAGCCGACGGTGAATTTCAAAGAAGGTATGAGCTCTTTATAATTTGAGTTTATTAATGTTGTCAAGGCTCCACCTTGACTTATGCCAATAACCCCGACAATAGAATCATCGTTATAGTACAATTTTTGAAGATGAGTGTAGAACTGATCAGTTGAGTACCTTGAATCAAAATACCACCAGCAATAAAGATCCTGATTCGTACAATCGTGGACGTCTTCAATTGGGAAATCTACTGGGGTTAATTTTAAAGGACCATGGGGATACTCTATTGTGAAGCCTTTCGACTGCAGTTTCGCGCGTAAATTTGGAGTTTGCTCATAGCAAATCTTATCAGAGGAGCCAAATCCATGACAGATAAGAATTTTCGACATCTTCAACCTGGCTCTTCTTTAAGGCTACTATTAGTAGAAGATCAAAGGAAATTTAATTTGTCTAAACAATTTCATGTTATATATAAGGACCAAGCCATAATCTAAGTCTCTCGAATATTACCTATTTAGGCTCTAAAAATGCTATTATCCATCCATTCCAACACTTTCTTCAAGTTTTCTGGATCTGTTGGAACAATGTGGCCACCAGGATGTCTATAAACGGTTGAATTCTCAGAATTGATGAGTTCATTGGCAACTTTTTGAGTTGTTTCTGGGACAATAACGTCGTCTGTCTCTCCAATGAAACTGAGAAATGGGATTTCAATCTTCTCATGATAAGCAGAATAATCAACAAGAGATGGTTCAAATGGCTTTGGGTAAAAGAAACCGGCATAAGAGACTGCAAATTTCAAAGTTGGGATCCATTCTTTGTAGTTTGCAGCTATAAGAGTTGTCAATGCCCCACCTTGACTTAAACCGATGACTCCAACGATTGGATTGGTATCATCGTTCAATGACTTGATGTATTCAATAGTCAAATCAAGAGATGAATCTCTCTTCATATCCCACCATGAGTATAGATTCAGCTTGACTGGATCTCTATCTGGTGGCCAGTATGGATAGTCGTCCAACGTTATCTTCAGTCTTCCCTGGACATATACTGTCTCAAACCCTTTTGCTTCGAGTTCCTGTTTCAGAGCAGGAGTCTGCTGAGTCTCAAAGATCTCAGCGTTTGAGCCAAAACCATGTATCAACAGAATGCGAGGCATTTCTCTCAAATCTTCAATGGGACATTGGAAACTTTTAAACTGAGAAAAAGTAGATAAAAAAATTTATCTTTTTTTTTATATGATAATAGTATTTTTTTGTTTATCTATACAAACTTCGGCTTTAAATTACTGATCTTATCCAATCCACAGTTTTAGCGACACTCACAGCATCATCTGCAAAAATATGGCCACCTGTGTGACGCAAAATAGTAGATTTACCTTGAGCTACGAGTTGATCAGCAATTTCGATAGAGATTTCTGGTAAAACTCTTTCGTCAGCTTCACCAACAACTGTCAAAAATGGAATCTCGATCTTATGTTTATAGGCATTAAGATCGTGGTTTCCAGGAGTAGGAAATATGAATCCACCATGGGAAGCTGCGAACTTTAGATTAGGAAACCCCCATTCTTTATGATTAGCAGCTACCAAAGAGGTCAACGAACCTCCTTGACTCAGACCAATGAATCCAACAACTTCTTCCTTGTTCTCAATGGTTTGTAAGTGGTCAACAAGTAATTCCAGGTCAGGTTTACTTGTTTTGATGTCCCACCAAGAATACAGATCGTTCGTTTCTGGGTCTCTTATTGGTGGGAAAGGAAAGTCGTCCCTTGTTAGTTTCAAATGTGCCTGGATATAGACGATCCTGTAACCAGCAGCCTCAAGAGTCGGTTTCAAATTGGCAGTTTGTTCTTTTGCGAATAAAGGACTGGAGCCGAAGCCATGAGCAATGAGAATAGTGGACATTTGATTTGTATATACGGGATTCGAAATGAATTGTTAGAAAGTTAAGTTGATTTTACACCGTTTATATACATATAAATACAACACAACGGGGGGTTTGAATTTAAATTATTTGAATTAACAGATTAGCCACAGTACACATGTAAACACAAAATATAATTATGCAATATTGATGCAATTTAATATGGATTGAATCTTCCTCTTCCTCTTCCTCTACCTCTGAATCCACGGCCTCTGCCACGACCTCTGCCACGGTTAAATCCTGGTATATTCGTTCTCTTTGGCACCACCTTTAGATTTCTACCACGGAACACCGAGTCGTTCAGCACCAATGAATCGGTGACGGATGAAGGTTCAGCAAACTCAATATATGCAAACCCTTTTGGTTGACCAGTGAACTTGTTCAACAGGATGGTCACTCTATTGATAACACCAACGGATTGAAAATGTTTTTGCAGCTCTTCGGGACTCGACTCATAATCAACATTACCAACATATATCGAACGAGCATCGATGTCTGACTTTTCTTCATTAACCTCTTCCTCTTGTTTAGCTAAATCAGCATGTAGTTCACGTAGTTTAGCAGCTTCATCTTCGTTTATCGTAGACACAGTTTCTGTAGCAGCTGCACTTTGAGCTGCACTTTGAGCTTGAGCTTGAGGTGGAGCCTCAATTGGTGCATCATTTGATTGGACGTTCTCAGCGACTTCGACTTGGGTTTCGCTCATTTTTTTCGCTATTTGCAGTTCGATGATGTTTATTTAGTATTTGAATTAAACAAAATACATCTACTAAATGAAATGATTAAATTAAATAGGACGGGTAACAACAGTACTTGCTGTTTATATGAAGTCTTATTATAAAGTACACAAAGTGAAAACTGCTACAATTTCTCAAGTACATTTGTCAATTGCCAGCCGTCATTAAACAGATCAAATCAATGTTTAGAAAAGGTTGGTGATTTGATGAATTGTGTGATGAGATTTATCAACATCTCTGCAAGACTTGCTGAAACACTACTTTACATACTGTAATTTAGAAGAGGCTTACTAAGTTCCAGGGAGATCTGTATAGGAATGAGAGGGTAGCCCTTCTACGCTGCTAGAACGGCACCCACCCTGAAGCGTCTAAACTGAAGGACCTGAGCTGTACGGGTACGGACAATTGTGGTTTATAGATGGGCTTCCAATCATCTCTCCATGGTCGTAAGTTGAGATGATAAGCCACTCCTATACTAAATTATCCATATTAGCTGGCCCAGTGTACTTTGCGTAACCTTGATGTGGATTGTTTTCATCACCTGCTTTGGTAATTCTAACGATGACCTTTTCTCAAGACTATAACCATCATCAACCGTAGAGTTTTCAGTATCTGAATTATTGACTGGTGTTTTGACTAGTTATTTTTGCTCTTCTGTGAACAAGCATCTTTGAGGGATTTGTTGGATGATTATTTCGACCATGGAAACTTCAAGTCAAACACTGGAAGTTGATGAAGATAGAGAAAGTAAAGAGAGATAGAAATAATTACAAAATGGTAGTATATTTTCGCGCTAATTATTTTTATATTGACAGCTTATATAATCAGAGGCAGGGCAGGGCTTCAAAACCGTTCAGATAAGAAAGTTTAACCGTTTGAGAAAAGCAAACGATTAAGAAGACCACAAACGGACACAGAAAAGAGCATGAAACTGCCCAATTTGTGCGTGTTTCTATCTGTTATATTTGTGGGGTTTGTACTGTGTGATGATACTGTGACGAAAACGGTTGTGGATATTTTGTCGGAGAACGTGGAGTTCAGCAACTTCCTACGATTACTGCAGAGGTTTGAAATGATTCCATTGTTGAATGAGCTAGAGAATTTCACATTGGTCGCCCCTGTTAATTCTGCGTTCGCTTCTGGGTTCAGCGGTGGAAGTATGGATCAATTTGTTGTTCCGGAGTCGCTCAGCTCCTCATCAATCGAAGGCGTTTATATTACCAGAAGCTACGACGGCGTACCCATTTCATTACGCAATATTGATGGGTTTAAGATTAACGATAAGAATGTTGTTGAGTTGGACCTTTTTGCTTTCACTCAAAATGCCTATGTTCAAGGTATTGATCAGATTTGGAGCCCGTTGAAATCAACTGCTGATACTATACACAATATCCTGAACGTGAATATTTTTACAAGTCTATTAGGTGATGCAACTCTCAAGAACAATTTGACATTACTGCTGCCTTTAGATTCTTCGTTCAGCTTAGAGGACTATCAGCTGAATTATCTTATCTCCAAATATGGTGAACATGATTCGAACTACATCATTCAAGCATTAACCATTGATGGAAGTTATGGTGGTGATATCAATACAACTGTCCCCAACAGAAACAATGAAATATTGTCAATTTCATCCAAAGATAATGGTACACATGTCATTTTGAACGGATCAGTGGTTTCGACTAAATCAAATATTTTAACAACTGATTCCATTATTCATATCTTTGATGACCCCAAGTTGATTCCAAATATCGAATTCAATGCTGAAAAGACATTGATAGGATTAGGCGCTGCTACTTTTGTTGAAGAGCTCATACTACAGGGTCTTGAACATCTTATACTCAATAATTCTCTAGAACAAACAATCTTCTATTCAAAGGATTCAAACCAATTCAATACTCTATCAAAGAGTTCTAATCTATACCACTTCATACCCGAGAGAATTGATCCCTTGATAGATGCTAAATCCTTATACGATACAAAACTTTGCAACTATAAAAAAATGGGTGACAACTGCCAGAGAATAAAAATTGAAGCAATAAGTGAAGATACTTTCATAATAAATAATAATGTTCTCATCGAAGAAGGACCCTTCAAAGTTGGAAAATCAGTCATTTACTTAACTGATGACAACATTAGAACTCCAGGTGATTTATTGTCTTCAGTAAACCCAGTTTACCAGTGCTCTCAAGCCATTGATTATTTGCAACAATTGAAATTGTTCAAATTACCAAATAACAAACAAGGCTATACTGTTCTTTTACCTTGCTTTCATTCATTTGATGACTATGCATTAACCTTTGAGTTTTTGGAACAAAATTCAACAGCTTTAGGACTAATAATGAAAAACTTGATCTTAGATTTTCCCATTTATTCAGACATTGATTCCAATAATCTGCAACTACACAATCTGAATGGTGACTGGATGAACTTATCAATTTATAACAATCAGAATGATCTTTCAATTGAGTTTTATAATGATCAGTTGATTACTCTGCCTAAAAACCGTGATATTTTATTCAGTCAAGGTGTTATTCAACCAATTAATGATTTGATTATTCCAAAAGATTTGAAAATTACATTATTTGATATCATCTCTAGTCTTGATGCTGAATTATTCCTCAAATTTTTATCGAATTTTCCCCAGCTCACTGAGATTCTAAAACAGGACCCCGATCACTCAATCTTATTGCCATCCTCATTCTCATTAACTAAACTAGAACCATTTAAATCAAATAAAACGCTAGAGAATTTTCTAAAACTTCACATAATACCATCATCTTCAATGAATAAATTATACAACTGTGAAGATGACATCGAAACACTTGATCCCGAAGTCAACCTAACATGCTCTAAAATATCTCACGGATCCAGAGATTTTGTACTACAAATTGCAAATGGTGCTGATAATGGTGTCCGCGTTTTCAGTAAAGGCTGCACTTCACATTTACAAAAGAGTTGTGTCTATGTCTTGGATAAACCGATAAATCCAAATTGGATTTCAGACCATTATCATTTAAGCCTGCCAGGTATAGCCTTAGGTGTTGGAATGTTGCTGGGTTCTGTTACAATGGTTTTGTTTCTACTATGTGGAATGGTTTTCGCTGTGAGGAGACAAAAATCGGAGGATGTTTCTGCGTATCAACAGGAAGGACTTTCGCCCCAACAGGAGGGACCTTCTCCCACCGAGAATACCCCTTTGATAAATGATGATTCTAGTGGTGGCTTTGAGCAAGGTTATTCTAACAACGCGAGTGTCAGGGCCATAGCATTTAAGAAGAAAAGATTTAACTTGAGCAATGTCTAGATATCTTTCCTCACGAGTTTGTAGAAGAATAATAGTAGTTATGCAGAAGTTGTTTCTAGGTTTACACACTTAGATTTTGACTAAATATTTGGTTGCGTTTCCTACACTTCCCCTGGTACTAGAATCTTCAGATACAGATACATGATTTAGCACAATAAATTGTGCCTGAATGCTTTACTTATTGATTTTTGAAGCTCTATTTCCCACCTTATCTACCTTATGGTAGGGGATTATATTAAACTACAACTTTGATGGGTAAGTCTACTGTAAGCATATTTGTATAATTTTTGTGTGACCTTAAACACTTTCAGATTCTTGTTCACCTTCGGAAATGGATTTTTCAGTGCTTTCAGTGGTGTCGAAAACCTTGCGGTTCAAAAATGGGTAAAAAACTAACCATATGATCAAAAGAAGCCCTAATGAGCTGCAAGCTAATATATAATTTGTACATCTTTCGAATTTTTCCACAAGAGACTCGTTTCTTACGCCATCAAAAACTGGGATATCACCCAGTAATGATGTTAACACTGAAAAGGTAATGGCGACACCAAACTGCGCAAATGTCTGAACAATTCCAGATACAAGCCCTTTAAACTCAACAGGGGATATTCCAATCAATAAATTTAATGAAATTGGGAAATAGATAGCTGATCCAAGACACATAATCATCTGGATTGGGAAAAAACATCTCCAGAAAACATCAGTTTCAAGTGATATAGTAACTCTCAACACTATTGATCCAATAAATATCAACAAAATCCCAACAAAACATCCTGTTTTAGGCGCGAACAAGTTTGGTCTAATAGAAAGTGCACCAGTCCCAATGAGCATAGCAGCAACCGAAGGTAATAGTCTAACAGATGCAAGTAAAGGAGAATAGCCTTCAACATACTGAAGAAAATAACATGTTAGTAATAGCTGACCGAACAAAGTGGAATAGTTTAGAAGCTGAGTTGTGCATAACAGCATGAAACTAGGGATAGTCAATACAGCTGCAGGAATCAAAGATGTGATATTTTGGAAATAGTTATACCACCGCCCTAGAAGCTGCGACACATAAAAGTTCCAGCAAACATATAATATCAACATTATAATTCCTAGCAAGAAGCTAACATAGGCAGATGGTCTCTTCCAGTCTTCACCTCCTTCCGTTAGACCAGTCACCGTTAAAGCAGTTCCGCTCACAAACATGAAACATCCCAAGTAATCCAAAGATTTCAAACCACTTATCGGTTTATGTGCAAGTCTCTTGCTTCTATCATAGAGCAACAATAGCAGAATACCGGATAGAAACGTAACACCAAAGGACATGTAATAAATGCCTTTGAAGCCTATTGAGGATTCATCAAACAAACCACCAAAAAGGAAGCCAACACCAAAAGAAAAGCTGAAAACACAACTCAATACACTGAAAGCAATCATTGATGTCTGAATCGAATCAGCATATAACATGTTCACAAGAGCATAACCAGATGGAATAAGCCCAGCACCAAAAACACCTTGTAAAGACCTGAATACCAGAAAACACTCAAGTGGGACATGCGGTAAAGCACAGATTAAACTCACAATAGCGAATCCAAAACAACAAATTAAAAACAGTTCATCGTTGCCAATAATATCACCAACACGTCCTAAAAAAGCGATTAGACTCGCAAATGCAATGGCATAAGAGGACAGAGCCCATGATGCTTTGGATAATGTGATTCCATAATAACTCTGAAAATCAGGAGATGATGTGATTGCTGCTGTGACACTGATGATATCAAATGCAATAACGATAGCTATTATCGTAAAGGTCAATTCTGATTTGTATTTCAAAGCCATGATTATCCTGCTGAGGCTATTCTGAGCATTCAGCAATCGATCAACTGGGTGCTTATGCCTTTATATTATTTCAATCATAGCATAATTAGTAATAGGAATGGCAGTTCATGATATATATATATACACATATATATATGTTTTCTTCGTTATGAAACCTCTTCGAAGTCCGAAATCCGAAATCCGAACACCGAACACCGAAAGACGAAAGCCGAACAGGGTTAGTGTAGGAAATTTTGAAGACCTTTAAGAGTGTATGGATCATTGGATAAGAAATCTTCTAGAAAGTCATCGCTAAGAGTAAGAGGTTCATTGGAAGCTTGGTCTTCGAATGGGTCAGATACTTGAGTTTTGGTAGCTTGATTTTTTTCAGTCAGTTGCTTATGTTGGACAAATTCTTCAATGGAGTGTAGAACAGAAGAAAAATCATTATCACTGGATAGGGATGGTGTTTTAATGATTTCGTTGAAGCAGCCTTGGAACTCCTTCAGTATGATTTGAGTCTTGCGGTGTTGGGATGGTTTATAGCAATATGCTAGTAACACAATTAAAGTCTGGAAACAAAAACAGAATAAAAATGGATATTGATTTCTGAAAGCGGTTTTTGCTTTATAGGATGTTGATTGAATAAATAGCCTAAATGCCCTCAAGAACATTTCCAACAATGATTCTAGTCTTTTCATTAACTCTGCATCTTTCATACAGAAAGGATAATATAATCTCACTAACAGACATAAGATGAGTAGTTCAAAACTTCGTAATGAAACCTCAGAGCTATCAACCGTTAGGACATTATCATGTAGGCTCTCTTTAACAACATCTAATAAATGTAGTGCAGGAGTTTCAACATCATGAAATCTCTCATCGTATTCTTTCAAGCCAACATTTTCACTGGTATCAATTAGTCTGACATTTGCTCTTCTGAATAATACAATAACATTCAAAATACCAATTTGACTACCAAGTGGTTCTTTGGGAAGATATGATCTGTAAATAGATGTCGGTCTTCCTGTTGTTGCACAGATGATGGTATCAAGGAACACCAAACTATTCCATAGTGGTCGTTCTTGTTGGCTCTTGTGAATGCCCAAAGTATATACAACGCTTGTTGCTTGAAATAGATTTTTCCACGCTGCCTCTAGTTTCGTTGACCTATAGAAATAGTCTATCACCAGTAACCAACTCTTAATTTTAATTTGTGTATCTGGTGTCGCAGACAATAGGGCTAACATGTCTGATTCTATTTCCTGAGATAGCTCCTCAGTTCGAGCAAAGTTTGATGACACCAGGATTGCTCCATATAACATCATGATAACGTTTATGTTCTCAAATTTTGAAGGGTCTTGAGAAGTACTCTGAAGTAAATTGATATCAATCAGGGTTAGATAGATTTCTGGTAAATCGACAGTTTTTAAAAACTTTTTGATCCTATCAAGTTCAAGGTTCAATTTTGTTGTTGTTGTTCTTTTCAGTAACCCTTCATTCATGTAAGACTTGTACTTTTGGGTTCTATTCTCTATTCCAATGTGGAAATCCACGTTGACAAATTGCTTTGGGGTATACGTATCCTTGAGTACCCTGTTAACTGACTGGCATCCATAGTATCTGACCGGATTGCTCTGTGCTTTCAGTGCTGCTTTTTCGGGAGGCTTCGTCAGTGAGATAGAGCGAGATCTAAAATGAGTTGGATATTCACAGACGTGGTTCTTGTTTTGACAGTTGGAACAACCAGGGAGACGTCTATCACATTTCACCTTCCTTCGTTTGCATGTGACACAAGAAACCTTGAAAAGTTGTATATTTTGTTCGATATCTGGCATTTCTTCTTTCAGTGGTTGGAAACGGAAATAGAGAAAAGATTAATACTTACATAGATAAATAACTTGTAATAGAGTACAAATTCCGCGAAAAATTGTCTATAATTTAGTCAAAAACATGATCATAGGATTTATATAAGTAAAAACATTTGTCTTATAATCCTTGTTCTAAACTCTCCATATCTGTACTTCGTGTAATATCGATGCAGATCATCTTCATCGTCTGTTTCCCTCATCATTAGTAGTATGATCGATCTGCAGCATCAACTTCAACCTTAGAGCTTTTAAGATTTCAATTTTTTCACAAACTTTGTTATAAAGTAGGCTCTATATATAAATCGTTAGCAATACTCAATCAAGAGCAATTTATTTAGCAACACTCTAGTGAAATATTACTTCTGTTACAATTTGACATATTTGGTACATTATTAGTAAATTATACAGACAACAACTAATGCAACATTTTCTTTGTATCATCATTGATAAGTCTAAATAGGGCGTTTACAATGGCACTTAAATTATACATTCATTTCGTTCTAGTGAGAGCCATTTGTTTACTAGGTCATAAAACATAGGCTACTATGAACGAGAAGAATATGACCAGCATATTGTAACCAAGTTCAATTTTTACAGCAGAATTTGTTGAAGTGGCTGTAGTTGAACTTGATGAGCTGACGTTAGCTAGAGAAGTGGCATTTGATACAGTTGCATTAGCAACCACCTCTTGATCAAATAGTAATGTTGTTAAAGAATTATTTGGAGAATCAACCTTTCTGGTAGAAGTCCAGTTACCACTTCTCGAACTAATACCTAGATCATTAACGTATTGGCCATCCCAGCAATAGTCAGCAAAACATTTCTGACACTCTGCTGATTGCTCAATCGAATTACGTTCTTGTTCACGACGGATAATAGCACACGAAACACATTTAGACCAGTTTGGATCAATGGTGGAGTTATATCTTGAAGCAACTTCAAACCCATTCTTGATAATTCTAGTTTTCTCTTCATCAGTATAGGACATTTTAAATGTTGAAGTATTAGACCAATAGTCATAAGGGGTATTGGCAATATAAACAACTAAAGGCGGAATATCACCTAAAGCAGTTAGATTAGAAGAATCACAACCGAAGAAGGTCGGTTTGGAGGTCAAGTTAAGCTTGATGAAAGTGTCTTGACCTGGCACATATGGAAACGACATACCTGCACCTTGACTTACAAATTGCCTTTCATAAGTCTTAACTAATGAGTTACCATTTGGTAAGTTATCATCTGTATCAGAAATGTCATCAAATGCAAAGATAATATCAACATTCCGTTCTGGTTGGATCAATGGGGCCAAGGGTAATGTCTGTTCATCCTCACCACCGTCAACCAAGTACAGAGTATCCGATTCAACAATAGACTGAACAGCAGCATTTTTTGACCCATAGAATGGATTTGGTTGAAAAACTGCAATATCTTCATAATCTTCGCTTAAATCGTTCAAAAAACGTTCAACAAGATCAGCAATAACTGTTCCACTAATTGCACTTGAATTAAGCTCTAGGATAAAAGCATTGAATAAAGATGATGAGGTTCCCAGAACGAATCCAGCATTATCAAAACCAGCATAGCATGTATCAGAGATAGGCTGACCATTTGAAACATTGGTACCAATATATTTCAAATCTGTGAACGAGTTTAATGAGGGATCCCAAGAACCCAATTCAAAAGGATTGAATTCAAAAACAGTAGAATTCTCATTTAGAATTAAACTACCTGGAGTTCTTCCATCCGCAACACTAATTGGGAAAGGCATTTCACCATTTTGAAATACTTCCCAATCTCTAATGCTAGAATAAGTCAAACCGGAAAATCCATTCTGGTTTTTTCCAAAGAATTGGTAAGATAATGCACGACCCCATAAATCAGTTAAAGTAGTATCAAACCCTGCTTTTTCTTTTGCAGCTATATCTTTATTAATCTGATCCCATCTACCAATTGTCTTGAAGAAGTTCCAACCACCACTGTTGAAGATAGTAGTTCTTAAGTCCCAAAGGGCATCATTACTAGCTAATATATTATCGATGGAGGTCCAATTGTTTAAAGCCAAAGTACCAGTTAACCAATTACCTCCAGATAACCCAGTCAAGTATGTGGAAGCTTGCAACAACCCACCTAAACCTTTTTCATTTGCACCATAAACTCTCGAATCTAAAGCTGCAATTTGACCAGCACCATTAAACATGGCACGATAACCACCACCGGAAAAAGCCAGTCCAATATTGATTGAGGAGGTTAGATTATCAAAGAACTGATCAACATTAAAGCCATCCAATTCAGCATTGGACAAAAATACTTTCAAAGCTGAATCAGTAACAGCATGTCTTTTCTCCAACCAGGCAGCTTCAGATGAAGAGATACCAGACGCTTCTCTAATTAATGAGCCGGTAGCAGGACAAGAAACCTCACCAGGAGCATAACCGTTTGTTGGAGACCAGGCTTCCACTGTCAGAATCAATAAAGGTAAAATGTTCAGCATTGATTGGGGCTCTCCAAGTCCAACACAATACAGTAGTACCCTGTCTAAATTCTCAAACCTCTCGATAAAGGGCAATCTGAGTACCTTATAAAGTCATTTTTGGCCTCGAGAGTTGAGGACCGACTTCATATCACAGTTCAACTTGTATTTTAAGCACGTTTAAGTTTTGGAACTTGATACTAAAAGAAAATGATCGGCAAAACAGTCGATCATTTATTTAACAGCAGATTTGGGCTTAAAACTTAGAACTAATTTACAAGTTAATTTAGCGCTTGTCGCTGTGCAGTGAAAAATGTTACATGACTCATTGATTGGTTGACCGTGTAAATCTATGCATCAGAAGCATAAACTAATTGTTTTTTGAAGG
>JAJLXD010000021.1:43625-66299 GCA_030571115.1 Wickerhamomyces sp. yHMH617 | reverse complement strand
TAGCCATCGCCTAGCGGTTTTTCCCGTGAACTCTACGAAATTTGACTCCAAGATGTTTCTAGATATCCTCACCCATGATATTTATCCCCAACACGGTATTCCTTCAGTCATCATTAGTGACAGAGGCAAAGAATTCACATCTACGTTGGTCCAAGAAGTTACTAAATTGCTACAGATTGACCAAGTGTTTTCCGTGGTGAACCATCACCAAGGTACCGGAAGTGTGGAACGGACCATTAGAAGTGTTGAAGAATATTTTAGAGCAGCTATTATGGTCACCAAATCTAACCCAAACAATGTTGGCACCACCTTTAACTGGACTACACTTCTTCCAATATTAGTGTTCCACTTTAATGCTTCACCTATGCAATCACTCGGAAATTATACACCGTTCGAGGTAGATATCGGTTTTACACCTATATCTATTACAGACAGAAGTTTAGGACTAAATCTCTTGAAGGAAGGCACCATCAAAAACGCCTCTACCATTAACCTCATTGACCAACTAGATGTTATAGGACGGACTGCCCGAGCTGCTTTCAATCTTACACACCAATCGAATAAGAAGTTTTTTGACCTGAAATACAGAGATGCTGAGTTTTCGGTGGGAGATCAAGTTTTTGTACAAGCTGAACTTTTACCAAAAAGTGACTTAACCAACTCCGAACTAGTCCGCTCATTTAGAGGTAAATATGTTGGTCCATTCGTGGTCAGAGAACAACTGTCCGCACTACACTATCAACTCAGCCTACCCCCATCTTCGAAGCGACACGATCATCCCTTCCATATTAGTCAATTGAAGGCGTTTACCACCGCATCTAGTGGTTCAATTTTACCCCCTTTATTAGACTCTACTTTCAAGGCCTACCAAGATGGCACAGTCGAAATGGAGATTGACGCTATCACTTCCCACAAGAAGAAAGCCAAAGGCTATGTTCTGGAAGTTTTATTCAAGGACAAAACCACGGAATGGGTCAGATTCACAGACTTAAGAAGAACAGCTCCAGATCTTCTCAAAAGTTATGTTCAGCAACACCTTCCTCAATTGCAAGACAAACTTTAATCGCAGGTTCACACGTTTGCTTTTACCCCATAAGCAGTTTAAGGTCTGATAGTCCTTAATTTCACCATTTTTTTATTAGCTTTCATTTCACAGATTTCCATCTTAGTTTTGCTTCACTCATCAAAATCCACACGTTGACGTTACCAGTACGTTGTCGAGTTTGAAGAGGAAGATTTTTAGAGAGGATGATCCTTTATTTTAACCGCTATTGGTTTGTTTGTTATATTTTAGAAGTGTGGATGTCATTTCTCGCAGTCAGGGTTGACACTCATACAATAACTAGTTTTTTTTAAGAGGGGGGATGTATTGAGAAAGATATATTTCCCACTAGTTATTGACAGATTGCCGACGCAAGTCCAGATTAGCACTAGAAATAGCGGACCCTAGAGTTGCTCATAGGAAGCAGAGAGTATAAAAGAGCTCCGCTATCCACCGTTTTGTATTGATTGTATATTAAAAAGCACGTTATTTGAAGAACTTCTCTTGTACTACAAGTCCTCGATCATTACATAAAACATGAATATTAGTATGTACATTTTTTTTTTTTAAAGATGCACTGTCAACAGGTCGTTGGAACTGAACTGTTTGTTGCAGGTTGGACACTTGCGCATACGTGCAGCCAGTCTCTCCCTGGTGCACTCCTCGCAGAAAAAGTGCCCGCAATTCTTTATCACAGTGTCTTTCCAGTTCTTAGAGCACAAGGAGCAATAGATTAGAGATCTATATTGACCTAACTCTTCTTGATTCACAGCTTCTTTTCCCTGGAACTTGTATTTGGACAACTGGTCTTTTGTAATAGAGAGTTGGGACTCTGCCTTCGATAATTTAATTTTTAGTTCTGTTTCTGATTTCAACAAAGTGTTGTAGCTTTCAGATGATGAGGTACTTGTTTGTTGTAAAATGTGAGACTCTTGCTCTAATGATCTTTTCTTGGACTCAAGTGTTGTAATGGACTGTGTTAATGTGGTGATTTCCCGATCTTTCAATTGGATTAGCTTGTTCGAATTCGCAAGCTGACTTTCTAAATTTGTCAACTCTTCTTTTGAGAAAGTCTTTAATTCTTCCAAAGATGAGTTCTTAGTCTCCAAAGATTTCACTAATTCTTTCAAGGTTTTTATTTCTTGTGTTAACGCATCTTTATATCTCATAGCTGCAAAATATTTCTGGTCAGCCTTTTGCTTTTCAATTTTATACTTAGATATCTGTGAGTCGAAGTCCAAAGCTGCTACCATTTTCTCAACTTGAAATGATTGTAAAGATTTGAAAGCAGACTCCAAGCTTTGTAGTTCTTGATTCAGTATGGAATTTTTCTTTTTTAACAATTCGATATCTTCATCGTTATTAATTGGTACAACAGGTTGTTTTCTATCAAAAAACTTTGATTGTGCGTCTAATAGCTCTTTTAATTCTTTCGTTAAAGTGGAATGTGATTTTTCTGATTCTAAAATAGATAGTTTTGATAATAACTCATCTCTTGCTGTTCTTATCCTGATGAGATCGTTTTCCAGCTTCGAAAATTGGTCCACAATTTTAGACTTCTCTTTACTGAGTTCAGTATTCAAAATGTCATTTAGCGCATTTGCTTTGGATTCCAAGGTTGCATAATTCTCTTTCAGTATATCATATTTCTGTAGGGATTCGTTATGCTCGATATTCAATGTCTCGTAGTTGGCTAATAGCTCTTTATATTCATTATTAGTCTCAGCAGCACCATTCGATTGAAGTGACTCATTCGACTTGTGTGTGAGTTCATCATTCAGTTTTGTTAATTTTTGTAATTGGTCCTTTATGATTTGTTCTTGAGTCTCTATAGTTGAAGTTTTCTCTTTCAGTTGGCCTTTCAAATCATCCAATTCTTGCTCATCTATTGTCATAGATTTTTCAACGTTGGATTGTGGAGTTGATTCCTTTTTAACTGATACGTCTGTAGGTATTTCGTCTTCCTTCTTATCGGCGTTGAATCTCTCAAGAGTTTTGCTGTCCAGTCTTTCATTATGTTTAATAAGCTCAAAGTATTTAGAGCGTAGTGTTTCGTAGTTAGAGGTAAGCAGTTCGTTCTTTTTGGTCAAATCTTGCTTGGATAATTTTACCTCATTTAATGCCTTAGATAATGAGGTTAAATTTGTAACAAAGTCTTGAGATTTTGTTGCAGCTATTCTAGATAATATATCATTCAACCTTATTTTCGTGTCATTCAGCTTTTGCAGGTCATCGTCATCATTCACATCGTTATCTATATCAATTAAAACTTGATCTGTACTAACATCAGCATTATCTTGAACTAGGTTAGCAGCAAACTCAATGAATTGGTCAAGCCATGTTAATAATAGTAGCAGCTTCCTCTTGTATATTTCGTATCGATGCGCATAGGCATCCAACTCCGACTGAGCGACAGATGCATTTGTTTTATATTGCACAAGCTGTCTGTAGATAGCTTCTTTCTGGAAGTATACCACGTCTTTTTGGGTGAATGGACCGGATTCAGAAAGCGAGTTTAGAACCTTGCGTTTCTTCAAGCTGTCATCTTTTACAACGTCAGATTCTGCCTGTCTTTTGTCCGACATTTCCAGCTTAACGATGAATTTGTGTTTATTGTTTTGGTATTAATTAAGTCTTTTTTTTTTTGGTCAATTTCGCTAAACAATTGTCAGGGTAACGAGGATTTGATCACGTGTTATTGAAGGACCCTATCACGTGACTACATGTTTTAAGGCTAAATCTCAACATGAAATTCCTTTGTAACAAGAATTATTCTTAGTAGTAAGATGCAATTGTTGAGCAAACCGTCGGTCGTTTACACACCACAGTCATCCAGAGCGTCTTCCACAGAGAAACTTCAGTCGCTGCCGTCGATTGCCGTTTCCTCGTGCTCTTCACCTTCGCTTGTCATGGCAACTCAGCAACAGTTGCAGATCCAATACAAGGCTCTAGCGGTTCAGCTCAAACAGTTGCAACTGCGGTCTTCATTCACTTCAAAGTCCAACCATCTCAGACTCACAGTGCTCAAGTTCCTTAGGCTCGAACAACAACCTCTGACGGCAGAAAGTGAAGCAGTGAATGTTCTCTCAAAATACTGGAGAGTGCTGCTGAAAGATCTTGTTACTAATTGGACCAAGATACCCTACATTGATAGAACATGCTACTTGGAAACCATCTCACGTATTGCTGCTAGAAAAGAATGGGGATTTTGTGATTGTCATGATTCTTATATTGAGCTGCTAACATTGACTGTTCATTTCATTTTTAAAAAGCTGTTCCCTATGAAAACCTTATCGTTGAGTTTGAATGCTTTCATCGGTAAGCTCTTCTGTGTGGCCTTTTTCAACATACCTCATTTTGCTGAAATCTTACTCTTTACTCTGTTTGTTAAGAACCATACAGTTAAAAGTCTTTTAAACTCACAAAACCAACATCAGCACCAGCAACATCACCAACAACAACATATCGCTAAACATCTTCTCAAGTTCGTTAACTACCAAGGAGAGTATTCACATCTGTTACAAAATGAAGATGTGGACAATAAACTTTTAAATACTAACTGTATGGACCCCCCAAAGATATTGAGATTTCGTCACGCTGATGACGAACTTTTTGACGATTTACTCACGGTTGATCTTCGAGATACAGTTTGGGTCAAGAGATGGGCTAGCTATGATAGCTGTATCTTCAGATCATTTTTGAAACATTACTTGACCATATGTCTTGACACAAACTCACAAATATTGCATCACTCTGCATTTATTTCAAGGATCCCTGGTGGCAATATCATTTATTGTCATTTATTTGAGATATTGAGCTCAAATTTCACACTTTTGAAAAATTGCAAAATAGCTCAGGATAAAGAATCATCTAAATCTAATAACACTGAAGTTGCCGTTTTTTTCAATAGTAACTCCAAAAATGGGAAAAATAACTATCAATTAACTTTGAATGATCTTCCATTATTGAAGATTTTTCACGTGGCACAAACTGTCGTATATGATCCATCACTTTCAAGAGCTCCCTTTATCTCTAAAATTGTCATTGAACTTTTCCAATCTTTGTTGATTAAAAAGGCAACTGCAGTATCGCCTTATCATGCTGTCAGTTGTGAGGTTATGTATGATTTGTTATTAAGATTCTGTCTTCATTTTTATGATAAGAATGAGAGTTCATTCCTGAACAGTTTGGATTGGGTGTTTTGGATTAGTGGTCTTGTTAGAATGTTATCCACGGAAAATATGATATGTCAAACAAAGTCCTTGTCATCATTATTTAACTTGTGGAATCTTATACCTATGAATTACATTATTAATGAAAACAATTTTGCATATTGGATCATAGATAAAAGATCATCTTTGATTTTCAATATATCTGTCTATTTAGTTTCAAATAACGTTTGGACCAAATTTTTCGTTCATTGGCAACCACTCGTCAGACATTTATATCACAGATTAGTCATTTACAAGATTGTCGGATCCCCAAATTATGAGAGATTTAAATTTGGTAATGCGGCATCTCTCCACAATCATTACCAAAAGATAGTCAAGAAGAATTTGGAATCGACTTTCAAATGTTTCATGAATTGGAGTTCCAAAATAGCAGTCTCTGGTGTTCTGATATTTGAGCTGCGACCTTCGAGTCCTATCTTGAATAAAAAGATAATTGTAAGTCCAATCAACATTACTAATGAATTATCAAAAACTTCATCAGTCTTAAATGTTTTAGACTCTTCAGCAGCTCAATTAGTAACGAGGAATAGTTCACCTGCAACGATCTTACTTCCAAATAATCAGAAAATTTACGCATATGATATTTTTGATGATGCAATATATTCAAGCTCATTTTGCTCAACCAGCTCTATAAGTTCTTCCACTACATCATTACCAAGGTCTGCGTCTAGAAGTTCATTGAAGTCATTGTCAAATCTCTTTACAAACTCTCCACAAGGGTCGTTATCATTAACAAGATCCAACTCCTCATCTTCATTGAATAAAGTTCCTATTTTGGGGAGCGCCTTAAGCTTTTTGAAAAAAGTTAGCTCTTCAACTAGCTCAGAGTCCATTGATAGTTTACAATTACCTTCCTCTTCAAGATCCAACTCAGCCACAACTTCACCGAATATGAATTCCAATTATCCATCGCCTTCAAGCTCGTCCATTTCAGACGAAGAGATAAAAAGGCTTGTTACACAATCCAACTTTAAAACTTCTTCTGCCAGTCTAAGCTCATTGAATAGTTCAAATACATCGGTAATCTCATTTGGAAATTCACCAAGTCCATTGAATAATACACCCACACATTCTATGGATTCCATTCCCTCACCTCCAGAGTTATCAATCAAAATACCTGATTTGGTTAAATTCAAATACAGATATCAATTGATTACGAGTAGTGAATGTTATCAGAAATTTCAGGGAAGAATTATAAATAAGAGTCTCAATCATGATGGTTTTTTTAAATTTGAAGAAATTTTGGACATGGATATCGGTTTACCGCAATCTCCTAAACTACCTTTCAAAACTAACAGGAATGAATCAGTTGGAAATACAGGTATTGGGATACACATTGATGAATATTATACGGATTATTCAAGTACTGAATCCTTGGAAGATGAAGAATTCTTAGAAATAAAACCTTTCAAATCCCGAACTAATGATTCAGATTATATTGACTTGTTCCCCAATTTGGCAAACCCTACAATTTTGGGTAAAGCATTAAATGAATGGGAATTGAACGTTGACGAGTATGAAAATTACATCAGATTGATCGATGAAGAAGAGGCACTAAATGAATCTTCAGACTCTTATTTCAACGATCCATATATAAGTTTTGACGTCCCGTTACCAAAGGGAATGAATTAAATTTTGGATATTGAGAGAAAATAAATCAAAGCTCATCATTTTCCTGGTAAGTGCTATCTTCACCTCTTTTCAAGTTCAAAGTATCGAACTCATTAAGTGTAGATTCTCTCCAAAAGATTAATCCACCAATTGTGGAGATCAATATCAAGGAAGATATACTCCAAAGTGATAAAACACCAGTGAAATAGCTGAGGATCCTATAATGATAAAGATAATATCTAATACCTTTCCAGGATGTATTTATGTAAATTGTAGATTTCTCTGGATCAAATGCCAAGTTTTTGTTATTGAATTCTAACAAGATCATGAATTCTTTAAAAGATTCCTTATTTTGAGAAGTAATGTAATCGTTGAACCTGAAATCTGACAACAAGTTTACCTCAGACTTTGGACCGGCCTGGAGCTCAAACGATGTAATTACTGGAGGGACAAACCACTGCAAGACAGGAGGAATCAATGACTGCAAGCTATTACCCTGCGTGAAACAATCATAGCAATCATGAACAATAGTATTCATTGATGTGACCAAAACCCCTGGATTACTCAATTGATGTATTTTCTCAGTCAATGGCCAGCCATGTGCAGTTGTATTAAACTTGTACTTATATGGATTCAACTCTTCAACTAGATCATTTGAAACAATGCTTAGTTTATACATAACATTGGATGTTCTGCCTTCGTAATTCATGCAGTCAGCATTGAACTTGAAATTGAAGTCATAGTTCAGATCAAAATCAAAATCATTCAAAGGATTTGACCCAATCTGTTGATGGGTATAAAACGAGTGCTTTCCTATCAGCAGAAACGGTGATAAATCTTGAAAGTCATAGTTCAGTACCAGTTTAGATAAAGGGAATTCTATAGTAGGAGTCGGTATCAAAACATTATAAAAATAGTTGAAGCATAGGAAGGAAAAAGGCAAAAGAACACCGAACACTAAAATGGAAACAGTCGATGTTATCAAAAAGATTCTCGCTGTAATTAACGGAATTCTAATATTAATTATTGCCATTTCTCTTCTCCTTAGTTACTTTCGCCGTTCACGTACATTAATTTATTAAAAGGATAAAGTGAATGTATATAGTGAATAAAATAAAATGTAATTACGTAATTAGAAGTTGAACTCTCCTCTGAACACCTCCAAATCCATTCCCGGTTTGATCTTTTCCAGCAAGTCTCTTCTGTCCATCGCGATGAAACTTCTCTTTAGGGTTTCCATGAGACTTGTGGACTGGTTTGCAGTTACCACGGTGTCGACACCTTCGACATTGTGCATACTCAAGGCACCTAATAAATGCTCTGCAGCTTCTTTGAAACAGCCAATATTGATGGAGGAAACACCGAGATTGTATCTTGCTCTGACGAATGATGGTTTCAATTGCAAAGCACGATGATATGCCTCGATTGCTTCTTCTGATCTATTGGAATTGGCGAGACTTGCGCCTAATCTATTCCATAACAACTCATCGTTCGGTCTCACTGCTAACGCAGCTTTGAAACAATCAATAGTCTTATCATAATCCTCATTAGCATAGAACAACACTCCGAGTCCCATTTGAACATCTGCATCAATACTAGCCCCTGAGGGTGAGAGTTGGGCTGCCTGGATAAATAACTCTGTAACTCGTTTGTGAATAGAGTAGCGATCTTCATCATTGATTTTAGGATTTGTATGACGTGCCTTATCTGTGATCTGAGGGTATTTTGTCTCAATCCAGCGTTCCAATGTTGCAAAAGCCGCATTATCATAGCCTTCATTGATATAAGAAACTGCTAATGTCATTAAAGCATTCAAATTCTTAGGATCTAATGCTAAGCATTTTTCCAAAGCAGTCAATCCTGCAACTTCCTTCTCATTCTGAGTCTGTACTTCTCCCAGTTTCAGCCAGGCATCAACGTGGTTAGGATTTTCTTTAACAGCGGCTTCAAAGGCCAAAGCGGCTTCGGACAATTTAGCTCCATTTTGCATCAATGTTAATCCAATCTCGTAAGCATTTGGTGAAGGAGCAAATTGGTTTTCTGATTCAAATTTGTATTGTCCAAAGTTGGCTCTTGCCTGGGCATATTTAGCGAAATCTTTTTCCCATGAAGCTGGTTCGCTATCAAACTCATCATGTTCATGTAAAGCATCCCAAACTTCTTGAAAATTAGCTTGGTCCTTATCATCTATTATGATTTCTTCATCTTGTTCCCGATGTTGTGGTTCTTCTTCTGCTTGCTTTCCTTCTTGTTTTGATAGTTCTTGGAAATGGGCATCGATTTCTTTGAACTGGTTGTCCCATTCCTGCTGTTGTAATCTTGAGTTTGTAGGTAAAGGTTGGATTCTTTGATTGAAATTAGAGAACATTGGGCTCATTCCCGAATTTATCCTAGACATCATTATAGGAGCAGGTGATATATTATTAGCACGAGTTATTGGACTTGCGGTTTGAAACTCAGCACCCCAAGTTGATGACTCTTGATTGATAGAGCGAGCTACTGGAGCTGATGTGAACTCTGATCTCCATGCCTGTGAAGGTTGTGCTTGTTGGTGTAACTGTTGGTGTTGCAAATGGCTCAACTCCTGACTTATTGGTTGGAAATTAAAAGAATCCTGGCGGCTCATAAACTGATTCATACGCTGTTGATCTTGTTGATTCATTTGAACATCTTCTCTAATTGACTGCCGGAACTGTTGCGTGAAATTTGATCTTTGCAACGACCGATCCTCGCCAGTGTGCTTCGAAAACTGTGAAAGGGGGTTTCTCGACGTTGAACACTCAGAACCTCCAAAAAGTGACATCCTTGTATAACTTTGATTGTGTAGAAAAGTTGGAAAACTGGGGATTTTGATTATTTATAATGACTCTGATTATGTAATCTGTGGAAATGACCGAGGTTAAGTTCCAAAGTCTTGCTATCTATTTTCTGTGCTTGTGTGCTTTCTGACTGCCTATTTCTTTCTTATTTGTGACGTCTTTGTTTGTGAGGTTGTTCTTTGGCTTATTTTTGTACTTTTTATACTTTATTCACACCTTTTTATACTCTCTTCTTTATAGATGCGCACTTTCCTCTTCAGGCATTTCCATGCGCCCCTGATTACGTAATAATCCAACATCTTATAGTGTAATCATCGCGAACATTTTCTATGAAAGCATATATCAAAACATCAACACTTCCTTTCCTTTTCAACTGTTGTTGGCTGTTGAGCACTTTGTGGGTAGTGGACATGTCTAGAAACGTACCGTCACTTCAGGAATTACTAGCTTCAAACGGCCAGAACTCTCATGTCACGCCGAAGTTCTTATCTAAGAAAGAACGCCAACAGTTAGCTCTGCAGAAGAGAGAGACAAGAGTTAAGAGTCGGCCAGCAGTCCAGTCTTCAAATGGTCAGGTACTACAGAAAAGGCCATTGACAAGAGATGAGGAGATTGAGAATAACTATTCGAAGCTTCTGGAACGATCAAGAGGAGGCAAGAAATTCAAATTCGATTGGAAACATGAGGAAGATACATTAAATGAACAAGATAATTTATACGCTTTCGATCTCAAATATACCAAATCGGATGATATAATACAAAAGGAAAAACACTGGTCAGAAAAAGAGCTCAAAGATATGAGGCCACGTGATTGGAGAATCCTTAAAGAAGATTTCGAAATCATCATAAAAGGTGGTGACTTTAATCCACTGAGATCTTGGTCAGAATCAAAAATTCCTGGCATTTTACTTCAGGCTATTGATAAACTAGGTTTTAAAGACCCGACAGCCATACAGAGAGCTTCAATTCCAATAGCACTTTCACAAAGAGATTTGATTGGTATTGCAGAAACTGGATCTGGTAAGACATTGGCATTCCTTATACCTATGCTATCGCAAGTATTGAAATTGAACAGATTGGATGAGTTTAGCAAAACTGATGGGCCATATGGCCTTATTTTAGTTCCAACCAGAGAATTAGCACAACAAATTGAGTCTGAATTATTCAAAATTTTAGACCATTTGTCGATAAATGTTGATATCTTATCGCTTGTTGGTGGGAAACTAATAAATCAGAATATTCTAGATTTATCAAATAAAGCAATTGAGATTATTATTGCCACCCCTGGGAGACTGATTGATTGTTTAGAGAACCATTACTTGGCTTTAAATCAAGTAAAATTTTTGGTACTAGATGAATGTGATAAAATGATTGAAATGAATTTTGGGGATCAAGTTGCTCAAATCACTGGGTTTATTACTTCAAAGAAGAGGCAAAATATGATGTTCACAGCTACTATGACAAATGAGGTTGAGAATCTATCTAAAAACTATGTCTCTGATCCTATCATTATAAATATTGGTAACGTTGTTTCTAGACAGTTATTGATAAATGATAGAATAGAACAAAAGTTTGAATTCATATCAAATAATGATAAAAAAATATCGAAGTTAGCGAAAATCCTACAAAATTATAAACCCCCAATAATAATCTTTGTAAATTACAAAGAAACTTGTGATTACCTGAATACAGAATTAAATAAACTCGGATTCAAATCAACACTAATCCATGGTTCAAAAAGCCAAGACCAAAGAGAATTAGCCATTAAAAAATTGAAAGACGGACAAGTAGATATATTGATAGGTACCAACGTTGCTAGTCGTGGTATTGATATAAACAACGTTTCATTAGTGATAAACTATCATATGACAAAGAAAATTGATGACTATGTCCATAGGGTGGGAAGAACAGGTAGAGCAGGACAAAATGGTGTTTCTATAACATTTTTAAATGAGGAAGATGATGCTGAAGTGATACCTGACTTGAAAAAATTAGTCCTCAGTAATGGAAATGGGAAATTACCAGAAGTGTTTAGAAAATATTAATCACTATCACTTTCATAATCATTAATTGTCAATTTTGGTCTTTTGTTTTGTAGTAGTTTTAGATAATTTAAAGAAGAGTTTGAAAGAAGCGATTCTCTATTGTTTTCTATCTGTTTAACTTCTTTTGTGGCTTGTTCTGGTTCTTCTTTCTCCTCTGGTCCCTCAACTACTTGTTGCTCAATTCTCTCTCTCTTCTCATACTTATCTAGCAAATCTTTGACAACTTGTTCTGTGTCTAGTTCCAATTGTCTTTTTTTCAATTTGATCGCCTCTGGGTTAGGGTCTTCATTGGCCCATTTCACATTCAAAATATCATTCTCGTATAAGCTCTGTCCCATCATAGCCTCTTTGGCAAACTGAGCATTCTGCTCATTTTTGAACGTTACAAACCCACAATTCTTATCGTTAATAACGTTTATTTTCACCAACTGACCAAAATTTCTGAACTCTTTATCCAGTAGCTTATGCGTATCCTTCCTTATAACCAGACCACCAATATACAAAGTCTTATTCACATGGCTGAAAGACCCAATCCCGCTCATATCGTCCTTATATTCACTGAACTTTTCACGACCAAAACAGTCCACTGTCTGCTGGAAAACATCAAAATCAGTAGGGATCCGGTGCAAGTATTTACATTTTCTTCCCTTAGAACACATCCCTTTAGCAAAGAATATGCAGAAATAAGGTCTTTCTTCACGGTCTGCTAAAGTAGTTCCTGAATCTTTCTCAACGTTTAGCTTATACTTAGCTTGAACCAGCTGAAACCCATTATCTCCGCCACCAGACCACTTGTTATACCAAATATTAAATACAGTACCGTTTTGTGGTGGCAGATCCTCACCTAGTTCCGAGGGATCGACCTGTACTCTTGCCGGTCTACTCATTCTGCTGTTATTTCTGGTTTACTTTGGTGAAGTTTTATTTTCTTCTGCATACCTAAAATTTAATATTCCAATGTAAATTCCGATGAAATGCCGATTTATTACATAATTAATTATAAGTTCGTTATAAATATGTACATATTTTACTATAAATTAGTCATTAAATCATTGCTCCTTTTCGTTGATCTTCTCAAAATTAATCTCATCAAGAATTGCCTTGGCACCTTGTTCTTTCAATTTTTGGGCCAATACTTCACCAGCGATTCTGGAATCTTCTTTATAGTCATTGATTTTAACTGTGATTTCATCTTCAACATAATTAACTCCATCAACTGAGATGACAATGGCTTTCAAGTTCAATTCTTGCGTTTCCGCATCATAACTGGTGTTTACACCAATAGGCACAGAGCAACCACCCTCCAATGTTCTCATCAATGCACGTTCAGCATAACAACAAATGGTGGCTTCTTTGTCTTCAATCGTACTCAAAATAGATTGCATAACTGTATCACCTTTTCTTATCTCAATACCCAGGGCACCTTGACCGACAGCATAATACATTGTCGATGAGTCCAAACGTTGAGTGATTCTATAACCTAATCCTATTCTTGTCAAACCAGCAGTAGCTAATATGATACATTTAAATTCGGTGGTCTCATCGTCAAGTTTTCTTAGTCTTGTATGAAGGTTACCACGAATGCTTTCGAATATCAAATGTGGATAATTCTTCTTCAGCTGAGCTGATCTTCTAACTGATGAAGTACCAACAACTGAACCAGCAGGAAGATCATCCAAGCTATGGTATGGTGAATGTTTAGACATGACAAGAGCATCAGAAGGATCTTCTCTTTTCACAATGCAACCCAACTCAAATTCATCAGGTAAATTTGTTGGCATGTCTTTCAGAGAATGAACAACAAGATCTAATTGATGATAATCACCTAAATCTTGCAACAATAAGATTTCCAATTCTTTGGTCCATAATGATTTACCACCAAATGAATACAGTGGTTTGTTCTGTACTTGATCACCCAACGTTGTGAGCGCTAATATAGGACATGAAATTGCTGGAAAATTTTCTTTAATTAATGATTTGATGATTTCTGATTGGGCAACTGCTAATTTGGATTTACGACCACCGATAAAGATTTGCTCTGGGATGTAAGGCAAATTTAAAGCAGCAGTCAATGCAATAGGGTTGGATTTGTTTACTGATTGAGCTGATTCTTCATAATCATCAAAGATTATGGATGAGTCTGAGGAGTTTGAAGAGTTTGAAGATTGCTGTTTTGAGTGTTGTTTTGAAGCGGACATTCTTCTAAAGTTTGTTGCAGAGGTTGGACCAAAGAATTGAAGTTTTGAAGAAGATGAGTCGAAAGATGACAACATTTCGAGGACTTTCCGAGTAGTTGATTGGAATGCACCGGGACACTAATGATGTCTCGTTTAAGGATTGTGATGAAGATAACTGTATTCCAATCGAAGTTGGATCTGGTTGAGATGGAGAAGAGTTGAAGTTGGTAAACAAGAAAATGAAAAGAGATAAAATTAAACAAATTTCAGAGCTTGAATCTTCAACAGGCTTGTGGATATTTTGTACTTTTATGGACATTTTTTTCATCTTTTTTTTGTTTCTTTTTTAAACAAACGCTGTCTTCGACCTTTTTCGGCCAATCACAAGCGAGAAAAAAGTCAGCTAGTGATTTCTCAAAGTGTTGGAAAAATCTGGAAATTCAGAGCGACTTGTGAATAGGGATCGGTTAGAGAACAGTCCGTTAAACTAGTCTTTTTTGCAGCTACAGAGCTAGTTCTGGTACGTTGACACATATTTAACCTCATTCCCGTGCCTCTCATTGGCTGGTCTTTGTATACGAAAACGGGTGTTTTCACCTGTATCTTGTGTTACCCGGGGCTCCTTTCCGACTTGTAGCACGTGACTATTAATTCTTTTTCGCGTTTTGTCTGAGAGGGACTCTTACAGTGGAAATTGTTCTGTTAACGCTTTCACTCTCACCTCACAGGCTGTGTATAAATGGCTGGTCTTGTAAAAACCATTGATGATGAGCACCAAGTAGAGTATGTCTACACTCACAAAAGCTTGAGTCCAGTTGTGCCTCTTGCTCTTCTTTTATTGCTCGATCAATTAGTCCTAAAGCACTATGGTTACATCATAAGAACACTGATCGATTCCTTAGTACTAGCATATCTGGTATTTCAACTAATTGTGCCCAAGAAAGAATCAATTCTGGTTATCAAACAACTGGGAATTCAGCTGTCGATGAAGCAGGGGTTTTTATCATCTCAGAACAACTTCATACCATCTAATCAGATAATAGATCTGGTGATTAACGAAGGGTTTAAGGGTTTACAAGTTTTACATTATTTGGCTATCCTTGTCGAAAACGATAGTAAATTGCAGCTAGTTCTGCCTGTATGTGTGAAATTTTTGAGCATCGTCAACGACATATATACTGACCACGAAAAGACTGCTAATTTGAGACTCAATGAACTAATAGATTTACGAAATAGTGTGAGAAAGAGGATATTCTGAAGACCCACACTGAAAAATAACTATAGTAACCATTATCATACCATATGGCAAACTTCAATTGCATACTTCATATCTCAATCTCATTGGTGATATATTAGAGTATGTCAGCGATACTAGCTGATGCGTTGGGATGAAATCTGTCAAAGACATTTTAAGCTGAACCCCAAAAAAATTCAGCTTTTATATTACTTGTTAGAACAAATCTAAATGTTGTTTGAACCGTTTCCAGTAAGTTATATGGCAAAGTGCATTGTGAATGAGCAAGAGTCGAAAGTCTAGTGATTTCAGCAATTGCAGTTATGAGTTATCACAGTTCATATTCACATAATAATGAAGTAGTAGCATATTTAAGGAAGTTCGGTTACAGAGTTCAGCGATGAGTTATCGTCAAGCTATTGGATCCCTACCAACAGGAGATTGCATCCGCGAAACTCATATTGGGTAATTACCACAGGATTTGCTTGGTTACTTTCCACCCTTAAAGGCTTTGATAATAGCGAAGGCCGTACAACTAACTTACAAGTGATATTTCTGAGCTGAGAGAGTTTTTCAGTCTCAAGGACAGTTAACTAAGAAGCCATTGTTTGTTTGATTTCTTAAAAAAACATATTCTTAAATTGAGATGCTCATCTCGTTTATTCATGAATCATATTGACTTGTAAGGACTGTCAAAATAGGTCTTTCTCATACTTCACAAACAATGATTTCATTATTTTAATATACATCCGAATATTGATAAGTGCCCTTACCAGTTGATGATTATGTAATTTTTTTTAAATTTCTTTCGTTTCGTTTTGAAGACAGGAGCTAAAAATTGTAAACAAAGAGCGATTTAAAGAACTAGTAAAAAAATTTAATCTAACGTGTTTGCGGAATAATGAGTAGTATTATAAGTGAGTATAAATGACATCCGAATCCACTGAAGTTCTGGAATGCTAACAGAGATGCCCTAGACAAAAGTAACGTTAGGTTTGCGCCTAAGATAAAACAACGTCGCTCAGTTCAAAATACGCCTACCACAAGCAGAAGGGCTAGTGTCACTCCATCTGTTGTACCGGATCAAAAAGAAGACGAAGACAGCGATGATAAAAGCGAGAGCGAAGATTCAGAGAAGCTAAATAGAAGCTTCTCCAGACACCCTAGTGTTGCTGAATCCTCAAGACCACAGGAAACCAAACAGAGAAGATTATCAACTTTGAGTAACACTTCAAGAGCGGGTGATATTTTCAAAAAGGTGCCCTTTGTTGAAAATAGTGAGAAACCTCATGTTATTGGTATTCCTATAGTAACTCCACCAACTACCACTGTTAGAAGAAGAAGTTCTGCTGTGAGAAGGTCAAGTGTAAAGAAAGTACTAAATAAAGAAGCAAGTTTCGTGAGTATTCTACCAACTCCAGCCTCTACTCAAGATCATGAAATTCCGACTGAGCCTGAAACTCCAGCGCAAACACAATCACAAGACCAACCTCTATCTCCGCCGCAAACTCAAGCTGGCTCTTCAAGCGAATTAACGATACACCAAGAACTAAACAAGAATCCAGAGACCATAGATGAGGAAGATGAGAACGATAATGAATTGTCGACACCAAAATTTAAATCTGTTGTACAAGAAATACCAGCACACTCTGCCAAAGTCTTTGAAGGAAACCAGATTTTCTCCAGTTATTCTGATATTCCTAGGTTTTTCCATCATATTTCAGCTGCAAACCTATCAACGCATACCATTGATGAAGAAACTTTTACGATGGAAGAACTATGTAGGCCAACATTACCTATTGGTAAAGCCTCGTCATTTTTTGAACAGGCTCAAAAAGCTAGAAAAAATAGAATGGATCAAAGGCTGGCTAAAAAGAAATTGAGAGAGGAAGCAAGAAATAAGAGAGTTTCATTAGAGAGTCTTGAGAAACCTGAAAAGGAGGAGCAACAGAGGAAGAAGATAAAAGCTGATTCTCTTCTCAGCGAAAAGATGGATGAAGATGAAACCAGTACTAATTTGAACCAGGCAATTCAACTTAAGGTTGGTGTTGATGGTCAGCTTATCGTTGATGAAGAATCCAGATATCGTGATAGACACGCAAATATCGATATAACAAAATTCACGAGGCAAGATGAAAATCCATTTGAAAATGTGGTTAATTCATCAACTTATGGAAGACAAAGATATACCGATAAATGGGATGATTCTGAGCTAAGGCGGTTCTACGAAGGTTTACACCAATGGGGCACAGATTTTGGAATGATTGCGCAGATGTTTCCTCATAGGACTAGAAGACAGATAAAAGCCAAATTTATATCTGAAGAGAAGAAAAGAGCTAGGGCTGTTGAATTAGCGCTGAGTCGAAAACTTGATGTGATATTCGATCTAGACAAATACAGTGAACATGCCAATAGAACTTATGCTGAGGTAAAGCAGTTCAATGTGAAACTAGAAAAGTTGAAACAAGAACACGAAGAGAACTTGAAGGAATTGAGCGTCGCCAAAGAGAAAGCCAAGGAAGAGGATTTGGAGAGACAGAAGCAAAAGGAGCACCAAGTCAAAACAGGGCAAAGAACATTGACAAGGAAGGAGAGAGTGACAGAATTAAGAAAACACGAAACCGTTCTCGGATCGCTTGACGATATCAAAAAGAAGAGAGAATAAGGAAGCTATAAGTTTTGAGTTTCTGATGGTATTTATTCAACTCATTTCTACATGACACACAACACAATAAACCTGTAGTCTGAGAATGTCACAAGT
Organism: Wickerhamomyces sp. yHMH617; assembly: GCA_030571115.1. Classification (NCBI taxonomy): domain Eukaryota; kingdom Fungi; phylum Ascomycota; class Saccharomycetes; order Phaffomycetales; family Wickerhamomycetaceae; genus Wickerhamomyces; species Wickerhamomyces sp. yHMH617. The sequence continues at coordinate 48,378 of JAJLXD010000021.1, read as the reverse complement.
CTCTCTAAATAAGTCTCTTAGTCTCCTTTTATGAGACTAAAGTCTGGTACTGGTTCTAGACCATTGAGCATAAAAAGTAAATTTCGGTAAGCGCCACACACATTTTTCCTGTTAAGAGAAAATGCAACAACAACAATAAAACACGACTAAAACAAGACAAACCTTCTTCAAACATCATCCACTCAAACTAGCTAAATTGCAGTCCTTTTTATTGAGAGCTTCATTTTTCTTCTCCAGACAGTCTCCCTTGCCGAATTTGATATCCCCTTAGTTTGGCTAAACCCCCCTTCAACCTTATAATATGACGCCCTCACAAAGACTTCCTGCTTTGAACACAGAGTTGGAAGAAAACACCGGTGCTGTCTATCAGGCCATTAAAGAATTTAATGCTCGTCTTGAAGATGAGCTTAGTCTGAAGATTGGAGACAAAGTTGAGGTCATTTCAGATGATAAAGAATTTAATGATGGTTGGTATATGGGTAAATCTTTGAAAACTGGTGCTGTGGGATTGTATCCTAAATCATTTACGCAATTAGTTCCTAGTCTTTCTAAGCCATCTTTATTACGGGCAAGATCTAGAAGGATTGCTAGTCCAACACTGAATTCTCAACCACCTATAATCAACAATGAAAGTCCTAAGAATAAGAGTCATCAACTTACTGGTGCACTATCGGACATTGATAAGGCTTTAGAAGAATTGAAAAATGATGTCAAGCCTCAAATAGAAGATACATATACTTTTGAATCTGGTGAATCATTAAATCCAGAAACTGTGGAGAGCTGGACTGCGGAACAAGTTACTTCTTATTTCAAATATCTTGGGTTTGATTCTCATTCATGTGAACAATTCGCTAAACATAAAATTACTGGATCAATATTACTAGAGCTAGAGTTGGCTTACTTGAAAGAGTTGGACATATCGTCTTTTGGTACGAGATTTGAGATATATAAGGAGATAGAAGCCCTGAAAGAACTAATGGAACAAAAGAATAGTAGCAATAGAAATCAACAACACACATTCGATGAAGAGGATGAATATTCTGAAGTCAATAACTCCCAAGTCTCAAAATCATCTTTACTAGCTGCAGCTGAAGTTCAGAGAACCTCTAACAGATCTCCCAAGAAGAACATTGACGAAGATTTAGAAACATTCACGCGTCCTTTGGGACACATGAGAAAAAAATCAAAGTCTTTGGATGATATCCCTGAGAAGTCCAATCAACTCAAAAATAGAAATTCACTTGCTCCAAGTTCTCAAGTTCCTAATATACCAAATCAACAATTTTTATCACCAAGAAGAGCGCCAAATCCACCATCATATCCAAGCCCTGTTCAACTGAGAGAAGAAACTTTCAGCAACCAGAACACACCTACTATAAAAAGAGGGCAGAATCACTCAAGAACGCCTTCATATGATGTGAATCCTTCTTTCCAATTTAAGGTCACCACCACCTACGATCATGGCCATTCAAAATCAAATAGTCGCAATTTTAAGAGTGCTTCGACTGCTGATTTACTAAACTCTTATAACGAGTTGGGTCGTCCTACCTCAAGTATATATTTGGAGTCAAATCCACATTCAAGACATTCAAGTGTGAATCTAAGACCCAATGGCCATAGCAACCATGCAAGACATGTTTCTGATTTGAGTGTTAAAGGTTCAGAAAGGGATGAGAAGGCTCATCGTCGTCATTCATCAGTTTTTTCATTTCTCTCAGGTAATGGGAATGTTTCACCTTCAAGAGTTTCACCTTCAAGACAATCATTTCGCCCTTCTTCTTATTTTGGTGGCAAGAAAAAAGCTGATTCACCTTCAAGAGATTCTGTGTTTTTCGATGACGATAATGCTTCTCAGACACTAGATCCAAAAGTTTATAAAAGAAGATCAGTTTCTGCTAAAAGTGCTGAAAAAGAGCAACCCCATGATGGTTCACAAGACCCTCCACCCTCTCCTAAGAGATCGGTTTCTGAAGCGGTTAGAAATAAAACATTAAGAAATATTTCTTCATCTTCAACTTTAAAAAAATCGAAAACTTCTGCATTCATGGAAGGAATCAGAAACATTGGCCCTTCGGAATCAATAAAAACAGCTGACTGTTTCGGATGGATGAATAAAAAAGGTGGTATTGCAGTGGGAACGTGGAAACAGAGATATTTTACACTTCATGGAACAAGACTATCGTATTTCACTTCATTAAGTGATACAAGAGAACGCGGACTGATAGATATCACCTCACATAAGGTTTTACCTGCAAAAGATGATGATAAGTTTGTATCACTATATGCTGCCACCACAGGAAATGGAAAATTCTGTTTTAAATTGGTTCCACCTGCCCCTGGATCAAGAAAAGGTTTAACTTTTACTCAACCGAAAGTCCATTATTTCGCTGTCGAAACAAAAGAAGAAATGAGATCATGGATGGCTGCTTTAATTAAGGCTACTATTGATATTGATGAATCTGTACCCGTCCTGAGTTCTTGTGCTACACCTACTGTATCTCTACAAAAGGCTCAAGTTTTACTAGCACAGGCAAGAGAAAATGCTAGAAAAAGAGAAGACTCAAATAGACTAAAAGATACCGATTTCAATAAGCCTGACTTATCTGGTAATTCATCGATCTCACCGGATACCGATTCTTATGACTCCAATACTGCAATTCAATCGCCAAATACCACTATCAATACTTCTGAAATGACACCTACATTTAACAGCGAAGCCAACGGGTTCGGGTCACCATACGAAATTGCTTCAAATATCCACACTCCTAAATCTAACATTTCTTCAACCAATCAAAGTCCTGTTGACACAGAGTTCAGAAGCAAACCATACAGTAGTGGTTCCCTGCGTCATCCAAGCACAAGAAATAATGGCAATAACAACACGCTATCCACTATTGCTGCAGCTACTGCCCTTTCTGGAAGTTATAATAATGTTAAGACTAAACTACCCAACAGAATCTGAATAATTTCAGAAGGCTAAATAACTTCAGAAGGTGTTGCTATTTTCAACCTCTTAATACTTGCCAATGTAATAATAATATTCACTTCAAGTTCGATTACGTAATATTCTAACAAAGTAATAAAAAATAATAATTGTATGGTTTACTCAACGAAGTTCCGTTATCAGCCACGATAATGAGTATATCTGTAGATGAAACGTGGTCTAAACTGACATTGAAAGTTCTCAATGGACCTCAGTCTTTTGAGAGCTGGGAAGAGCTCGTTTTTTACGTGACAAAGAACATTTCAAAAGTATCAAATGATGAACAAGTTGGCATCTTCCGTACAACTTATAAACAGTTTCTTTCAAAATATCCATATCTAGAGCAATTTTGGGTTAACTATGCGTCTGCTGAATTCAAATTGGGCAACACTGAGGAATCTAGAGCTATTTATGAACAATCCGTGAGCCTGATGCCTTATTCTAACTTGATTTGGATCAACTATTTGAAACTCTTGTATGAAGTAGAGCTTGATTATGAGAAATTGCTTCTTTATTACCAACAAGCTGAAAGAAGAATAGGGTATCATTATCATAGTTACGAATTTTGGAAGGGATACATACAACTAGAGAAGACATTTAATGGAAAAAGCGTCTTTTATTTCAATTTATTAAGGAAAGTCATTCAGATCCCAATCTTCAATTATTCATACTTCTTCAAAATATTACTACAGGAAATTGAAACATTGAATAGAGAATCACTTCAAAAGATTATTACAAAAGCAGATCTTTTGAAAAGATTCAAGCTTGATTACGACAAAATTGATTTCACAAATTTTGATTTCCATGATATCAAAGCCAAATTAAAAAAATCTTATACTGATGTCTACATGACTACTCAATTCAAAAGTTTCGAATTATACCAGTATGAGAAGAACATAACTTTAGAATACTATGTTCCGGGTCTTCTGAAATCATATCAAGACCTAGCAAATTGGGAACAATATCTGTCTTACATAGAATTAAATGGTACTAGCAACCAAATTCAATCATTATATGAAAGATGTCTCATAACACTGGCTGAATACCCTGAAGTTTGGGTCAAATATTCAGAGTACTTAATAAATGAAGGACAGTTGCAGGATGCTTTAAACGTTCTTTACAAATCGTTGCTATTTGTTTCGAAACTGAATATAGCTACAATTCAATTGAAGATTCTAAGGATTGAGATAAGGCTCAACAATTTAATAAAAGCTAGAGATCTGATACTAAATGCTTTGAGTGATTCTGAAGACAACTTACCACTACTTTTGGAACTTTTAAATGTCGAATTTCTGTTGAACCATAATGATCTAGATAAATTTTTGTCATTCGTCCACAATCTTATCCAGTCTGAAACAAAAGACATCTCTTCTCATCTATTGGAACATTTGAATCAAATTAAATCCATCACACTGACAGTACAGTTTTTAGAAGAACTTAACAGTGAAGGGAAATTCAATGGTGATGTCAGATATTGGAAACTGCTTTTGCAGGCTGCTTTGAGACAATTATCAAAGGAGGATGTTAAGAAGCATTGCACAAATGCCTTAGATAATACCAATAACCATCCAAAAATAATTGAATGGTACGAAAGATATCTTTCCTATGAATCTAATGAGCATGAGTTGAATAAAGAATTCAAGTTGAATTCATTATCTGTGTTTAGGTAAATTTTTTGCTTTATACTCACTAGTCAGTCATTAGTCTCAAGTACTCGCTCACTTCTGCATTCAAAAAAAAATTAATTGAAAAAAATAAAATTAAAAAAAA
>JAJLXD010000021.1:0-43604 GCA_030571115.1 Wickerhamomyces sp. yHMH617 | reverse complement strand
AAAAAAAAAAAAAAAGCAAAAGCTCATTTATGAGGCTGTATTGAGAAAGATATATTTCCAACTAGTTATTGACAGATTGCCGACGCAAGTCCAGATTAGCACTAGAAATAGCGGACCCTAGAGTTGCTCATAGGAAGCAGAGAGTATAAAAGAGCTCCGCTATCCACTGTTTTGTATTGATTGTTTATTAAAAAGCACGTTATTTGAAGAACTTCTCTTGTACTACAAGCCCTCGATCATTACAGAGGCTATATTAAACCCTTTGTAGCGCAGCTGTGCATCTCAGAACCAAGATATTTGCCAGAACACTCCAAGTTAATTTGAAACAGTTTTGACATCTCTGGGTATTAATGATGAGCTGTGCAATAAAATGAGGGGATAATGCATTGCCTCTATTAGACAATACCTAGGTGAGAGAGTTAAAAAATGGACCAATAGAGATTGAAGTAAAGTCTGGACAGAAAATTATTGTTTAAACGTACCAACTAAAATCGTGTTTTTGTTCATATCTTAAGGATATAGTTATATAATAATTGTGAGAAAGCTGGAACCTATATTCTTTGCTGATCAAGATCTGTTTCACCTATTGTTCGTAATTTCACACATGTAGCAGAATCACAACGAAACGTAACGATCTTCTTATAATATAAAGGTTATAAAACCTACCGCTTGTCTCGCAACGTTACATTCTGGTTTACTGATATCACCCTCAAATAATCCATTATAATCATCAATATGATAACCCAAAATTGACAAATACCGACCTTCACTGTAATAATATATGAATGTTTATGAGCTATTAGTTATGACTATTGTCTTCATTCGTGCAAGGAAATGTCGAGAAGCCGCATAATACTCAAAATACAGAAGTGCACTTCTGACCTTATTATGATAACGTTAGATTGCTTATTATTATCCTTATTATCTGAGGTCGGAAGAATAGCTTATTTATTAATTACATTCGTGAAATTACTTAAACTTCTCAAAGTCAATATATATTATGTATCTTGCAGGATAATACACTATCTGTTGAATTCATCCCAAGAACGGTGGGTGAGTTTTATGTTTCTTTTGAACCTATAAGATTGCTACTTTCATTTATATATGAACAAACAGTTAATCACTCGCACTTAAACAGCTACATCTAGATTGCTACAGACAGACATGCTAAAGCCCTCGAATAATTGCAAAATACTGCAACACCTGCTTCCAACCTGCTTCCAACCTGCTTCCAACGTAATAGCATTCCATTCCAAAGCTGAAGGCAAAAGGAGATATGAGTATCACATAGTACTTCTACTATTACTTCTTTCTACGCTTATGGTCTTTCATTGGTAACTCTTGAAGTGTACTTATTCTATTGTTAATAGACATCATTCTTATTTTCTTTTCCTTAATATCTATATACTTTCAAACTAATTGGTTCCTTTTAGAGGTTTCCTAAGGTCCACTTCCCAATAACATTCCATCTCTCTCTAGTATTCCATAACTTTCTATATATCGTCATATTTGCATATGATCAAGTGTTCTAATGATAGATTCTCTGCGCACTTAAACACCTCTCTCGAGCCATTATAGTGCATGAGTTTGGAGGATGGGTGAAGCTAAACCTGGGTGTAGATAAACCTGGGTGTAGATACCTTGGGGAGTTTGGAGTGGAGGTGAATGGAGCAACTTTCTTACTCTCTTAATTACAGATAATGGCTTGTCATCAAATCAACAATCTGATCTTCCGGCTTCAAATCATCAGCTGCTTTCACCTTACCATTAGCAACAAGTTTACGAATAAAAACAGCAACGAATATCAATGTGTTTAGTTCGGTTATGAAAATAAGGATGTTCCACTAGTTTTAAAACTCCTTTGGTTATCATTCCATACCGTGAAACAATCTGTTTCGATTCCGAATTCATTCAGAGCCTGAGATAACCAAATACCGTCATTCACTGCTTCAGTGATCGTCATGAACTCTGCTCCAGTTGTGGAGAGTGCCAGAGTCTGTTTATCGACTTTATCTACAGCGCTACGCCCAACCCAGCGAAGTTCAACTGTTGCTGTTGAAGCAAGCGCAAGCAGTCTTCCTGATACCTTTTCTCCTACTCCGGCTACATCTGTTCCATTAATGGGATTCTGCTGAAGTTCAAACATCCAACTTATTGAACCATCAGCTTGTCTATAATACGAATCCAGCGGTTGATCTTCTGGTGTCTATATCATTGGCATAGTGTCAGCAAATTCTCCTAACTTCATGTTACTATTCTTGTAATGTGTACAGAAGTCTCTTCTGATTTTTGAATATTTCGAAATCTGCTTAGCGGCTTTCAAATGGACCTTCTTTGGTTGTTGGAGAGTTCTCGATAACACACCCACCATATAAGCAATATCAAACCTGACGACATTAGCAGCAAATAGAAGTTTTCCAACCACATGTAGCATCGACTTCACCAGACTTATCAGCCTCTGGTCCTGTTAATGTTTGACCAATACTAGCTGGAATATTTTCAGTAGAGCTTTCATTCATTTTTAACTCGTTGCAAATGGTCTCAATAAAGTCTTTTAGTGATAATTTTATTGAATGGTCGGGTTCTTGTTGGATGTTTAGACCCAGAAACTTCTTAACCTTCCCAAGATCCTTCATTTTATAAGTATTTGAAAGAAGTTTCTTTGTCTCCCGTAACAGCTGATCATTATTACTTGCAATAAGAATATCATCAACATATAAACCCAAGATAATGTAGCTTTCACCAACTGATTTGTGATATAAACCTAATTCTGCCAGGTTCCTATCTTATCCAGTACAACTCCACTATCCATTCCTACACCAGTACCGCTTTTGAATCCAATAGCCTCAAGGGTGTGATTGATGTTTTGATTCCAAACTAAGGGAGCTTGATTGAGGCCATAGAGCGATTTCTTCAATCTTAAATATTTACCAGGCACTTTATTGTATCCATCAGGTTGTTTCATATAAATGGTTTCAGCTAAATCACCATTTAGGAATGCGGTTTTGACATCCATTTGATGAATCTCCAACGATTTCTCTGCAGCAGCAGCAAGGAGAATACGCACACTCTCATAGCGAATAATCGGTGCAAAAGTCTCATTATAATCTATTCCTTCAACTTGACTGAAACCTTTAGCAACTAACCTGGCCTTATAAAGTCCTCCATCCTTAATAGTACACACCCATCTGCAGTTAATAGGTTTCTTACCTGGTGGTAAATCACAGTATTCAAAAGTTCCATTCTTAACAGTAGCATCCCATTCTGCTTCTTTCCAACTGTTTCTGTCTGGCAAACTCATGGCTTCACACTATAAGTAATTGGAATATGATCAATTGATTGAGCTGCAGCCATAAAACATGATGCTGCTAAGTTTGCTTTGGTATATTCAATTCTGAGTTGTTTTTAAAACTTCTGATTCAGATTCGTTTGGTAAGACTTCAGTTGTGGGCTCTTCAATAATTGGAATGGAACCACCAATTTCCAGTTGCGAACCTGTTGGGAACATAAGATCTTTTAATCTTTTTCAGCTTTCTAGTCTTACCTTTTCTTTCCCTCTCTGAATCTGGAGCAGATAAAAGCATAATTGGGTCTTTTTCTAGACGGACAGTATCAAAATCATTAGCAGGATTATCAAGGGAATCATGAGAATCATCGATGGTCAAAGCAAGATATGGATTGGAGGGACGGGACAAAAGTTCAATATCAGAATCATCAGAAGCAGGAGAAGAAGCAGGACGTTTGTGGCTGCGTTTTTTGACTGTTTGCCAACCGGAACCAGAATCATTAGGAGTAACATCAGGTATAACAGGTGGATCATCACTATCACTATCACTATCACTATCACTATCACTATCACTATCACTATCATTATCAAACATGGAGTAATCTTCATCAGTCGAAGGAACATAGTCATTGGAATCGCATTGTGTTGAAGAAAACATGTGATGTATCACGTAATATATGATGATCATGAGATCTATGAAAGTATCATGATATTTCATATCATGAGAGAATCATGGAATGATATTGGGAAAGTGTATAAAAGGAACTCATCATTCTCATTAGTTTGAAAGTGTATATGGTATATATATTAAGGAAAATAGAATGTCAATTGTTAATAGAATAGGTAGATTACAAGACATTGGAATCAAACTTTGAAACAGCTTCAATAGCAGACTTTGGAGGAACAGAACTGGAAATACCACCTAGAATGCCTGCACCACCACCACCATATCCAAAAGAACCAGAACTGCCAGAAACAATAGCATCAGAAGCAGCATCCTGCGCATTAGTGGAAGCATAAAAAATGTTATCCTAACTGAATTTTAGCTTGCTTGAGACAAAGATCCCCTTGGTGGTAGGATCATAGAGTCTATAGGCCTGGTGGTCTGGATCATACCCAACCATAACACATTTTCTAGCAGCCGCTTCTAATCTTCCTTCTGTGAAGGAAGCCGGAATGGTAGCAAAACATGTTGCAGATGGTGATGTATGTATGGAACGTCACAGAATACTAAATAAAGATTGTTGTTGTGGAAGAAAGCGTGTGATGTATCACGTGACCATATGCAAGAATGCGATATGGAACATCATGGAATCCTAAAGAATATTAAAGAAAGTTCTGGAATACTAAAGATAGTTATGGAATGTTATTGGGAAGTGAGTGACCTTAGGAAAATTATAAAAGAAACCCATCATTCCCATTAGTTTGAAAGTATATATGTTATATATTAAGGAAAAATAATATATCTATTGTTAATAGAATAGGTATGATGAAGAAAACATGTGATGTATCACGTGATTATCTGGAATACTAAAAATAGATCTGGAATAAGTTAGTGCACTCTACCTTAGGAAAATTATAAAAGAAACCCATCATTCCCATTAGTTTGAAAGTATTTATGTTATATAATTAAGGTAATATAAGATGTCTATTGTTAATAGAATAGGTAGATTACAAGAAGGTAGACTACGAGATAACTCTGTTACTGTCATGGGCTGTTTGAGCTCCATTATGTCTCTTGGTTCCCAACCATCTACTACTTCTGTCCCTGCTATGTCTGCTTTATTTACCAAAATTTTTACCAATCAAGTTCAAAAGAGATTGGAACCTCATGAGTTCACTGCTGTTTTAGCTATTTACTTTATGGTTGTCAACAAGATCCTCTCCATGGATCAAGTTAGAAATCTTATTACCTACTATCACTGCAGATATGGAACCACCTATGAACATTTCACTGTCTCCAATCTCACCTGGTTATTAGAGGATTTGTTTAGGACCTCTGATGTTGCTACTTCTACTGCTATGATTTCTCACTGTCGTGGTACTTCACATGTTGTCAAATGTTACAACTGTGAGGAAGAGGGTCATCCTTGGTATAAATGCTTGAAACCATTGAAGGACGACCTTCAAAAGCGTCAAGAAGAGTATATTAACAAGCAACGCTCTCGAAACGCCTTCTGATAGTCCGGTCAACTTGGGTAGAGTTTCTTCCCAACATATTAGTCTAACCCGTGCCATTGATGCCGGAGCAAAGTTTGTCTTCGAAAATAATGCATGTTATGATGTGACATCTGGCTATTCTCGTCCTTCTGCTGTGAATGCTGTGAAATCGGTTAAAGCAGGTAATCACTGAAGCAGTGAAAGACGGTATTTGGTTATCTCAGGTGCTGAATGAATTGGGAATCGAAACAGATTGTTTCACGGTATGGAATGATAATTAAGAAACTTTAAAACTAGTGAAACATCCTTATTTTCATCACCAAACCAAACATATTGAGATTCGCTGTTTTTATTCGCGAACTTGTTGAAAACTGATTATCTAAAGACGGAAGGGCTAAGCCATTATCTGTATCTCAGTTCACTAAATTAAGAGAGAAAGTTATAAATGATATTGCAGTGAGCAGATGATGTATCACGTCACCATATGCAAGTATGCGATATAGAAGGAACATCATAGAATACTAAAGAATACTGAAGAGAATTATGGAAAACTAAAGATAGCTATGGAATGTTATTGGAAAGGGACCCATCTCAATAGTTGAAAGTGTATATGTTAGATGAAGGAAAAGAAACACATTGAATATGCCTATTAACAATAGGATTAGTAGATTACAAGATTTTATGTGTGGCTCGTAAGATCACAGATTGATTTAAAAAAATCCTGTGTACAACGTATCACTGCACTATAGAGTATCGAGTATAGAGCTAAAACTTAACTAATGTAATATATTACTCGAGTGAAGCCTCCATTTCCTAGACTTCCCTCAGGGGCTATGTTTCACCTTACGCTAGACGAAAGGTAGCTCTCTGCCCAAATAAGTTGCCGATTAACTAATTCGGATTTTTTCGTTAGCGCAATAGCGTTCCGCCCCACCTCCTCTATTGTTAACCAATTTATGCAAGTCATCCTGACACCATCCATACACCATCATCCGGCCAACTACCGTTATATGTCAAATGTGACGCTCTAGAAGGATAGGAAAGACACCAGAAATCAGTGTGTCAAAGGTTTCGACTAAGCGCTTATATATACGTGGTGACTAGTTAAAATAATCATATAATGGATGTTAATCTTATTGGATCAATATTAATATTAATTAAATTGTGAATATGTTGAGGTTGTGATAATTTTAAAGACTTAAATGTGATAAAAAGTAATTAACTAGTTCAGCCGCTATATTAATATAAAATTACCTTGAAATAGCTAACAAGAATCATTCGTGACGTGTTCTTTATGAGTAGCTTTGTATCATAATATAGTGCACCTAATGCTCACGTGTTTTATGTGTATCCTACTCGGTACTAGTATGAAGCCATTGATCACCAAAAATGAAATAATGTCATATTGATTGAAAATGTGAATTAAACATCATAAAATATAAAGATGTTGGGGGCAAAAAAAGTAACACATGCTAATATATAAGGGCCCAAGGTATATCTAAGTTCTAAATGCTTTTTATTACAGTTACAACTTTGATTTTATAGGCTTAAAGTAAGAATGATATTTGAGCTGACAACATTGTGAACCCTAGTTCTGAATATGAAAGCAATTAGTCTCACTAGATCCGCTATTTGCTGTGTAGCGTTTTATTGGCCGTTATAAAGTAGACAACTCAAGTTTGAATCCATCACTAATCCTAAGATTCAGTCCGGGACACAGCGTAATATCGTTTTCAGGAAACTTCAGTCATAGTAATAAAGATCATTCAATCTCAGCCCTCCGGCGAAAAAAAGACAGATTAAAATTAGAGTTTGTTACTGGTAAAAGATGTTTAGTATAGTATTCAGCATTTTATTAGTGAATTCAGCTTATAATCTAGCAGCACAAGATCAAACTTGTCTAACGAATATGGCTAGTGATCCACATTATCGTTTCTTTGCTTCAAGTAAGTTATAATCTACAGCAGAATTCCAAGCCTTTCCTATTTGCCATCATGCTAGCTATATTAGTTTGTATTTGAGCTGCATTTACCCTATCCGTGGCAATTACATGCACTTCCTCTATGCTCCTTTTTGTAATATCTATGTCCAGTCATTCCTCACCTCCATATTTTGTAAAAACTTGATTATTGGTTCACCAACATCTTTAATGACATCTCTAGACCATAGAACGTCTAGATGTGAATAGTGTTCGAGCTGAATATACCCATATCTCTTATAGTTTGGTTCATAGCTCTTAAGATGATCAATGATTCTAGCACCATTGACCAATTTATCTTGTTTAGGAATGACGAGAAATATTGGAGGAGTAACCTCATCATCAAACCATTGTTTATCATGCTCTAGGATTGATTTTGATTTTTTGAAACCAGATTTATCATTCAACCACCATGACATTAGTTTGACGCTTATATAAACAGGTGAGAATAAGAAATGGCGATTTTTCAGGCTAGAATCCCATAATAAATCATTCCAATCGAATAGGTAGTTAAACATTGAATAACTCAGGAATCCGAATATTCTGTAATTCACTAGATAATTTCTCATCGTCATCATTATTGGTAGGAAGCTGTTGATTCCAAAGAAGAAACAATGTAATGACATCTTTGCAATTATCTTTATGAAAATCTTCTCCTCTAATAAAGATCCTCCATAAATTGCAGGAGATAAAGCAACAAAGCATTTAATTTTTTGAGAATTTCGATATCTATCACTATCCAAGTTTATAAAACCTTGAGTAGTCCCTTGAGAATGGCAAACCAAAACAATTTTATCATTTGTGCGGTAACAACTGTGTCTAACATGGTCTAGAAGGGAGGTGATATCAAATTGTGACATTTCCAAAATATCCCATTGCCACATTTTGTAGTTTGAGGGTTCATAATACAAATGTTTTGGTTCAAATCCACATCTGTTATTACCCAACCAAACATCATAACCGTTGTGGAAGAAATAATAAGCCAGAGATTGTTCTCCAGACGAGCAAAATGAACCTGAAGATTGTAACAAGCCATGGATGAGAAGCATTGGTTTTCTTTGTAATCTCTTGGTCAAAGGCTCAGTTGGGTCAACTATCCTTTGCATGGTAATAACAAAGCCATCTTCTGTGATAACATCAAACTTTTGTATCTGTAAACCAAGCATCTGGTAATAGTATGATAATTCGGGTACGAGCTTCAACTCGGCTGGACTTCTATTGCTTTTGCAAGAACTTTTTTGTTTATTTAGTAATCGATGGAACAACGCTAAAATCATCAAAACAAAGAGGAAACAACACGTTGCTATTGTCGACGTGATCAGATAAATCCATTGAACAATAGTTGAGTAACTCTTCTCTGGTTCCTCTGACTGGGGAACCAAATGTGAATTGAAGTCATGTGAAGATTGTGACATATTCAGACATCAAACAAAACATACAAAAAAAAGTACTGTATTGGTGAAAAAAAAAAAACAGTTACATAATTCGAAAGTTGTAAAAAAGATGGTACACATTTGAACATGGTGCGTACATTGAAGCAAAATGATTTTACTGAAAAGTGTTCAAAAATGTGCAAAAATTGGAGGAGATGTTGAAATATCTGTGGAATCAACAGAATTCAGCAATAAAAGAGCTCTTTTCATTAGACGCAATGGTGAATCTGACACCACTTTCAGTGTCAAGGCACCATCAACGCATCATTCGATAGAAAGTGATTTTATCGTTGAGAAAACGTGTCTGGTGGGTGCAAACACGAACCTTTATGTTTCAGTTCTAATCAATCACATATCAAAGCTGCTTTATACCAATGGAGAGGATCGAGATTTAGTGATAACTACAAGTTCGAAGATTATTAGTTCAAATCAAGACATGGATTCACTTTTATTGGTATGTGAGCTAGTTAAAACGGTTACTGCAAACCATCTTCATCAATGACAGCCATATCAAGGACTTCTAACGAAGTATTCGTCAATTTACTAGTGATCTCAACTATATCTCTATAATTCGTTGGATCAATTAATGCAATTACTGACCAATTCAAAATTTCTTCTTCCTTTTCTATGTCACCCAGCAAAGGTTTCAGAAGCTTTGCGTTTTTTGCATCTGTTGATATTTTTATCTTCATTTTTGCTCTAACGATTGGTATTACTTGTTTAGCTACTAATAATCTGATGGTTTCCAATGCTTGAATTTTTGCTGGCTTTGTGGTGACGATGTTCACCTTCAACTCAGCAAGAACTTTTTGGATCATAGTTGGGGGATATCTCTTCTTTGTTTTCGGATTTATGCACTTTGTAGAGATAATTTGAAGCACCTCAGCCTGGACCTGTGAACCTTTTGCCTGTCTTTCCTTCTCACTGAGCTGAATTTCACCCTTTGTGAGAATTTCTAGGATGATCTTGTCCTGCTGTGTAGTTCCAAAGGCTTTCAGTAAATCATCGTTCGGTGCAACTTGTCCCTTGGAGACGTTTAAAAACACTTGTGGTATTTGCAATACCTCATCGATGTCTTTCTCAACGTTTGAACGATAGTCTTGTACTTTATTCTGGTAACAAGCAATTTCAAACCGTTTCTTGCCCTTCTTCATTCTCACTAGCGAGACATTGGTGAGTTTGATCTGGTTTGATGGTTGGTTTATGGGCATATTTGCACCTGAGCTAATCTATACTGTGATACTGTGATACTGTGTGTATATGTACCCTGTATTTGTTGTGATTGAAAATTTTCTCGAAAAAACTTCTCCTATTTTAACCTCTTAATATTTAAATTAGTGCCATTTGATTGAGACAAAAGCATTCAAGAAAGTGTTAAAAGAGCTGAGATATGACCACGATAACCCATAGAAAACACAAAAGATACTCCAGTGAGGATCTTCAGCTTTTTCAAAATGCTCACAAAGTCTCTTACTCTATTAACAAAATAGTGGAAAAGAACTCCCTTCACAACGATCTTTTATCAACTCTGGACTCTTTCATTCTTTCAATTGAAAGTAAGCTCGACAGGGTTGAGGAGTTCTTTAGCGCCAAATCAACTAGCAAAACTACGGAAATTGCTAGTTTGCAGAATTTGTACGAGACTTTAATCACTATCAAAGACTCCACTTTCAATAACACTACCGCTAATCTAGAAGCTTTAAACTCTTTATTGGATGATCATTATGAAGGTCTACTGTCAACAATCAGTTCCTATGAAAATTTGGGCTTCCATGAGAAACTACTGACCTGTTTACATTTCCTTGATGCTAAAATCAATCAGATCAATTGTTTCCCTGAATCTCAACCATCAACCTTGGACTCCATCCGTAATTTCGAAATCAAATTCTATAACTACGAGCATGCCATGATTCAAGGTAACGAGAGACATTTACACTATTACGAGTTACCATTTCCTTGGAGAGAGAATCAATTCATAATCCATGGATATAGATTTCAAAGTGATCATTTGGATTCCCTCAGAAGTGTTTGTTCCTGTCACAATGAAACTTCAAACATCTGGTCTCATCTGATAGGTGCCATGATAATGATCTATATCAGTTTGGTGAAGTTTCCTACTAGTGAACTTTACTCTACAAACTCTTTCCTTGATAACGTGATGATATATTTATATCTCGTTGCTAGTATCAAATGCTTATTGTCTTCTACTATTTGGCACACATTCAGTGGCACTTCCAATCTTTATCTTAGACAGAAGTTCGCATGCATCGATTATACAGGTATAACGGTGTTGATAAGTGCTGCTGTTATTTCCACTGAATATTCTGCGTTATATTATTTCCCTAAAATCAGATTAGGTTTTATTTCATTCTCATTGCTATGTGGAACTGGTGGTTTATTCTTCAACTGGTCTTCTTTCTTTGATCGTCCTGAGGCAAAACCTTTAAGAGTCGCCTTCTTTTTAACTTTGGCTGGCCTGGGATTTTCTGCCTTCTCTGTTCTTGCTTACTATAAAGGATGTATGCATGCATTACAATTCTATTCCCCAATTGCTAGAAGTTCAATATGGTATTTGATAGGAGTTGTGTTTTATAGTTCTCTTGTGCCTGAAAGATTCAGAACTGACGTTATTCATGATGTTGATCAACCTGATGAGGTGGACTTACTGACCGATAGAGTCTCAAGCAACTTGCACAATTATTTCAAGAAATACCCAACTTTTACGGAGCATAAGAACTCTTTACTATCACTATGGTGGGTTGATTACGTTTTTGCCTCACATAACATATGGCATATATTTGTGCTTTTAGGTATATTGGGACATTATTCTGCAATTTATGAGATGTTTACAAATATTCCATTCAACAAATAGAAAAAAATTAGAATACATAGTTTTTATTAACCAATAATCAATGGTCATATCTAAAAACTTCTTCTAAACCGATCCACCAACCTTTCTCGTCTCTGGAACCCGTAGAACCTTCAACCAACGTTTCTTGCATTTTATCGGTATTTGACCACCAGTCAAAATTACCTTCATCCAGCCTACTTGCCTCGCTATCCCTCTCCCAATCGTCGCCAGTATATTTGAAATTGGCAATCAACAAATCAAAAGTTGGTGAATAGAAAATCGAATAATCTTCAATGTGGTACTTGCTTAGATTTGAAGCTACTGGTTCAGGAATTTGCTTGTGACATTCCTTGTACTGTTCCAAGTACTCTGGCTTCAATTTCACGATCTGACAGATTCTCTTTCCCTGGTGTTTCTCAGACATTTAGTTAAATCTGGGGAAACCTGGATAACAAGAATCAGCTTGGTTAAATCCATCTTCAGCATTTTATACTGATGTGTTCTCACGAATCTCGGTTCTCGGGTCAATAATACTTTCAGCTCGGGCAATTACTAGATTTGGAAAATTACCAAGTTTAGGAGGAACTTTGATATGGATTCTCCATCGAATTTCTTGAAAAGTCGCATAGATTATGGTGTTGATGACTTATATCCTGTACTCTCATATAATATTAAGCCGGCAAGGTAGTGGTTGAGGGTGGTGGTAATTCATGTGCTAAACAACATAACTTGTGTGATTTAATGCAGATTTTATACAAGAGCTGTTTAACTTCCTGAGAATTTTGTTAGGCGCATTTCTATAACATGAAATAGTGAGTTTATCAGTGATGATGGCTTACTAGTAGGAGCTTGTAGTACAATCTTAAAACAAAAATTTCTATTTTAATACTAGACATAGAACAATAAGCGGCCACTTTGAAGTTGAAATGGTTAATAACGTGTAAAAGAAGTTTGCAAGGTAGAGAAGAATATTTTCATTATGGTGATGGAATGTTAGTGGTATCTTTGGAGATTGCCAAGCCTTGGTAATTGAAATCGTCATAATTCAAAGCTTCAATACCAACACCACAAGATTTATAATCTGAGCCAAAGAAGTCCCATTTCTCATCTTCATATCTATAAAACATTTGCTGTTTAACATCATTGATTTGAACATGATCAAAGTAGTTATATGGTGTTAAAACAAATGAAGTTTGGGCAGTATTGAAAATAGTAAGTGGAACATCTTGAGTGTTTGGTAAATGATGTAAACCCAGGTTGATCCAAGCAACAACATCCTCTCCATTCAAGTTTTCACTATCAAAAAAAGATGAAAACAGAACGGTAGGGTCGTATATGTCATGGGCATTCAAAGCGTGAGATGAATGGGGTTCGGAATCTTTATGTTTAGTAAATGACACATCATCGTTAGCCCACTGCGCCTGATTAACCAAAGTATTAGAATGGTCAACGATTCTATGAACAGGGGACGCACCTGGAACAATTCTGTAAGCCCTTGGTTTACCCCAAGTATTATTTTGGGTACTTGACTCAATTAATAAAGCACCTGCTCCATTAGTTGGCCATGATAGTCTTGATTCATCTTCATTTTCAATGATATGTCTTTCTGCTTGTTTAGTATTGTAAAGTTTACCTGGAGCCCATGGGAATTCGTGCTCCTTTTGAACAAATTTGATGTCTGCGATTGTATTATTGATACCACCAATATCTAAATCAGCCTTAAAATTCAACACATGATCGTGGAAAGAACCAGACAAAGTCTCACCGATTTTGTAACCAAATGCAGAAGATACTTCGTCATTGATGTAGTAGGATCCTTGGATAAATCCAGCAGCACGAACAGAAACTTCAATGGTACCATCGATATGGAATTTATAGGAAAAGTTGTAATCATAATTACCAATAGTACCAACAGTTCTGAGAACAAAAACAGGGTTTCTTTCAACAGTGATATAACTGGATGAAGTATGTCTTGATATTGGGTAATCTTCAGTCATCTCATAAGCACAATATGAACTGTTTTGGTAGTTATTGTCACCATAAGTATGCCATGAAACATTAAAGAATTCAGCGTTATATGGACAATCATAACCTGGAATCAATCCCCATGCCTCATTCCCGAAACCATATGATGTATCCAAGAAAACGGTGTTCATTTGGAATGGGTCATCCCCAGAATATTCTGCAACAGCTTCTTGCAAACCTAATTCGAATAAAATTCTTTCACCTTTGAATTTTACATCATAAAGAGTTAAACCAAGATCTCTACTCCACGAGGTATAGAATTCCCAGTCCATCCAGGTAAAGTATCTTTCAGTTTCATTGAACTTCCAACGTCTACCATTTGGTTCAATGGTAATTGGTGCAATTTTGTCATCAAATTCTCTACCACCTGAAACATAAGAAGGATTCGTCCAAGTAGAGTTTTTGATATCAGTTTGTTGTAGAATAGTGAGGTTACCGCTATTGTAAGCATCAATCAATTCTTGTGTAGAATTGTATAACACATTACCATAAAACCATTTCATAGCCGAATAGTTTTCAGGATCTCTACCTGTAATATTTGCTTTGAAATATAAACCATGAGACAAGATATCACTGGCATCAAAATCGTTATCACTGAAAAAAGTTGTCCAAGACCATAAGGTTTTAGTATCTTCATCCCACTGTAAAGGATCGGTCCACCATATATCCAAAGTTGAGTTTTCAGCGCCAAATGTGGGGGAGCCAGTGATAGCTTCGATAACGGGTTTCAATTCTTCTGATCCCAATAAATCTGTGTAGAAGACATAGCCAGCATCCCATCTATGATCGTCTTGGTAACCTGCATGATAAGAAACAACATCTTTGGCGTTTAACCATTGTAGTTTCTCAATGGTTGTAACATTAGTAACAGGTAAAGGGCCGACTTGATAAGTCTGCCAATAACCATCTGGGTATTCCTCTCTTGCAAAATCTTCACCACCAAAGAAGATAGTGGCTTTTGCATAACGTTCAGGGGCTTTACCATCACCATCTAAGTAACTCAACGCATCAGTTTTGTTTGGCCTAATGGCCTCAACCCATACCAAATAATTGTCGTATAAAGTAGCATTGCCATAGTAGGTCAAATTGAAAGTGTCACGAAGTAAAGCATATGTACCATTGGTTTCTTGGTCAGTCAGTTCGGCAAATATGTTTACTTTTGGAGCAGCAGCTGCATCAGGGGTCGAATACTCACAAGACCCTGATGAATCTCTTTTGTTAAAGATTTCGGACAGTTTTGCATGGGTATCAGCTTTTGCAGCAGCCCTGGCTTTTGAGATTGGGATAGCCTGTGTAAAAGAAACAAGAACTGATGCAGCAACAGACAGTGATATAAGCTTCATTGTCACAAACCGTTGATGATCTATTCTCTTGGCCCATTAGTTCTTGGAATTGCTGATAGAAGGTTTAGGTTTATATATATGAAAAAAGGGGAGAACTCTAGGATTTGGGAGATAAAACCATCAAGGATTCCTTTACCTAGTCTCAATAGACACTATTAGGCAGTTGCAAGTAGCAGATTCCCATCCTTCAAAGATCCATACCGCCTCGGCCTTCCGAGTTTGTGCAATTCGAATTTGAAGATAATTTTATGATAAGCATTTTCTAACCGTAACCGTTTATTTTTTTTATTTTTTGATGCATGATACAACTGTGATAGTTTCCTATATCGATCTACCCTGAATCCTGATTGGGCCAATGGGTTCTCCGAGTATCAAACCCGCAGGTTCCTGCGGACAAAAGCAAGAGGGATTGCCAGATAAGCTTTCTTATTTCTCAATTCTCAACACCAATTCATGCAATTACATTGCCCACTTTCGCTCTGGTTAACTAACTATATCGGGTGAAAAGGAACAATATCCCTTTTTCTTAATTAGCGGATGATGATAAATATAATTTCATCAGCACTGATAATTAAATTCGGTTCAATATATCCTTGGGGATCCTTAAACCTATTTCAGGTAACCTTGAATTGTGGAATACATTATCTGGAATGTATTAAATGTTTGTGCGGAGAAGAATCTCAATGATTATTCATTTCAAAAAAAAAAAAAATGATAAAATTCATAAAATTCCTTAATTAAAAAGAACATAATTCACCAGAAATGTCTGAAATCGACCACGAATCTCAAACAAATAGAAACAGAATCTCTTCTCTCCTCTCTTTTTTTCCTGCAAGGCCCATTAAATTGACTGATTTGTCACCAGAAGAACAAATATATCAAGATGAGCCATGGTTGAACTTGTCCAGATTTGAGAAACTAATACTTTTTGCTATTTTGATGAGTGGATGCTTAAGCTGCTATATACTTTGCTTTCTTCTATTACCAGTGTTGGCTTTGAAACCTGCAAAATTTGGTATCTTATGGAGTTTGGGAAGTATTCTATTCATTATCAGCTTCGGTATATTACAAAAGAACTATATCAAAGGGTTACTCAATAAGGAAAGACTATGGTTCACAGTGAGTTTCTTTGCCAGTGTTTTGATGACATTATTCTCTGCGCTCACGTTAAAAAATTGGGTAATTTGTTTAATATTTAGTGTGCTTCAAATGTTGAGTCAATTTGCATACATTATTAGTTATTTCCCATTTGGAAGAGGTGGTTTGAGAATCATGAGTGATTATGCTGTGTCACAGGCTAATTGGATAAATTCGTGATTGGAACATAGATAGCTATCGAAAGTGACGTCACATTTGAGTCTTCGAGGTTGTTCTCTCCATTGCATGCCTTTGGGCAATTCGAAATAACTTGTGGTATGCTCCAACTTCTGAGATTTTCAATGAGCAGTAAGATTGTATGATCAAAAATAGCATCAATGGGTTACTCATTAAACTTGCCCGGAATGTGCTTCTCTCAAAGTAATGGGACTGCTTACCCATTCTGCACAATATGCTCGACATAATAAATAAACACTACAGTTTATTTCAATGATTGTGTGACATATTGACGTACTTAACACACGAAAAGCAGTTTTTCAAAGTAGCTGAAAATATCACTGTATGAATTATCATATAGGTTTGTTACCAGATCAATTGATAATCAAAGAGTTGCACGTTAATGTGTAGATTTATATACAATGTCAGCCAACTCTAGTGCCTTTTCCTCTTCATATCTTCGAGTAACCACCTGAAGACAGACAGGCATTGAATCCACAAGTTCTGGATCGTAAGACTTCTGTGATCTGATATCATCTTCACTCAAAGGTCTAAAATCCTGGTCAAATTTATCAACTCTTTTATCAACGTGTGTCACAGGAACAACAACTGAAGGATAATCTAGATAGTTTATAGGTGTTGTATAGGTGCCATTCCAGTCTTTGACATCACCAGCAAGAATTGCTACCGATTCCCAGACAGGAGAGATCCATGCATCAATAGGTCTTGCTGTGCTGGTTGAATTCCGTGTATTAAGCCAATACGAATCATATTGCAATTGTGTTTCATGTTTCAACCTAGATTGATCCCAATGTTCTGTGACGCTTAGCGCAGGTTTTTTGTGACACTCAACTCCCAGTAGTTGTCTTGGGATTGGTTCACCAGTCTTTGACGCTTCATCTTTGATCTCTTGATACCCATCAGCTGAAAATATGTCGAATAATCTCTCTTTCAAGAGAGAATGAGATACTGGAGGATTCCACTTAACAACCTCATGTCCTTGTTGTCTTAGTCTATCAACAACTAACTTCAATGCCCTCGCAACAGGTGGATGTGGTGTAATATGTTCATTATGGTAAAGAATTCCAAATGCAAGCTTCTCTGGTACCTTGTATGGCGCCCATGAAATTGGAGGAACTCTTGGGTCATATAACCAAGGTTCAGAATCAATAATAAACTTCAAGAAATATCTTATGTCTTCAATATATCTAGCTGACGGTCCAATAACCGACGGAACAACATGTTGATAGGGCATAGAATTCGTGAGTTTGGCATAGGGCAACCTTGAAGTAGAAGGTTTGATAGCGAATATACCATTGAAAGCAGCAGGCGTACGGATAGAACCACCTATGTCTGTTGATAGACCAATGATACCACCTTTTGCTGCTATTAGCGAACTCTCACCACCACTGGAACCACCAGAAGATAACAATCTATTATGTGCATTAACAGTTTGACCATATATGTTTGAATATGTATCATCAGCCATCATTGCCATTGGTACAGTGGTCTTTACGTAGAAAACTGCACCTAAATCTTCCAAGATCTTTGCTATTGTTGAAACCTCATTTTTAGTTTTAGGTTTGTTGACTTGCGAAACATAACCAACAGCAGAGTCTAATCCTTCTAAGTTTATTTGATCTTTCAATGTTATTGGCAAGCCATGAAACGGTCCCACAAGTTTTCCTGTCTCTTTGAAAATGATATCTAACTCTTTAGCCCTTGCTAAAGCTCTATCAAAAAAAATCTCAGAACAGCAGTTGATCAGTTGGTGAGCTAATGCTGCTCTATGACAATATGCGAGTGTAATTGTGTAAGAAGTGAGTTCACCAGTTGCAATTTTATCCTTTAAGCCGATTAATGACTGATCAGTGATGGATTTTTCGTCATCTGGTAGAATGCTATCTAAGTACTCTAGTGCATTCTTAGCATCATCAATTGAAGGGACTTTGATTCTCCATTTCTTGGGAATCTGTTGTAAGACAGATTCTCGCTTTTGTTTAGCAATATCATACCAATTGCCCATTGTTTACTGATGTTTATGTAGAAGCGACAACTAATTTTTTGTAATTAATTTTACTCCCATAAACAGCTAATCACCGAGCACTTATTAAGGAAGCTTCTGACTTATACTTATCGGCAACAGTCACTGCTATTTCAATTAAAATAATATGAAGTTAATTGACGACTATTGGTTTGAGCATTTGGAAAACTATCCACAAAGATACTACAAGCATTCCTGGTTGAATTCAACAATTATCAATGTATATATACTATACTATTGTATGTATATGATCACAACGAGTAACGAAATTCTGGATTTTCTCCATCTGTAAGGTCCGCAAACTCAATATTCTCAGGAACAACGTATTTATCTCCAAGAGCCAACCTATTAGCATCACGGATCTTGTTACGTCTTATATAGACCAGTGCTAGTGATATCAATAAACAGAAGCCGACGCTGAATGAGACTAACATGGCAATCTTAGCACTTGTATAAGTTGGGGCTTCAGAACTCTTGAATGTTTGAGGACCAACAATGTTACCAACACAGTACCCAACTAAAAAACAAGTATTAACAATCACCTTCTTTGATGAACCCGCAACATTAGAAGAAATAACTGAACAAATACCACCAATGGAAACAGTAGCCAAGTAAAAACTTAGATAGCCTGTTAACATTGAACCTCTATGTGTTGTGAAATTCAGCAAACACATTCCAATAATACAAATCACATATACTAATGCACATGAGAATAACCTCCGCCCCTTCATAACTTTATAGTTAAAATAGGCAACCATAGGTGGGAAAACTATATCAATAGCACCACCTGGCATATTCATCAATAGAGCACTGGTAGAACTGAAGCCAAAATCTTGTTTCAACAGAATGGAACCAAAATTATTAAAACCCCCATTTGGGAGGGCATAACTGATTCCATAGAAAAAAAAAAGATAAGTAGTGACATCTGTGAAGGCCTCAATAACTTGATTTTTCTTCCATTTATGACTACCGAACCCTTGTTGGTTCCCTTTAATTCTTGCAACAACATACTTCTTGTCCAAATCATTCAAAAACCAAGCCTTGGTTGGGATATCTGGGACATGAATCAGGGAAACAATACCCAAGAATATAGTGATGATACCTGTAATCACATAAAGTAATCTCCAAGAGGCAAATGCGTGTTCACCAGTTCTATTTGTTGCAAGACCATAAGCAATACCTGCACCTAATAAAGTACCAAAACCTTGGAATCCAAACCAAATAGATGTTCTAAAGAACTGTTCTGAGGTTTTCCACCATTGCGAAGTGAGTAAAATATAAGAAGGATTCATAAAACCTTCAAAAACTCCAAGGAAGACTCTGCAAGCTAAAAACCCAGCAGAATTTGTACATGCGGCATGACACATCAGTATAATACCCCAGAGAATAACAGCAGTGGACAATGTCTTTGACAAAGGAAATCTTTGAATCAAAACGTTAGCTGGATATTCAAAAGCCAAATAACCAAAATAAAAAGCAGAACCAACCCAACTGTACTCGTAACTTGTCATATTCAAATCAGGAATCAAACCCATGATTGAGGCGTATGAATTCGTTGTTTTATCCATCAGCTGGCACGACATCAGAGCAACAAGAATAGGCAAAACCATGAAATCAATCTTTCTAACTAGTTTCTTCTCATAAACAGGATCAATAACCAGTCCTTTCGTATCATCAACATAAGCCATTGCCTGATCCACATCACCCATTCTGATCTCAACAGGGCGTCCTGAAGGAGACATCACAGTTGACAAAACAGGATCGATATCACTGAAAGCTTCGGTAACACCCTCATCAACACTCACAGTAGCACTATGCTCCACTTTAGTATCTTTCTCAGTAGCCATTGTATTTGAAGTGAGGAGCAATGAGGTGACGAGGCAACATCAAGCTCCGAAGAGAATCAGCTCCATCTTAAATACTTGTAACTTGTAACTTGCAAAACTTGTTAAACTATCAGTAAAATGCCCGATAACAAAAAATATTGTTTATCAACAAAATGGTAAACTTCCGCTTTACCAAAAAAGGGAAGGATGTAAAAGTCAACGAGGTTTATGACTCTCAAATCTCAATAAAAATGTTTTTGAATAATGGGATAATTAGATCTTTCCGTTCTTGTTCTTGAGAACTTTGAAGCCAATGATGAAAGACGAAGACTTGTCCTCTTTAGAGAGCGAGGATTTTGTCATTGACGAAACTGGACTAGTGATCTTCAGAGATGAAGCTCTTCGAAAGCCCAATAATTGGTCTTTTCAGAAAAAACTGTTTCACACAATTCTTTATGGCTTTGTAACGTTTGCCGCTCAGTTAAATTCCACAAGCATGTCCTCGACCAGGGTCCCTGAACTGTTAATGGAAGAATATGGAATATCAAGAGAAATATCGTTGTTAACGTCTTCACTATACATTCTGGGAATTGCACTAGGACCGATGGTATTTGCTCCATTGTCTGAAGTCTACGGAAGAAAAATTGGTGTTCTGATTCCATTCCTGTTCTCTGCAGTGTTCACTTTTGCAAGTGCTACTAGCTACAATGTTCCTAGCTTGATGATTTATAGGTTTTTATCTGGTTTCTTTTCTGGTGCTCCTATTGTCTCTGCTGGTGGTGTTCTTGCTGACATTTATACTGACCCAAGTGTTAGAGGGAAGTATTTTGCCTTATATGCCGTCTTTGTATCACTTGGACCAAGTACTGGTCCATTAATCACTTCACTGCTGCTTTATAGTAGACCCAATTCTGATTTCGGTGCTTGGAGAATTAGTCAATACTTTTCTGGGTTAATAAATCTTTGTCTGTTCATCGTTTGTGAGGTGACTCTTAGTGAGACATTCACTCCTGTGATTTTGGCAAAAGAGGTGAGGTTATTGAGAATGTCAACATCGAATTGGATAATTCACTGTAATCATGATGCTTGGAAGCTGTCTTTCAAAGACATTGTGAAGATTCATTTAGTTCGTCCTTTTGCAATGCTTTTAAGTCCAATTGTGTTTACTATTGTTTTATTTGCAAGTTATTGCTATGGGATATTTTACATCATGGTGACTACTATTTCTGAAACTTTTTCATTATCAAGAGGCTGGGAAGGGACAATATCAACACTTCCAAACCTGAGTTTCTTCATAGGTGTTGTCATTGGATGTTTCATTAATATGAAATGGGCTTCAAGGTATTCCAAAATAATGGCTTATAACAATGGAAAATTGATACCCGAGGAAAGATTTCCTATAATAATGTTTATTGGATGGCTAATGCCTGCTGGTATCTTCATCTTTTCATGGGGATCTACTAAAAGCATTCATTGGATAGTTCCCTGCATTGGCATATTGTGCATTGGTGTTTCATTCATTACAATATTCCAAGGGTGTTTGAACTACTTGGTGGACACATACACCAAATACGCTGCTTCAGCTATAGCAGCTAATACCTTTCTACGTTCAATATTCGCAGCATCGTTTCCTTTATTTTCAAAGCAGTTGTTCACCAAATTAGGTGTGCACTGGGGTGGAAGCGTCATTGGATTCATCGCATTAGGAATGATTCCAATCCCGTTCTTCTTCTATAGATATGGCTCTATTATCAGAGAAAAAAACCCTTACAAAGGTGTTTGATTAGTAAATGTATATAAAACTAACTGATAAGCCGGAAATTTAACGATTTACCGTTTAGGGAAAATAAAATATACATCTTTAAAAGCTCACTGTTTCAGCTCTTTTTCTGTATGCCATCATCATGCTATCGACCGAATGACACTAAGTAAGGAGGATAAGGTGATTATTGTTGGTGCTGGGGTATATGGACTATCCACCACACTTTCTTTGTTGGAAGATGGATATCAAGAAGTTCATCTATTCGATAAAAATGACTATCTGGCCCAAGAATACAGCTATTTTAAAGGCTGTGACAGTGCTTCGTCTGATATGAATAAAATATTCAGAGCTTCTTATGGTGACAAGACACATTATCAAGAATTATCCTTGTTGAGTCGAGATAAGTTTCTTGAATGGAATCAAATGATCAAAGAAGAAGGTTTTGAAGGAGGAGAACCCATCTATATCAATTCAGGAAACGTCCACTTGACAGATCTTCCTGAGTTACCAGAGTTTGAGCTTGTTACTCTCAAGAACATGTGTGCTGATGATGCTGCAATAAGAGTCAGTGATGCAGATGCTGTTGAAAGAGCTGTCAGCAAAGGTCTTTCTTCTTCTGCTGTTGATCCATTTAAAGTCAGGGACACAAAACATCAATTGGATGGTGTGTTGGATACTACTGGGGGAATCATGGTTGCGGACAAGCTATGTCGTTGGGTGCTTCATCTCTGTCAGAAAGTTGGTGGTTCTAGACTTCATTTACACTTAGGTGATGAGATCAAACACTTACTAGTAGAGAATACAGCTGATGGAAAAAAGAAATGCATTGGCATTGAGCTTAAAAACGGTGATAGTCACCGTTCTTCAACTGTTGCAGTATTTGGGGGATCTTGGACTGCCCAGATTGTTCCTGAAGCTGGCGAAAAGCTTGAATCTACTGGAGGAACTGTTGTTTTATGTAAAGTTGAAGGAAATGGATCACATTACGACAAGTCTACTTTCCCAGCATGGACATATAAAGTCAGAGATGGTGCAATGGGTGGATTGTATGGGTTTCCTATATCTCAAGGCTTCATGAAGATCGGTTATAGAGGATTGAAATGGATTAATCCAGTAGGAAATCTTAATTCAAAGACAAAAACTGCTTACACCGATGATAAAGAGACAAATGTGCCATTGTTTGGCTTGTTAGTTATCAAAGAGTTCATCAAGAAATTCATTCCTGAAATCACCAAGATCTCCAAGACAAGATTATGCTGGTACTCAGATACAGCTGATAATGATTTCCTGATCTCATATTGTCCTCATTACGAAGGTCATTCCTTGTTTGTTGGAGCTGGTGACTCAGGACACGCTTTTATGTTCTTTGGATGCCTTGGTGATGTTATCAAAGGGATAATGGAGGGAAAAGAAAGCAAATTTTTGACAGACCTTTTCTCATGGACCAGAAAGAGGGAAACATTGAACGCAATAAACCTTGGGCTGAACGATCCACGAGCTTTACAGAATCTTAAAATGGCAACAGAGAATGATTGGAAGATTTAGTACAATTAAATAGCGTATTACTCGATTTGGAAACAACGTAAAATCCCGAAACACCACAATAATTACATATCTCACACAGTTTATATAAGAAACAATAAAAGTTCACATCTTTTCTAACTAATCATGAGCTTGCAACTTCAGGTCCAAGTTTAAGTTTAAGTTCTCAAGTTCAATGTCCAAATATAACGTGCTGTTAATTGGTACTGGTGGTGTTGGTACCATCGTTGCCTATGGTATACATTACGTTGGTAAATCTAACCTCTCCATCGTTGTCCGTGGGGACTATGAAAAGGTAAGCAAAGATGGGTTTGAGATCCATTCTTGTGACTACGGTGAGATCAAAGGGTGGAAACCTGCTAACATCTACCCATCTGTCGAAAAAGCAGCTGCTCCCGATGTTACTTATGATTTTGTTGTTATCACCACCAAGAACTTGCCTGATATAGTTAAAATCGAAGATTTGATCGAACCAGTTGTGACTGATACTAAAACGTCTATTGTTCTGATCCAAAATGGCTTCGATATCGGCCGTGCTATTATTGAAAAATATCCAAATAACGTGGTGATTTCTGGTGTTTCTCACATTGGATCTCATAATCATGGTGGTGTCATTACTCAGACCCAGAATGATAAGGCGCTGATTAGTTACTTTGATAACCCAAAGCTCTCAAAACAAGCTCAAGAAGCTAAAACAAAAGAATTTATTTCAATTTACTCCAATGAGAAGAATAATACTGTCTATTTTGCTGATGCCAAATGGTATAGATATAGAAAACTGGTTTATAATGCCACTTTAAACACTGTTTCTGCTTTGACAGGTGTCGATACTGGAAGATTGGATCATTCTGGGGGCCTAGAGAATATTTCAGTTCCTGCAATGAGGGAGGTTATCAAAGTTGCTAAAGCAGACGGTGCTGATTTACCAGAAGATGTTATTAACCTTGTAGTGCATTCTGATGATGGTGATTGGTTTAAACCTTCAATGTTAGTTGATGTTGAGAAGGGAAACCCAATTGAACTAGAAGTTATTCTTGGAAACTTTTTGAAGGTAGCTAAAGAATTGAATGTCGAAACACCAGTCTTGTCATTGATTTACGAATTACTAAAAGTTGTTCAGTATAAATTAAAAGAAAAAAGAGGATTGTTCACTTTACCAAAAGATAGACCAATTAGTGATAAAGTTTACAAATGATTTCTAGGATTAAAATGATAACCATAGAGCCATTTCCCTGTTTCTATTATAACTTCTTCTTCAATAAATATCCATCTTCTTGAAATGCATTTTTCCAGTTAATGCTAGCTTCTCCATCCTGTCTAGAAGAAATAGAGCATGGTCATAACATCATAAACAGGCAATCTCTTTAGATCATTCTAGAGGTAGATGACATTTTTGTACATTCTAATAATTGATTATGGGCCTATATAAATTCATGACCAGGATCGATTATGAAAGTTCTAATCTGGCCATCAGTTTCAGAACCATGAACAACCGTAGTTTCTCTCTTGCTGCTCATAGTCATCACTCAGGCGTTCAATCCCCGTTGACACAGATTCTGTTAAGGAATTTATCAATTGAGCTCGAAAAGTTCCGTAATTACTTCATTTGGAAAATACGATTAATAAGAGATAAGAGCACTTACTAAAATTATATGTGTTGAAAACGCAAACTTACGTTCTAACTTACCTTCTTCCTAATGTTTTCTATGGTCTGTTATGAGCCAGTCAAAGTTTAGAGTAGCTAAAAGTGCAGAGCGTGTCATTGTCAAGCGAACTAGATTGGGGGGAAACCATCAGGTTGGTGCTTGCTGTGCTTGTAAGAAGAAGAAGAAGAAATGCGATGGAAAGTATCCTGTCTGCTCAAGTTGTGAAAGCTCTGGACTCAGTTGTACTATTGTTGATCTTGCATCTAAAAGGGTCATTCCTAGGAACTACATTGAGCAGCTTGAGGAGACAATATCAGGTCTTAAAAACAGACTGGAGAGCTCATCAAAACAGCGTGCTCTTGAAATGGAAATCGGTTACATAACATTAGGCGTTGGCTCTGAATCTTCGAGTTATATTGGTGATAGCAGTGCATATTCCATTGCAAAGGCAATCACGGGCTCAATTGATTATTATAGTGACAAAGCTGATTCCTCAATCGAAGCTGAGTTAAGTGAGGGCCTGAACCAAATACCTTTCATTAAACCTTCGAAAACTTTAGCAAACTGTTATTTATTTTCATATAAAGAGAATGTTCAGTGCCAGTATCCCTTTTTGGACTGGAATTATATCCTCAAAGCGTTTGATAATGTTACTTCTGGTGAATCAAAAAACCACGAAGAATTGTTCTTCATATACATGATCTTTGCAATAGGATCGCAGTTACAGACCTATAACTCTGACTCAAATACTGCAGTCTACACCAAAATGTATTACAATAAAGCTTTAGAGAACATAAAGACGTTGGTAGAGGCAACTACATTGGCCACTGTGCAAACTTATTTAATGTTATCGACGTTTTCACAAAAGATGCCAAACGCAAGTTCGATATGGCAAACTACTGGATTGGCTATTAGAACCGCCGTTATTCTGGGTCTTCATAGAGAACCATATAAAAAGGAAGAAAGTCCCACTTCTGAGTTAACACAACGTGTTTTTTGGTGTGCATATGGTATGGAAAGGCTAAATGGAATTGTGCTAGGAAGACCATTTGGAATTGCAGACATAGATATTGATATTTCATTACCCAAGAACACAGTTGAGTATGGAGTTGCAAATCATGTTATCAAACTGAGAAGACTACAATCAAGTATATGTACCTTTGTTTACAAACCAGTTCAGATTATTGATAGCCCAGAAGAAATAGATGCAACAAGAGTTCAGATCATGATTGAGCTCAATGACTGGGTGTCAACTTTTCCTTTCAAATCAGCTCCGTCCTCAATCTTTGAAACAAATAACTGGGCAAAAATATCCTATCATAATTCTATGATTCTTTTATTGAGACCTATTATCCTAGAAGTGGCTACCCATAAAGAAAAGTCCACCGCAAGAAGTCTGGAATGGCTCAAGGTCTTTGCGCATTCGGCTTCTTCAATCTGTATAAACTACAAAGAGCTACATAGCAAAGGGAAACTTGGTTACCCATGGGTTTCAATGCATTGCGTTTTTGTTTCAGGATTATCCTTTCTCTATTGTTTATGGATAGACCTCTCTTTGAATGTATTGGATTGGAATAGGAAAGGGTTGATCTATGATACAATATCCAGCTGTTCAAGTATATTAGCTGTTTTCTCAGAAAAGTTCCGATCTGCTCACATGTTTAGAACTACATTTGATAGGATATCTGGCGTTGTTATGTCTGAGCTGGATAAACACTCTAAAGAATCTGTATTAGGTACAGAAAATATTGGTATAGATTTATATCAGAGTTATGATTTGCCAGATACTGATGATGAAGGATTGAGTGATTCAAGTGTCTGGGAATTCATTGATAGTACAAGTGACAAATTTTTGAGAGATATATTCTCTGATTTAGAAAACGGATTGGCTTTAAAGTGAAATTTCAGCAGATATAATTATAAGATACATACTTTGACTATTAATTATAGATATATAATTTTCTTTTCTAAGTATACTTATCAAATAAGTTGTATCCACTACAGCTTCAGCCATTAGCAAGCCAAAATTGTGACTTGTGCCCAACTGAGAGCTAGTACGCGGGGCGATTATTTGTAAGTTGTTATAAATTGTAAATGGGTATTCATCTTTGACATTGAGAAGGAACAACATAATTAAAACTTTGGAACTGGTCTTTGTGAAACCAGACGCAAAAATCTATGAACAGAGCAGATGTTAAAATATCACAAATATCCAGTAGATTTGAAGAGTGTTTGGAGTATGGAATGGACAGACCTTGCTTTGACAAGATGTTAATTGAATCATAAACACTCGTTAAGTAAATGTGTAGGGCCGTACCAAGAATTTATTAACTGTTATTTTAAGTAAACAATTCTTCTAAGGAATCGTTCTTCGTTTTATTTAAATATTTTAAATATATAGGAAAAGGATAATCAGGAAGTCAAGCTTCTTATAGGAGATATAGACCTCATGGGAATATAAAGAGTTTGTGCATGGGCGATCTTGGACAGGGGACAACTAACATATTGTAGTGTCGTCTGCTTATTATAAGTATTTCGTCACTCATTTCTCTAGTCACGTGACAACTTACGATATCTGACAACCGTAATCAGTAAGTTTGTAAGTTTGTTGATGGCTGAGTAATTTTACTACTTTTCTATTTTTAAAGCTGTGATATCCCTTTATCTCATTCACTTCTAAGTTCTCATCACTTATAAGTATAGTTGAGTGTGGACCTGATTTTCTAGTCGCTATTTTTTGATTGTTAGAGTTCGTCAAGCTAATGACATGAACAGAAGACTAGCTCGCTGCGAAGAATGCAAAAGACGCAAAAAATCATGTAAAGGAAACGGAGACTCTTGTGATTATTGTACTAACAAGGGCCTGCAATGCGTTTTTAACTCTTTTCGGATCGTTAACTTCTCACGTGTGAAACCACCTAAAATCTCGATACCACAACAGTCTAGTATCAATGACAAAAGCAAATTCACAGTCTCCAAAATTGTGTACCCCAAAGAACATGGGAGAGTAAAGCCAAAACAATGCTTGACAAAATCAAAATTATTAGCTTTTATAAAAGATCTAATGAACCATCGATACTCTGATATGGATATCTCTTCTGCCAATTTAGTGTTTACGATGAATTCTTCCTTTTATCTACCTCTTATTGAGAGTCATATCTTAGTCAATTCTCCAAAAGTGCCTGTGATCGTCGATCAAAATGTGACGAAACTTGTCAATGATAAGTTACTACTCACTAAACACTCATCGCTTTTCAACTTTTTTGTAAGTTGTGCTAGAGTTGACTCTATTGACTTCTCAGGGACTAAACCATTGAATATTGAGTCCATCAAACAATTTTTAAGCGTGATTGGAGATCCTAACACTTTGAACTTAATAAAGGATCATTTTGAAATTTCTAAAAGCCTGAATGTTATATCAGTTACAAAAGACAAGGAAAAACCAAAAGTGAACTCAAGAAAATTCCTCTCATTGGAAGATGTTAACCTTACTGTTGATATCGAACAGATAGGTAACTCATTTAGCATAGAAGAATGTGGCGTAAACCTTGGTCTTGAAGATCTTGGTGGGCCAGATTCTATCAATATTCCTGTGGAAATTGGGCTCGATCCAGAGTTTGTAAGTTACTTATTTGAAGAGTTTTGTGACACAAGAGGACATATGAATCACTTCTTAAACGTATGTTTACCAATCGTGATAGGAAGCTCTGTTACTATGGAGGCTGCTATTGTGCTGAGCTTCTATAAGTTAAAAGCAAGACGCAAATTTTCCGAACAACAGCATACGTTGATCGATGATCTCTACTTACATTGCTTGCAAGAGTTGCAAAACAGAATGTCAGATTTTCACACAATTGCTTGTGATCATACAATGATGACAATATTCTTATTGTTGAATGTTGAGTTGTTGAGAGGTGCACGAGGTATCCTATGGGGACAGTTGATCACTTTATCAAGATACCCAACGATGCTAAGGGGTGGTGCTCAAAAACTCGCATCGAATCTTACCGGATTATGCATGATGAAACTATTTGCAAGTCAAATATGTGTAGCATTTTTCCCCCTTGTTGCAGAAAAGGAAGATCCTTTAGACCAATCAACGTTAGCTGATCTCTTCTTTATAATTGATACTCAGCCTGAGTTGAATTTTTTTGATGATGTTAATTATTTGCCTGATTTTACACTTGTTGAAATGAGAGATATAGTCAAGACAATTGGACATATTTCTCATCTCTATAGTTTAGCTAAAGTTTGTTACGATGGAAATTTCCCAGCACCTACTGATGATGCAGTTTTTTCTGAATTTGAAGGTTATCAATATATCAATGCACATAATTTGAAATACGTTTTGAATGAGGCGATGTCAATAGAAGGTGAAGTGAGGAATTTACTAGCTAAAGCCAATTCCTCCGAAAGCCATATTGAACATCTACCTAGTTATTATAAAATTCAATGGAGGTTCTGCTTGCTTGCCTCATTGCTATACATATCTCAAACAATCTATAAACAGACTTCAAATTGCCCAAAGACTATGATTCTAGTTAAAGAGCTGTGCTTGGAGCTCAATGATCTTTTCGCAGAATTGATTGAAAATGTCAATTACACATCAAACACTATAACCATTTTTGTGTTACCGTTTGTGTTATTAGGAGTTGATTTAGTGGGAGAGAGAGACAGAGAATGGTTTAGATGTAAACTTGTGAAGTTGTATGAAAAATCTCGTAAGGAGGGTGTTTTGACTTCTGTTAAGCTACTGGAAAAAGTTTGGGAACTTAATCAGAATGGTATCACATACGTGGATTGGAGAGAGTTATCAAGGCAGGAACATCTTAGAGTGTGCCTACATTGCTGATTAGGTGTATTTAAGGTTCTGATAGGATTGCAATATCCACTCAGCTGAGACTCATATAATAAGTCGAATATGATTATGTCCTTTCTTTTCAGGACCATTGAATGTTTGTATTGAGTTAATTGCTTGATTCAGATTCTCCACCATAAGTAAAGACCACGTCTGGTTGAATATGCTTCTGGGTTTTATGCTACGGTCAAGATCAGTCAGGATGATGAACAAGATGGATATCTTAACATATAAATACGCATGAAGGTGACTAAAAAGAGGATTCTTAACACACTAAGAGATTATGTACAAAGAACAGAAGTAAAAGTATTTCGTATGATGTCTCCTTTAATATGTCAAGCATACATACACAATCCAAAAAGCAATTCTTAAAAATAAGTGTACATAAATATCAATATTAAGAACAAGAGAAGTGCCCACCAGGGGTTTAGGTCATGGAGTTGAGGAGCCTATAAACAATATCTGAAAGAAGGATTTTGTCTATCAGTCAAATCAGCAAATTCAATGTTATCAAATTCTTCAAATTTGTCACCTAATGCCTCTTTTTGGGCATCTCTCCTTTTATTTTCCAAGGAATAAGAGAAGAACAAGCAGATGATCATAACGATACAAGCAGCATAGCATCCAACAATACAACCTTTTGCAGTATGATATCCAGGTGCTTCAGAAGCTTTGAAAGTTTGTGGACCAATGACGTTACCAGCACAATAACCGATCAAGAAGATAGCATTTCCCACCATCTTCTTAGTATGACCTGCAACATTAGATTGGAAAAGAGAAATCAAGCATATGAAACCAATATCTGAAACTGACATGACAAACAATCCAGCTAGTGCAACTTTACTATCTGAAGCGAATGCCAACATAGAAGAGCCGACCAATGCCACGGAAATAGCAAAAACAGAGCAAAATATTCTTGATTTCACCAAACCTGAGCTGTAAAGAGCTGCAACCAAGACTGTGAAAACGAAACCACAGCCGGAAAGACCAATGTTTAAACGCAATGAGGCTTGGGTGGAGAAATCAAAAGATTTCAGAACTATAGAGCTGAAGTTGGAAATACCACCATTTGGAACCTCATCAATAACGACAAAACAGAACATTAACCAAACTCTATAATCCGTTAAACACTCTTTCAATTGATCCATTTTGAATTTTTTGTTACCAAAACCTTGATTATTTGCTCTTATTCTTTCAACAACCATTAATTTCTCTTGATCAGTCAAGAACCATGCACCTAGTGGAGAATCTGGAACGTGGAAGAAGAAAGCAACAGCTATGAGCAAGTTGAAAAGCCCAATAACAATATAAACCACTTTCCATGAAGCAAGAGACCAGTCACTCCCGTGAATATATAAGCCATATGCGAAGGCATATCCAATGATACCACCGATATTACATGCGCCTAGCCAGATAGCAGTTCTCATAAAATGCTCTTCTTTCCTGTACCATTGGGTTGTTATGATAACCATTGCTGGAGTGATTGCACTTTCAAACATGCCTAGCGCCACTCTCAGAAATATGAACCCAACCGTATTAGTAGCAGGAGCTAAACAGGTACAGATTCCCCAGAAAATGATAAAAATAGAGGTTGTCTTAGCCATTGGTAATCTTTGTAAGAGATATGATGCTGGCAGTTCAAAGACCAAGTAACCCAAATAGAATGCCGAACCCAGCCAACTATAAACAGAACCAGACATACCCAATTCCTCGCGCATACCCATGATTGATGCAAAGGAGTTTGTGATCTTATCCATGTATTGAACGGCGTACAATAATGTAATGAAAGGCAAGAGGTAAAGATCAATCTTTCTTAGCAACTTCTTGTCCTGTTCTGGGGTTAAGACAAGACCTTTGGATTCCATGGCCGCGGTCATAGCTTCATCAACATTCAGGGAATCCAAATGGTATTCCCGCCCATTGACAGAGATGACAGCCTCCAGAACATCACCTTTGACACATTCGACTGAATCTTCTATAGTGGCCTCTTGAAAGATAGCGTTCGAGTTGATTTTTTCAATGTCGGACATATGTGTCACGTAAAGTTTTAATTGTAACAATAATTCGACTACCGAGTCTTTAAGTGGTTATATCGACCCCTTTATATATAAGTATATATACGACTTGCTTATCGTTATCAGGATAGAGGTTTACAAACTGCAATTTCTGATTCAAAATGATAACTAAAAGAATCTACATTTATTTATGCTTATTGCTTGTACATATGGAAATTTCTTAATGAGGAAGCTATTGCGCATCGTGCAGAGAAATTCGAAATGTGCACGTTAGATTGGGAATTGATAAGAATTCAGGGGCATTGAAAGATGACCTTCGGCTCTAGCTGCGTTCTTTTTTTTTTTTTTCGCAATTCCTACCCCAAGAGGTAGTTACTGCGACAGATAAGAAGCGCACTACTTACCTTATTGGGTATATCGATTTTTAACCATCTACAAACGTTGTCTGATTTGTCTACCTTGACAATTATGTATACTTTATAAAAGAATGCTCATCACTCTTATCCAATGTCTCAAGCTTCTAGGAATTGACGATAACACAAAGTATGTCTAATCCTAAATTCTTCCCAAAGGATAACTACACCATTTCATATTGGTTGACCCAGCAGAATGAATTCTCTGAGCATCGAACGACCGACATCCTTCCTGAAGAAGTTGATGTACTGATCATTGGTTCTGGTTATGCTGGTACTTCCACTGCTTATTTCTTGCAACAACAAGATCCCAATTTGAAGGTAGCTCTTTACGAAGCTCGAACAATTTGCTCAGGTGCAACTGGTCGTAATGGTGGACATATCAAACCGTATTACCATAGATATTATGAGTATTATGAATCTATTTTAGGTGAAAAGGGTGTTGCAGAAGTTGTCAACTCGGAATTTGAGCATTTATGGGCTTTAAAGCAATTAATTGATGACAATGAAATTGATTGTGACTTTTATTTAACCAGAGCTTGTGATGTATACCCAAGAGATGGTGATCCAAGAATTGAAAAAGATTTGGCTAGTGCTCGAAAGATGCTGAAAAATCCATATATCACTGATGAGTTGAAGAAGCATTTCCAGATCTTATACGGTGAACAAGCCAGAATTGCCTCCAAAAATAATCAAACAGACATTGCGGTAACTTACCCTGCTGCTTCCTGCTGGCCATGGAAACTTATGACTACAGTCTTGCAGAAATGTGTCGATAAAGGCTTGAATTTACAAGCTAATACGTTAGTCACTGAAGTGGTTCCTGCTGGTGACAAATGGCTAGTCAAGACTAAACGTGGTACTACGTTGGCTAAAAAAGTTGTTTACTGCACTAATGGATATACCAAGTCTTTATTAAGTGATTTCGATAACGCTATTGTTCCACAAAAAGCTGTTTGTTGTTCAATTGAACCAGAAGATAAATCTGCTATTCCCCATTTGACTAACACATATGGTATCTTCTCTTCTCTCCCAATCAGTTGCTACTTGATCAATAGGTTGGATGGTACAGTAATCACTGGTGGTAAGGATGAAAGCATGTTCATTAATGACGATTCAGATCATTTGAAAGGATTTTTCAATGATGTTGATGATACTTTTGTTTCAGAAAAATCTAAAAAGGAGTTTTCAACTTTCATGCAAGACACCTACTCAACCTGGAAGAACACCAAGACTAAGATGACTAACATTTGGAGTGGTGTATTAGGAATGACTAACGATTACTTGCCATATGTTGGTGAATTAGACTGCATTGGTAAAAAAAATAGTTACATTGTTGCTGGTTTCCATGGCCATGGTATGCCTAGAGTGTTCCTCTCAGGTAAGGCTATTGCCATGTGTATCACTAAAGAAAAATCCATTAATGATATTGAGTATGTTATTCCAAGAGGGTTTTATGTTACTGAAGAAAGATTACACAAGAAGAACGTTTATGAGGAAGAGATAAGACACTTGGCTGCTGAGAAATTTGCTAGAGAGGCCAAAGAGTTTCCAGGTACTGATTGAAACAGACAGAATGTAATGTTGATGGAGTGTGTCTATTGTCATGTGACTTAGGACATAACCACATTATACAAACGTCAAAAAGCATGGTGCAATCTGGAGGTTGTGTCTGTTCAATATGACTGAAAAGATAAATGCTTGAGTCTGTGTTCCAGCAACAGAGGTCTTACTAGACTTTTAGGAATTCTGTTTGAAGAGAATATACCAGTGAACTCTACATAACCTTTCTAACTATGCTATTAGTTCTATGTAACCATTTAAAGAGACCTGAGTGGTCCGTTTAGCTACAAAAATAGCTGAAAAATATATAACTTTATAACAATTCACAAAATATCCCGTAGCTTGATTCAGGCATTGAGCTATCATAAGCCAGCCCATAACCATATCTATTCCTATAATGAGCCAGCGCACAGATATAGCTTATTGATGCTATTGCTCATACTTGATTGTGCTCCTAATATACTATAAATAGAGCATTTCCCTTCGAAATTATATTATTCTATATATTTACGTCAAGCAACGTTTCTTAGGCTAGGATACCTGACTTGGTATCATTAATCACTCGTATAATAATCACCAAAATAGAAACCTTTACCCTCTTGGCGATTTGGCAAATTATCCTGAACCCCTCACGCTTATACCATCTAGATATCATAAATAACTGTTATATATTTAATCGTTGCATTATGAAAATATTGCATCTTGATATAATATGTGTAACAGCCGAGAACAGTAAGACCCTTCAAAGTCTATGGTTGATACATTCCCTTTCTCTTAACAGGGATTGCAAGATATCTTAAAGGCATAATAGTGGAAACATCATACCTGATTGAGAGATGTGGGGTGACTTTGTAAAGTAATATAAATTGTAATTTGTATGTCAGCTCGGTCGTCGTCTATATGTGTTCATAGACAAACACACCACTGCGCTTTCTTTGAATGGAGGCATAGAAGAAGTAACATAATCAGCAGAGCTCTTTATATAAGGATGTATCAAGGTTTTACCAACATCCTAGTGGGCAATACTTCACTATTCACTATTTACCAGTGCATTGTATTGTGTATTCACTCTGAGTTGAGGATTAACCCTTCTGGAAGCCTCTGTAACGATCAAGAAAAAGTTTACTTTTGGAATCGTTTTCTATAGAAGATTTCTCTCCAAAGTGAAAGTGAGTGGTGATGCTCTCGCTCACCAGATTTTGAGAAACGGTTTGCCATGTTTACCGTTTTTTCACTGATTCCGTGTGAGTCTTCAATTGCTATGAGCAAAACAATCATTAGATAATTGTATTCACTGCCATAATGTTCCAAAATTCAACCCTATCATATTTGGCCCAAATCATTGGGTTCTCAATCTTTAATGTTTAAAAGCCTCTTATGTCTTTAGTTGTTAAATGCACCAAGGTTTAGATCCACATATGAACTCCTTACTCATTTCACTAATAATTGTTTCTTCTTCTGAGATACTGGCATGTCTTATTGCATATTATAAGCTTCAATCCAGGAATTTGATAATAAAAGTTCGATGCTAGAGCAATTAAATCATTTAGAGCATTCGGGTCAGGTTTTTGAGAGTTGAAACTCTCTAGTTATACCACTTTCATAAGAAGCATCATAGCGAAAACATCGTCCTTGATTGAAAGCTACGTATTTTGTTAATTGTAGGTTGTAGATATGCATTCATGTTGGTCATCAACTATATTGGTTTATAGTCAAACAGACCACCGCACTCGCTTTGAATAGAGGCAGACAGGAAGTGACATAATCAGTGGTGCACTGCACTTCAGTGCACAAGAATTCTATCAGTGTCCCAGATCGCATCAGTTCACCAAAAGCCGCATCAAGTTTCTTAGGTTTATGTGGTTACTACCGACGATTCATTAAAGATTGCTCTAAAAAGGCAAATCCATTAATAGAATACGGTGCCAAAAAAAAAAAAACGATGGAATATCGAATGCCATCAGAATTAAATTATGATATTAGAGAAAAATAATTCACAATATACCAGCTCTCACATTTACATGGGATGCCTTCAAAATCTTTAATGATCATCTTGAACATTTGCTAAATTATGACAATCAAGTTGGTATTTGGGTAATTTTCGCGATTTAAGAATGGAGTGATCTATCAAGTAAGATGGCATCGGTTGTATCCTTTTCATCATTAAGCTGTGTGAACACTTCTTTCACTAATTCGCTGGAAATGATCGGGTTACTTGCAGATATTTGAACATCCACACTGAACCCACAGTTCTTTACCGTGGCAAACATAAAAATTTTCAACAATTAAAAAAATTACTACACATGAAGAATCTTTATTATTTTATATAATTAATATT
Source organism: Wickerhamomyces sp. yHMH617 (assembly GCA_030571115.1). Classification (NCBI taxonomy): domain Eukaryota; kingdom Fungi; phylum Ascomycota; class Saccharomycetes; order Phaffomycetales; family Wickerhamomycetaceae; genus Wickerhamomyces; species Wickerhamomyces sp. yHMH617. Next base: position 7,207 of record JAJLXD010000021.1, on the reverse strand, counting down.
GTATTGAGAAAGATATATTTCCAACTAGTTATTGACAGATTGCCGACGCAAGTCCAGATTAGCACTAGAAATAGCGGACCCTAGAGTTGCTCATAGAAAGCAGAGAGTATAAAAGAGCTCCGCTATCCACCGTTTTGTATTGATTGTATATTAAAAAGCACGTCATTTGAAGAACTTCTCTTGTACTACAAGTCCTCGATCATTACAAACTTCTCTTGTACTACAAGTCCTCGATCATTACAAACTTCTCTTGTACTACAAGTCCTCGATCATTACAAATATAATTCATATCGTATTAAGTATACACCAGGCGTTATAAGTCTTGAGCAATGATAGATGGTGTCTATTTTACCATGGATGCTCTGCGCCGTCATAGTTATAAAATTTGCCTGAATCTTTTTGGGTAAATCCATCAAACAACTTCAATAAAGCATTAACACTCTGAGCAGGTGTCAAGAATTCAAAATCTGGGAAATTAGCTCTCAACTTCTCCAATTCTGGTGCAAGTTTCTCAAACACAATACTTGCACTTTCAGTGCTGACTGCACCAGGATGGATAGCAACTGAAGTGTACCCTTCGGATTCCAACTGGATTGCCAATGTTCTAACTGTGAAATTCAAAGCAGCTTTGTTCTGTCCATAGATGGTGTTTGAAGATATTGGTAATTGAAACGTAATTGAACCAGCACTGCTGGATATGAAAATCAATTGTTTTGAGTTTCCTTTATCCAAGAATGGTTTAAGAACTTTCACAACCTCAATTGTACCAACAAAGTTAGTCTCATAAGCTTGCACCCATGCAGTTCTGTCAACTTCCAAAACTTTTTTAAAGGTTTGTTCTGCAAAATAAACTGCATTAGAGATCAAAACATCAATTGCATCAATACCGATCTTTGCCAATTGAGAAGGCAATGAATTGATTGAAGTCTCATCACCCAAGTCCAAAGTAACAATTCTAATGTTAGATAAAGATTCAGCTAATTTTGTGAGCTCAGTTGATCTGGAAATATCACGAGCAGTGGCAATAATAACATTTGACGAATCAGCAGCTAGCTGTTTGACTAATTCGAAGCCAATACCACGATTAGTACCTGTAACTAGATAAACTTTTCCCATTGTTCAATTTGATGATTGGGTCTAATACGATATTGTTGGTTTAAAGCAGCGGAATCACTTGTATTTATATACAATCCTTCCATGATATCGGCCAATAAGACAGAGCCATACATCATACAATAAATACTCACTAATAGTATATGGGGCATTAGTATTTCTCATATATTGACCCACATCAAATATAATAACCAAAGTCCGCAATTCCCTTAATTTCCGAAGCCACTAGTATGCTTTACCGAGATCCTGCACACTGTCACAGTTTTTATTTCCAGCATTTCCACTATCTTCGTGGGACATTCAAAACGTTATCGGGATTTAGATGAAAGGTTGAAGCTCGCAGATCAAGCTCCAGTATATGCGATCAAACTCCGCTATATGTCAAACGTGTGATATAGATAATGGCTTTGTACAGCCCAGAAATTTATATTGTGCGGCTTTTCTTTATGAAATGATGTATCATAGTATCAAGATATGGATACAATAGTAGAGTAGTGCACTTTATCACCGACCATACACCAATGTATCCACAGCCATAGTTTATTGGAGTATTATTACCACTGTTATAATGTCATATATCAAGGTGATTCTTTATAACATTTTCTTATTTAGCCAATGTAGCATGAGTTGGTATCAGCTGGTTCATTGAAGAATCACCATCTGTAGCACATGTCTTGTAGTTTGTAGTTTGTAGTTTGTAGTTGTCTGCTTTTCAATTCATCGAATTTTTTTAAGGAGGAAAAAATGAAAAAATCAAAACAATGAAATACACCTATTGTTTTATTGTCTGGTGAAGTGATTACAATGGCCCTCATAATCTACCATCTACAATAAACCTGGTCATAGAAGACGTGTGTATATCACGTACCTCAATCAATCCAATAGGAAACTCGAGACTACATAGCTCTTCATCAAAATAGAACCTAGTCAACTGACTGTTGGAGATATCTTAACATTGGTTCTGATCTGTTCCATATTAATGGATTGCTTGGTTTTCAAATCATTAAAAGTTTAAATCTTCTAGACCTTCCTGTGTTGTAATAGAGTACCCTTTATTAAAGAGATTGAGTCTTTCCAACCTGAATTCTTCAGATACAACAAAACAATGGAACATATGTTGTTGAAGACGATGCTTTTGCTGTCCTGGAATGTTCTTGTTACATTGAATATATCATTAAAGTGTTGTCCTAAGAGCGCTGAAACCTTTGACAGAATGTTTGATGTTTTGGTTTCAACATGTAATATGGTTTTAAAGAGAATTGATAAACAAGATATTGATTCTTACCTTGGAAAATCTAACATATTGGATGATGAACAATGGTGCTCGGATTTCCTTGCAAAGCATAAGAGTTTTGCAAGTACAACCTCATTATTACGGAGCTTATTCTCTAGATTGGTTGGTTCAAAATCAGCTATTTTATCAATCGCTAGGTTAAATGCTGAGTAAAGTGAAGTAATCTCTTTTTGTTCACATCCATCATTCAACAAGTTCCAAATGACCAATAGATATTCAACAATCAGTACACTTTTGGTTGTTTTATTAGTCTCTCCTTTGAAAGGAGTTATGGAAGATTTGAAGAGAGCGAATTCTGATAAAGAATTGAACTACTCTAAAGTTGAGGTTCCTTATCCGAGTCTGAAGGGTTGCGTTATATTGAAACTGCAAACTTGGATGGTGAAATCAATTTGAAGATCAAACAAGCGATCCCAGAAACTTTTCATCTGGTTTCCGAAACAGATCTCATAGCAATGAGAGGCAGAGTACTATCAGAACAACCTAATTCGTCATTATACACATATGAGGGTAACTCGAATATCCCATGTCCCCTAAAAAATTACTATTGAGAGGTGCCACTTTGAGAAACACCTGGTGGATTTATGGGATTGTTACATTTACAGGTCATGAAACGAAATTGATGCGTACTGCTACTGCTACACCAATCAAGAGAACTGCTGTTGAACGAATTATCAATCTATAGATCGTGGCATTTGTTTGCAATGCTTATTGTGCTGGCTCTTATCTCTTCAATTGTTAACGTGATCAAAATCTCAACTGATGCTAAACATTTAAAGTATTTGTTTTTAGAAAACAGAAGTAAAACAAGGTGGTTGTTTTTTAAGGACTTGTTGACATATTGGATTTTGTTTTCTAATTTAGTCCCAATTTCTTTATTTGTTACAGTGGAATTGATCAAGTATTATCTGGTGTATATGATTGGTTCGGATTTGGATTTATATCATGAAGAACCAGATACACCAACAGTTGTGAGGACTTGCTGGTTGGTTGAAGTATTAGGCCAATTCTAGTATATTTTAATCTATAACACTGGTACTTTAACCAGAAATACCATGGAATTTAAAGCATGTTCTATTGCTGGACATTGTTACATGGATGAGATGCCTGAAGATAAGTCTGCAAAGATTGCCGATGGAATTGAAGTTGGATTCCATACATTCAATAAACTTCAAGAATATCTAGAAACTGTCGATGATGTTCAAATAATTGATTTTGGACTACGAGCTACTTCAGAAAATAAATACAGATCCGATTTCTTAGGTTAGAATCTGAAATGGTGTAGAGTTTAATGCACTATTGAAAGTGAACTCATGATTGTTGGTTTCGGAATTCAAGTTCTGATGTTGGTGATATTCATGGTTCTTTTGATTTATATCTCATACAATAATTTTGAATTAAAAGCTACTTCGAAAAATATGTAGTGATCCATTTTCTTGGGTTAGGATCTAAAATGAGTTAGATAATAATGAGATTTTACTAACATTTGCTAGTTTTGCATTACAAGTTCTGGTGATGGCTAGATGTATAGTTTTTTTGTGATGTCTATGATGCAAACATTTTACAGATTAAAAGTCTTTTACAAAAAAATATTGATTTGTTCTCTTGGATTAAGATCTAACACTACTTACAGACTATTAAGATTCATCTCATAAGTGTTAGTTTTTCATCTGGACTTTTGCTGCTGGTGGTATTCATGTTTATTAATAGCGTATATGACATGATAACATTTTGGAATATAAGGTACTTCGAACGATAAATACTGAGTTGATTTCTTATGTTAAGATCTAAAAGTATCTAAACACTGTTGAGACTGAACTAATGCTTGTTGGTTTATGATTTAGAGTGATGGTGTTGGTGATATGGTAGATGTTTGTAATTTATATCACATAGAAATATTTTCGATTAAAAGCTACTTCGAAAGATAAATACTGCACTGTTTTCTATGGTTAAGTTGTAGAATAATTTCAAAAGTAACACGATTGAGCTCGCAACTGTTAGTTTCTTAATTGCACTTCTGATACTGGTGTTATTCATACTTTTTTTTATAGTGTATATGACACAAAAATTTACAAATCTTTTCTAAGAAAAATCAAAAGTAGTCTGTTTGTTTAGGATGTACTCTAAAACGATTTAAAAAGAAATGTGATTGAGCTTACAATTGTTAGTTTTGTATTTAGAGTTTTGAGGTTGGTGATACTCATGTTTTTTTTGATTCATGTCACATAAAAATGTCACAGATTGCAAGTAATATTAGAATCAAAGATACAGATCTAGTTGAGCAGGTTGGAAGCTGTAGTCAATTAGTGGCCAATGAGATCTCGTCCAAGGCTGTTAGTTTCTCATTTGTAGTTTTGGTGGTTGAATTAAAAGTAATACATTTTGTTGTATATATGAGAAGGAGTAAATGATGAGCTATGAATGATATTTGAAAGTAAGGAGGAATGTGCATGTAAAAGTGAAAGAGCAGCATGGAGCTGTTCAAGAATGACTTCTGAGAGTATTAGGCTTATGATATCTTGAATAGTTGATGAAATCTGCAGTGAAATTGACAAAAGTGAGGGAGATTGATATAAGATTGTAAAGTGAAATGAGAAGAGTTTAAATGATTCGAAAGGGGTAGTTGGATGTAATATGTAGTTTGAATGATTCAAATATCATTGAGTTCAGATGGTGTAGGTTGTCAGTGAGATGATAGACAGCGGTGGTAGCATTGATTTAAAAACCACTGTTGATAGTATTTGATGATGACCAACAAAGGTTAGTAGAGATGCTTAGTGAATTACAGTGGCAAGTTATATGGGGAGGGTGAGGATGAGGATGAGGAGTTATCAAGGCATTGCTCTTGTGAGTTGGTTGTATGAAGTTGGATTTATATGATTGGATAAGGTAGAGTTTAAAATGACTTGAGACAGTGAACTATAGTAGTGGGTTCGTCTTTGAAGAACGCAGTAGTATCTATTGTAGATGGGACTGATGACGGCTGGATTGGATTTTTATTCTCTTGAAGTTTGACGATAGTTTGTAATGGATGTTGATAAAAGATGTAGATATTGAAGAGGTAGATCAAACCTCGATGATGAGGTGAAATGGGGAGAGTTTTGAGTGAGGTTAAGATTGCAGCGAATGTAATTACTGGGTTAGTGGCTGTAACATGGGTTATGGTGTTTGATTGAGATTAATGTGGCATAGAGAAAGAAAAATGAGTGGTGGAAGAGATTGTTTTGATAATAAATATGTTAAGTGATGGCACTCTTATAGTGAAATAATGTTGTGAAATGGTTGGGCAAAGTAACAGGTTTTTTGATTGAAGAAGCTAAATACACATCAGAAAGAATAGTGTAGTAAGTTCAATGAAGTGAAGTGGTTGGAGTGGTGAAATAAGAGATATGAACATTTTAAGGGGCAAATGATGGAACACGTTTGAGTGACAAATGATAATCAATGGTGGTGAAAAGTATCACAGATTTCGAGTGAAATTGATTGATTGAGTGCAGAATGTATACTAGTACATGCTGTGGTGAAGATGGGAGGTGGTTGAAGTGATGAAATGATAGTTGTTCGTCGAATATAAGATGCTGTTGATGATGAGTTTGTTCAGCAAAAAGTGTTATGTAGCACTGGTGCAAAGCTGAGTTATGAAGCACTGGTGCAAAAAGTGTTATGAAGCACTGGTGAAACTTTAAGTTATGAAGCACTGGTGCGAAGATGGATTACCTAATGATGAGCTAATACGGAGATAATATAATGGAATTAAAGCCGATAAATGGTAGACGCACATATTGAAATTGTATTACATAATCACAAGGTGGTTATGAAGCGATGGGATGCATATCATATGGCAGGGTAACAGTTACACAATGAAACATTGGTGATGTTATTACTAACTACACAGAGGTAGATAGCGTTCGAGTGCGATTATACCTGGCACTAACAGCTGTTTATCAAACAGCATATGATGTTAACTGAGTGATAATGGTAAGGAAGAGGTATATTAAAGGGCATAAAGGGTGGGTTAACATTACAAGAGATTGGCGGATGTATTGTAGGATTAGTTCAGGAAACTGATAGTTATTAAGTAACAGAAAGATAATCTGTGATAATGAATGTTTACCTAGTAGGTATAACGATTGAAAGAGAAGTATTGTATGGTATTAGTTGTCTATAGTATGAGTATGAGTGGAGATTATGATGTGAAACTCAAGTGACTGGTACCTCTCAGGGTACTGTATATCAGTATTCGGGGCCGGTTTATCAGGATGTGGTCGATAAGGGTGGTGTATATTAATGATAAGTGATGTATTTGTATAAATGAGGTATAATTCAAGAAAGCCGTTAGTCAGTAAGGCAGTAGATTTTAGTGAGGGTTATTAAGATTCAGTGAGTGCTTCGAGCCGCAGGCAATGTATAGGTGTATAATGCAGTATTAGAAGGTACAACTCGAATATATTGCTATCATCCGTAAGAGAATGAGAAGTAATATTTAGAAAAATAAAAATCAAAAAAATATAAAATGATGCTATTTTTCTTAGAATATCATAATATCATAATTTTTAACTAGTTTCCAGTGCTCCTGGACTCACTTAACTCAATCTCAAGCACTCCCGCTCCATTTCTGCCATTTTCAGGCGTCCCGGGGGTCTCGGACTTTATTTCCGTCTCGGCGTTTAAAATGGTGTAAGGATGGTGTAAGGATGGTGTAAGGATGGTGTAAGGATGGTGTAAGGATGGTGTAAGGATGGTGTAAGGATGTGGATGGTGTAAGGATGTGGATGGTGTAAGGATGGTGTAAGGATGGTG
>JAJLXD010000020.1:260020-272641 GCA_030571115.1 Wickerhamomyces sp. yHMH617 | reverse complement strand
CACCCACATCCATAGGTCGATCAATGTCATGACCAAACTTGTAATAATAGGCAGCTTTTAGATCCTCTTGAATGTCTCTAAAACGCGTTCTTCGATGCTCAAGCTGCTCTGCATCGGTGCCTTCAAGAGTCGACGCTATGAGCTCAATCGCATCAATCGTTGAACGAAAAAGTTGTGGGGTAACCGCTGTTGCTGCTTGACTCTGAGCACCGTACGCATCTCCTTCCATATCGATTTCCTGTGCTATGTACCTATCCTAATCCTGCACTAGTTTTGATTTTATACACATTTTGTATCATCAAACCTACAGAGGGTAACTCAGTTACACCTGCAGATATCTTCATGCAGCTCATGCATAGTATAACCATTTAGTGTACGAACCATATGCACTACAATGCATATCAAATAGCTCAATAATTGACTATACAAGAGTCCTTCACTTTAAGGTAACCCGAAGAGTCATCGATTACGTTGCTGATCATTAGTACAATTCATTTATTCATTAAACGAAGCTTCTATATTATTATTAGTTTATTATGTACGGCACAGAGCTATATACATTTAGTGCTCTTTTAGCTTCTTTCCTCGTCAGTCATTAAAACAGACGCACCCACGTTCACCGGGGATTCTCATCAACCTGAACAGCTGTCGCAGTTGGTTGGTTCTAAGATATTGCACGACAATGCTGTAGTGGAGTGTATATCATACACGTTCTCACAGTCTTTTGTCGATTCCGAAGGTGATAATAGCACAGAATCACTCCCTTCAGATGTACTTGTGGGCATTTCACCCACAAGTTTCACTAAGGTTCTTTTTTTCAGAGGTATTGGACTTTGAGAAGGTGTATATACGCTTCTCTTGACAGTGGCATTGATATCAAGCTTTCTCTCTAACGGTGTTACTGATCTATCAATGGTGAACTTAATAGGGGCACTTGCAGCCTGTGTTCTCAGATAGTACATCCCTGTTTTCAATCCTTTTTTCCAACCATAAAAATGCATGCTGGTAAGTTTACTCATTGTTGGATCTCTGAGATAAATATTCATACTTTGAGATTGGTCTATATAAGGACCACGATCTGCAGCTAAATCAATGATAGTTTTTTGTGAAATTTCCCATATTGTCTTGTATAAAACTTTTATACTTTTTGGAATAGCCTCAATTGATTGAATAGAACCATTCCCATCCATGATTTTGTTCTTCATATCCTCATCCCATAACCCCAGGTCTATCAAGTCTTGCACAAGATATTTGTTAACAAGTTGAAACTCACCTGATAACACTCTTCTCGAATACATATTACTAGTCAAAGGTTCAAAACATTCAGTGAACCCTAATATTTGCGAAGTTGATGCAGTGGGCATTGGTGCAACAAGTAATGAATTTCTCAATCCAGATTTTTTGATATCGGCTTTCAACGAATCCCAATCATATAATCCACTTGTTTTATGATTCCATAAGTCAAATTGTAATAGACCCTGTGAAGCAGGAGATCCGTCAAATGTTTCATATTTGCCATCTATAACAGCTAACTCATTGGAGGCTTCAAGAGAAGCATGATAAATGGTTTCGAAAATGTGGATGTTTAAGATTTTAGCTTCTTCACTTTCGAAGGGTATTCTTAGCTCCATGAACAGGTCAGCTAATCCTTGAACACCTATAGCTATAGGTCTATGTTTGAAATTTGAAATTCTTGCTGATTCTATTGGATATGCAGTGACATCTATCACCCTGTTTAGATTCTTTGTAATTATCTTTGTAACTTGATGTAGTTTAACAAAATCGAACCATGAATTATCACCTTCAAAACGAACATAAGATGGCAATGCCAAAGATGCTAAATTACACACTGCAACCTCTTCAGATGAGCTATATTGAACCACTTCACAGCACAAGTTTGAAGATTTGATGACACCAAGATTTTTCTGGTTGGATTTAGCATTACATGCATCTTTGTAAAGCATAAAAGGTCCCCCAGTTTCAACCTGCGCTTCTAATATTGCAGCCCATAATTTCTGAGCTTTCACTGTTTGCATTGCTAATCCTTCATCGACGTATTTATTATAAAGCTCAACAAATTCTTTCCCATAAGTATTATTCAATCCTTTAGCTTGATCTGGGGAGAATAAATGCCAATCTTCGTCTTTTTGAACTTTCTCCATGAATAAATCAGGGATCCATAATGCTAAGAATAGGTCTCTTGCTCGTAATTCCTCCTTGCCATGATTCTTCCTCAAGTTTAAAAATCCAAAAATATCATTATGCCATGGTTCCAGATATACAGCAAAAGCACCTGGTCTTTTATTACCACCCTGGTCAACATATCTAGCAGTATTATTAAACACTCGTAGCATTGGAATTATTCCACTGGATATTCCATTGGACCCTGCAATGTAAGATCCTTCTGCACGGATATTTGACACATGAATACCTATACCACCAGCAGCTTTAGAAATCAATGCACATTGGTGTAATGTTTTGTAGATTCCATCTATGGAGTCATCGCTGATACCTAATAAGAAGCAAGATGAAAGGTATGGAGCTGGGGTACCAGAGTTGAATAACGTTGGAGATCCATGTATGAAATATTTTTCACTCATGAGATTATATGATTCTAAAACCGAGTCTAAATCTTCACCATGGATTCCTATACTAACTCTCATAAACATAAACTGAGGAGTTTCTTGAATCTTATTATCTATTTTCAAGAGGTAAGATTTTTCTAAAGTCTTTAATCCGAAATATGTCAGTTTGAAATCTCTTGATGGAACAATGGCATTATTCAGTAGTTCCTTGTTTCGGAGCACAATGTCATAAAGCTCTTTTGAAACCAAAGGTGAATGTTTCTTAGTTTTTTTGTTATAAAAACTATATAATATTTCAATACAGTCTGTGAATCGAGCAGATATTGTCTTGTGCAGTGAGCAAACAACAACCGAAGATGCCAGCAGAGCGTGGTCAGGATGCACAGTTGACATAGCTGCCAATGTTTCAGCTGTCAAGTTAACTAACTCATTCGACGTTACGACCTCTGGCAACCCAGAGATGATCTTCTTTGTTATGGCACCAATATCGATATGGTTTCGATTCAAACCGTCAGCCAGTGAGTCGAGATGCCGTTCTAAAATCGAGGTATCAAAGATTTCCTTGCTGCCATTTCTTTTTACAAGAATGACCATGTTCTCAGCGTTTGAAATAACAACGAACTAAAACCTCCACACAGGTTTACTAATAAAATTTTAACTTACTATATATTTATTACAAATTGTACTGGTTTTGCCATTTTGATGTTTGTGTTATGTTGTGGCTACCAATTTTTATGCAAATAATTACATTTCCACATTAGGAAATTGTCCTATATTGGCTTAATTTTATAATAATTAGTGAGTGAATTAGCGGATTAACGATTTGGTTTATGACTATGAGCACTGGAATACGCTAGAATCCATTTAGCATTTGTTAAAAGAAATTTACATGCTCCTGTCCATTCTGCGTCTGCTGTTTTGGATGAGAGTCTGATTGAGGCGTCTCCTATTTTGTCCTTGACCATTTTGTAGGGCAGCTCTATGCTTTCGTCGTATTCCTTGAGCTTGTTCACGATTTGTGATATAATGTTCAGTAGTGCAATCATTGCATTATCCAATTTATGATGATTGAATAGTCTCTCGAGTTGATAGTCTCCAGATGAAAATACTTCCAGTTCTATGATTTTCTCTGTGGTGTTATCGCGCTCAATTCTCTCAATCTTTGATGATGATCCCATAGGCTTTAATCTATAACCAACCAATTTGATGTTCAATCTGGCACTTATCGTCCCTAATAACAGCACTAATTGACCCAATGCAGCATTTATTTCTTGCCAGGGTACTTTCACATTCTCTAGGCTTCCCAACCTTAGACCGTTTATTGTTCCAAATGGACCGTCATGTGAAATGTTGAAAATATCATTATAAACATTCGTCTTTCTAAGTTTCTCCAATTGTCGTAAATTGAACTCATATTCTGCTTTAACTGCATCCTTTTTATTAACAAACTCATTAATCTGCAAATCCAAAGAGTTTTGTTCTTTGAACAATTTTTCCTCTTTTGATTGAATGTCATTTAGTTCATTCTCAACTGTTAATATCTCATTATCTAAATCATCGCCTATTGTTTCCAAACTTTCTAACTCTTCTAGAAGCTTTTGCTCTTGCTCGTGTAGCTTATCGACCTCCTTGATTGAGTCCTCAGCTTTCGTCAAAATGGGACCCTGCTTATTTTCCAGCTTTTCCAAGAATTGTAGATAAACATCTCTTTCTTTGGCTGTCTTCTCATGTTGAGCCTTAAGCCCATTGTATAACAGCTGTGCACATTCTTTACACACTGGATAGTCGATATCGCTTCTGGAAGATAATATGTTGAAAATAGTGGAAAGCGATCTTAGTCTTGTTGACAGCACTTTATTTGATTCATAAAGATCATCATTCTCATCATATTGACCCTCAAATTGTGGCAAAATAATGAAAGATCCGGCTTGGTCATAGATTTCAGCCTTTTCGTCTACATTTGCCGAAACTTGTGATAATAACTGTAGCCTCTCTTTAGAGATGTAAGGTTCTTCACCAAGATCATCATTTTTATCGCTGGCCCCATCCCGGTCATAACCCAATCTTCGGGCCGTTAAAAGGTGTGTCTGTGCCCGTGTGAGACTTGATAGTGATGTATCGAGTTGCAATGATAGTTTGCACTTCTGACAATGTAAAGTATTCTCCATTTGTTGATTTCTTAGTTATTTATTGAGTTGTTTTACTTTCTTTTGCGTTTACTTTGGGGTAAAAAAAAAAACACAACTTTCTAAGAATTTGTATGTCAATTATCTCTCATAAATATTTAGCAATGTCTCTGCCCTCGTTTACAGAGTGATGATATAGCTAAAATTGAAAGAGAAGAGAAATTTGAAGGGTTGTTGTCAATTGTTGCTGAGTCTGAGCCTAACGAATTTATCATTACTGATCTCGCCTTTGATGAGAATTATAATATTAAGAACCTTACAGAAATGCTAGATTTTATGAAATAAGTTAAAGAACATTGTGATTTGGATCACCTTGATCAGGTTATGGGATTACACAGAACCTATGGCAGCAGTGTACTTGTTTTGGAACTTCTATTGTAGACTGAGGCCAGAGATTATAGTATATAGGAAGGTTGTCTTGAAGAGTCAATCCAAAGATAAGTATCGATTAGGAGATATCGCTTACGGTAAGGAATTTTCAATGGAAAATGGTCTAACTAAAGATGCCATAGGTATGATGCGAACAATGCATGACAAAGAGGTGAAGGCTTACAAAGTTATCAGTGCTTATGATACAAGTGTTTCTAATGAGGGTACCTACAGATGATCCGTTAAATGATTGGGAAAGGTTTGATGAAGTATTCAAGAAGCTCAAGAGCTCAGAACAGGTGCAATAAAATATGGTTATTTATTGCTAAAATTTTGTACTATATTTGTTCCCGTCTAGTGATATTTTATATTTTGCTAGATATACATGAATACTGCAATATGCTGCTCACAAATTGAAGGTGTCTAACCAAGTCAACTTTAGTAATTAACATAGTAGAGTCTATTAGTATTTGGTTCATGTTTACCATTGAGGCATCTAAGGTGTTCTATCACGATCATTAATGATACCGACACCTGTGTTCATGGAAGCTGAGGTTCATAAAAGTTCCTCCTCCTTGATTATACTTCGTCACTACCCTAGGAGTTAGGTTAAACAGCGTACAGATTATTGACATTTGATGCGCCAAACAAGGAAACATGCATCAAAGCACTTGATATAGAGAGGTTATATATTAAAATACGAGTTAGTTCTATTCGCTGTCTTGCTCGTCTTCTTCACCCTCACCATCTTCCTCAATATCCATATCCTCATCGCTGTCATCAGTAACAGATTGCAGCTTCTTAGCATTTTTACGGTCTTGCTCATCTTCTATCAAGGATTCTCTCAAAATTCTAGCTTTCTCTTCTTTAACTTCTCTTTGAATCACAACATAAGCTCCTAATGGAGTCTTTTCCCATTCATAATCAGCTAAGAATTTGTTAACAGCAGCTCTGTTACTTGGACTAAATTCAACATTAGCTCTTTTTTGTAAGATGAAGGTAGAATTCTGATTCAATTTTTCAACAAGGTTTGATAATTGCTTGTTGAATTTGATGTTTCTTGTTGTTTTGATATAACGACGCAATGATATCGTAACTGGAGTGACTAATTCTGGGAATGAAATACTTTTAGAGTATAAAACAAAATACTCCCCAGCCAATTCCACAAATTGCTCAGCAACACCTTGCTGGTATGTTCTTGTACCTAAATAAGCACTGTTGGCTTTAATGTTGTGATCGAAATCAAAAGCTTGCAAATTGGTGTTTTTAGGGTTTTTGGAAAAGGTGGTGGAGTTCAAAATCTCTTGTAATAATGGGAATAGTGGGATAAAGACACCAGTGTTCTGCGATAAACGGATCAATGATCTAATCAGATAGAATCTCAAAGGGAAATACTGTGCAGTTGGAATCAATCTTGTGGCACCCAATGTGACTTGGACCAATGGGTAGATCAATTGTCTCAGTGGGCTTTCCTTCTTACCTTCCTTCTCCGGGTTGCATTGAAGAGCCAATACTCTGGACCAGAAATCTAAAGTGTGAGTATATTGCCAGTTATAAATGGTCTTATATCCTTCTTTTGTGTTATTGATACTGTTTCTTAAATGTATAGCTAATTGACGAATATAATCAAAACCGATTTGATAGGATAATGATTCATCGATACCGAAAAGCTCAGCAGCGGAATTCTTTTGGAAATTAATGGCTGGCATGGTATGAATATTTGTTTGACGGCAATTTTTGATAAATGAAGAGTAAGATAACTTCAAAACGGTTTCTAAGATAGATTTGGAATACTCTCTTGATGCTTGGTTTAAAAATGAAAATGCTGCAATTTGCGTTTCAACCTCATTGGTAGTTGACCAAACAGTTACAACAGCAACCAGAATCTTCTTCAATAGAGTTCTAAAACTAGTTAGAAATGGCAATAGTTCCAATGTTGATGACAAAACTAAAGCAGCAGTTTCAGTATTAGTGATATCATTCAACAACGTTAGCAAAGAAGCAGCATGAGATTTTAGGATTGTATTCAACTGTTTCACTTTTGTGCTTCCTGGAACAGTTCTTGCACCTTTTACAACTTTATAAGGGACAATTTTTTGGATGGCTGTTGGAACTTTGTCCAGTCCTAATATAATTAGCTCTTGGAAGGCCTTGGAGTCAGTGACGGTATATTTATAGTCTAGCTGATCATTGTTGACATTGATAGCAGCTTTGAAAGCAGTAAAAATGTTCTTGATTAATTTAAGGTTTGGTTCTTTCAAACCATTTGTCCATTGTTTAACTAATTTGGTTGTGACTTCGATCTTTTGAACTTCGTTAGAATTTTTTTGGGATTTCGATTTCGTTGAATCTTTGTTATTTCCTTTTTCTTCGTCTGCTTCATCTTCGTCATCGCTTATAGCGTCTAATGGATCAGTTGGACTGAAATCGAGCAGATCTTTATCATTCTCTTGTAAATATTTGAAGAATTCAGGGTCTTTTTCTGCAAGTTTAGAGAGATCTTCCTTATGTTCTAAAATTTCTTCATCGCTACTGTCATCATCATCGCTTTCAGGTTTTTCTTTAGAACTGTTCTTTGAATCTTTTCTAGGCTTTGGAACCTCGAAACCATTTTCAAAGAACTCTTCGACGTTCATATCCTTGAAGATCTCATCTTTTTTAGTAGCTTCTTCAGGTGTTGGTTCAACATTAGAACCTTTCTTCTTTTTATTATGTTTCTGGAGTAATTGAGAATGTTTCTTGACCTCTTTTCTGTGATCCAAAGTATGTTTCAAATGTTTACTCTGGAACTTCTTGGTGGCTTTGGAAACTTTACCCATTTCGTACAATGGACTTTCCTCTTCAAAAACAATTCTTTTTAACAGTTAATTTAAAAACTAGAAATTTTATTGAAAGAGATTAGAAAAATTTTTTGTTATAAGCGATGAGTTGTTCCGGGACACATACAAAAATTTATCTCTTTACACTTTGACAAAAAATTAATACTTTGAATTGTTAAAAGTTATCAAGAAAACAATGCTGAGTTTTTGACAGATGAACTCTGGTGTCATTAAATATGTCTTTGAATGAACTTGATACAAACAAATCATCAATTTCCAAAGATGCTCCTCAAACTTTGATATTGTTCATCTTTGATAAGTTTTATTATACTAAATAGGGTAACTTCTTTGACAACGACATTTCGCGAAACTTTCCCAAATAATAAAAATTACAGAATTAAGTTGTTTAACTTCATTCACATAAATCAGAAGAAAATTACAGCTGGACGCGTTGTTTGAAAAGTTTTGAAGTTATGTCTGAGCAACGACGTGGACTCCGTACTTTTGATGCATTTCGTATGTTGTTTTGTGTTTGCTGGTTTATTTTTTTTTGTTTTTCAGGATTTGGACAACTAATCAATCACACAGCTAAGGTCGCACCCTCTCATACAGTGAGGTCCGAAAGAGGTGGTTATTCCACACTCTTGACTCTTATATGCATTCTTTTCATGACCTGGGTTGAACTCGGCCACTTCTTTGGTGGTGAGGTGGACCATCAATTCACCGTCACGAGCGATATTGGAAAAGATTTGAAGATCAATATTGACATTGTTGTAGCAATGCCTTGTAATTTTATACATACAAATGTTAGAGATATAACAGATGATAGATTCCTGGCTTCTGAACTTTTGAAGTATGAAGGCTTTCCATTTTTCATTCCAGGAAACTATAGAATCAATGACGATTTTGATATTGTCACCCCAGATATAGATGAGATAATGGCTGAAGGTATTGTTGCAGAGTTCAGAGATCGTGGTGATAATAAAGATGCAGGCGCCCCAGCATGTCATATCTATGGTAACATTCCTGTGAATAAAGTCAACGGTGATTTCCATATCACAGCAAAAGGTTTTGGCTATAGTAATCGCGATAGAGCCCATGTCTCTGTTGAATCTTTGAACTTTACACATATTATAAGTGAGCTTTCATTTGGTGAATTTTATCCTTATATTCATAATCCTTTGGACAACACCGCTAGAGTTACTGAGGCAAATCTGCAAAGCTTCCATTATTATATGAACGTTGTTCCTACAATTTATAAGAAATTAGGAGTTGAAATTGAAACTAATCAATATTCAGTATCAGTACAACAGCGAAGCTCCAGCTGGCAAAATAGAGAAGTTCCAGGTATTTTTTTCAAATACAATTTTGAGGCTATCACTTTAGTCGTCGAAGATAAAAGAATCGCATTCAGCAGTTTCATTGTCAGACTAGCTACGATATATGGTGGAATATTGATAACTGCTAAATGGTTATACAGATTAGGGGATACTTTGCTAATTGCACTGTTTGGTAAGAGATTTGCCTCCAGGGGTGAAGAGAAGAAGATTTCATTGCTTGATGAGGATGATTAGTCCTATGAATATATGCTAATTGTGTTTTCAAATAGTATGATAACCAATCAAATTTGGGAATCCCCAACATTCATACCCAATTGATTTAGCTTGATAACATAATCCTTCAGTTTCAATACCATCCCAACCTTCTAATCTATTCCAATTTGTACCGACTGCATAGTATGGAGGGAATAGAACGCCTACTTTATATATTTCACATTTGACAAATAGAACAGCTCCCCCTACTGAATCCAAAGGATAAGCCGAAGATTTTTCTTCAGTAAGTCCATATTTCTGCCTGTTGCTTGATAGATCCAAAAAATGAATAGCATTAGGGCCTGGTTTTGGTGTGAAGTAAAATTCTGGATCAGAATCTAACTTATTTTCTTGCTCCTGGGTTGGTTTCAGCCTATCTCCAGCCCATGAGTTTAAATCGTAATCAGGATGCCCACTTAAACCAGCTGGTGTCTTCATGTCGATTCTTATAGTTGCTATATCTTTTTTAGATTCAATGAAAGTTGTTAACATGTTTTTTGGTAACTCGATAACATCACAATCTAAAAATAACGAATATTTTTCATTATTGATACCATTAGTAACCAAGAAGTTTCTCATTTGTGCCAATGTTTTTCTTCGTTGTCTTTGTAATTTGGCCTGCTGCCTCATAAGCCTATCAGCCTTAAATTTCTCCTCAAGAAAAGGTGTGTGAATTAATGTAACTTTTGAAAAAGACCCAACAAGTCCATCTAAATCTTTGGATCCATCTATAGCATTGAAAATTTCCTTAATATATTTATCAATATCTTGAAATGCTGAAAAATCACTAATCAGCAAAGATATGGAGACTTTGTGATGTGGATACTCTACCTCATCAATCAATTTCAAGAAATCAACAAAGCCACGGTTTCGTCCAAATGTTCCATGAAGACTAGATAAAATGACGAGCTCATTTTGATTTGGATCATATCTCTTAGGGCCTTCTGCTTCTTGGGAAGTGAAAGTATAGGTTTTTTTTAAGAATAAAGGTTCTTTTGATTCAAAAATCACCGAATCAACTTTGACTGTTTGTTGATTAGTCTTATATTCCTGAATTTTTTGTTCTAACTCTGTATTCAGCTTAGTGGCTTTAGAATTTTGTTCTTCTAAGGCTTTTCTTTCCTGATCCAATTTCGATCTTTCATATTCTAGTTCCTCAGCAATTTTCTTCTTCAACAATTCATTAACTTTCGTTTCGATAGTATGCTTCTCCAACATTGCTGGGTCGTTATTATTGGTGAGTTTAGCTGTGGAGGGTTTTGTTTTCGTCCCAGATTGAAATGTACCCAGGTCGAGCGACTCTAAATAATCACCAATGTCCTTCAAGCTGTACTGGACCCTTCTTTGTGTTATTGATGTTACGCTCAATACAACAATTACCAAGAGCAAAAGCAACGTCCATTTCCGGGAGATTGTGACTCTTACCATTGCTGTTACAAAACGTTAACACACTAAACAGCACAAACACTTTTCTATAAATTCTATAATTCTACGTTTGCTAAAGTTTCTAAAATTTTGGTGAGGTTTTTTTGGTTACAGATAATAAATAATTATTTTTTTTGTTTTGGAAAGTGGCAGCCTATTTTCTTCTGTATTGGTAAAAACTTTTTAAACGGATTAATCAAGTTTTTCTATTTCCTCTGTATGCCATGCCACGAGATTAGGCATTGCCCAGCACTTGTATCCAATGGTTCGTGCTTGGTAACATATCCCTTCTGTCTCAATTCCGTCGTAGCCTTCGAATCTGGGCCATTTGGTGCCGATGATGTAATAAGGTGGAAACACAACACCCTGCTTAAAAATCTCACTCTTCACGAACAAAACTGCTCCACCAACTGAATCTATCTCCACCGCGAATTTGACATCTTCTTGATCGACATTACCATATTCTGGATTATTGTAAAGGTCGTGCATGTGTGCTGCTCCATTGGGTCTAGGAACAAATACGAACTCAGGGTCGTTATTATCCAATCTAATATCCTCCTCAGGGGTTGGTTGTACTCTATCACCTTTCCATGAATTGAAATCGTAATTCTCAGCACCACCTTGTCTGATTCTTGGGACTATTATATCCAACTCACTTTTCACAAAAATATTCAACGTATCTTTTGGGATATCAATCATATCACTATCCAGACATAAAGTGTAGCTTTCATCTTGTAATGTGTTAGATAAGAGGAAATTTCTAGCTCTAGAGATTGCACGACGACGTTCTTTTTGAAATGTTAATTTGTGTCTTGTCTCTCTATCAACTGTATTCAAGCTTTCAATAAATTCAGACTGAACAATAATAACTTTTGAAAAAAAATCCAAGTTATCTGTTTCTTCAATTACTGCTTGTATGTTCTTGAATTCATCTTGAGAACCAACTAATAATGCAAGTGTTGACGAATTCTTGGAGAAATCAATGCCATTGATAACATTCAAAAAATCTTTGAACGTACGATCAGTACCATATGAGCCACTATGACCTATTGAAGCCATTACTATAATGTCATTTTTGTCTGGATCAGCATCTGTTGCAGTATATGTCAGTCTTTGATAAGTTGGAGTTTCTTTATTGAAGACTTTTTTCAAGAATCTTTTGTTGATTTGATTAGAGTCTTTTTGGTTTTCCAATTTCTGACTGTTTTGAAGTTCTATCACTTGAGAACTTAATTTTGCTAATTCTGTTTCTTTTTGGTTGAGTATTTCTTTTTGTTGTGCTTCTGCCTTTTTCAAATCCACTGATTGACTTTCTTTGATTTCCACGATCTTTTCAAGTGATCTGACTTGATCAGTCTTTTCTTTGAATTCCTTTTCAAGGGCAGCTAATCGGTCCTGCAATGCACCCTTGACATCCTCTCCAGCTATCTTTGGCGTTGCATTATATAAAAAATATAGAAATACCAGGAATATCACAATCACCACGATCTTCTGTCTGATATTGTGGGAATTCACCGGTGACATTGAAATTATCCAATTATAATTTACACCCAAATATAAATGTAAAAATAAATGCAATTATAAATT
Source organism: Wickerhamomyces sp. yHMH617 (assembly GCA_030571115.1). Taxonomy (NCBI): domain Eukaryota; kingdom Fungi; phylum Ascomycota; class Saccharomycetes; order Phaffomycetales; family Wickerhamomycetaceae; genus Wickerhamomyces; species Wickerhamomyces sp. yHMH617. The sequence continues at coordinate 260,078 of JAJLXD010000020.1, read as the reverse complement.
TAAACAAAACACGTTCAAAAGTTCAAAACTTACTGTTATTTTTTCTATGGCATTGTTT
>JAJLXD010000020.1:248721-259988 GCA_030571115.1 Wickerhamomyces sp. yHMH617 | reverse complement strand
GTTTTTTTTTTTTTTTTTACTTCGTAACTTTCGCGAATAAAATCACTAAAAAAATCAAATGCTTACGTAATCATTATGTAATTATTAGCCCGAAATATTAATAGAATGTGGTGTACATTTTAGTTGTTTAAAACCAGCACCATTTATCGTTATTCTCCCACAGATAGTTGGTAGAACCATCATGAAGTCTAATGGCTGGTAATGAAGAGCTTTTTTCTGACGTGGTAGTACCTTCAAACGAAAATAAGTACTCGAAAGTCTCTTTATACAATTTTCCTTCATTTGGGATAGTCAACGCAGAATCCCATAAGGTAACATGGTGAAGTTGTTGATCTTTAGCTTCTTTTAATGCAACGTTGATAAGGTTTTTGAATGCATCAACACTTGAGTAACTCATTGCAATAATCATGATCTCATCATCGTTCCAATCATGTAACCAAAGAACAAAGTCATCACTTCCATCATTTATAATAGCACCAAATTTCTCCACTTTCAAATCAGGTCTGAGTTTTGAGGCAATAAATTCATCTCTAACGTGGAACCAATTCAATGTGTCAACGTCAAGCCCCAGTGACACTAGAGTTTTATCTGTGATTTTCGATTTAGCGATAAGTCTGTTTTTAAGTAGTTCTTGTTCTTTAGAAATAATTTTGGTGTACTCATTTGGTTTCAAGTAGTGGAATTCCTCATTTCTTAATATTTTTGGTAAAATTTCTGGCACTTTAACATGATGAGGTAGCACTTCAAAACTTTTGTAACCAAAGCTAGAATAATATTCTCCAACTTCACTATACAAGAAAGAAAAGCTTTCAGTTGGAACTCTCTCGTTCCAATACTCATTTAATTTCCGAATCATAACGGAACCGTAACCTTTCTTTCTGTGATTAGGCAGGGTATAAACACCACCAACACAAAGAGCAAGAACTTCTTTCAATTCGCCATTTGGTTCTATCCTCCATCCTTTTCTATTTCTCATCTCACAAGCAGCAACGATGTTGGAGAAATTGAACTTGGAGCCATCATCAGGAATGGACAGGTCTCTTAAAACAAAATGATAAAGCCCTAACGCAGTAGTTTCATCTCTTGGGTTATGTTCCACACCACATCTCCACTCTCTATCAGCATATTCTTCAGCAGTTAATCGGTGTCTCCATACTTCTGAGTTGTTGAGATGTGTGAAGCGGATTAATTCTGGCTCTGAGATAAGCTCGAAGGATAAGTTGTCTGATTTAGTCATTGCTCATGCGTTAATAACCTCGTGTAAAAATATAAACATTGAATTGCAGGAATATTCACCAAGTTTTATATACCGTCTTTTAAGCCATTTTCAAAATTGTATATATTTACAGCTTTTGAGCCATCATCGGCAACTGTATTTANNNAAAAAAAAAATAAACAGTAACGGCACTCATTAACGAAAAATAATCCACTAACGTCAAGAGACAGCTTTCATTCTCCAATAATTGTGGAAAAACTGGATTTTTTTCACGGCCGCAAACACCGAATTTTTCTTTTACCCGCTGAGTTACCTTTTTAGTTTCCAAAACTGAACAAAGTGCAAGGCATCTTTTTTTTGCTCTCTATATAAGCAAAAAGATTTAATTTTAATTAATAGACAGATTAATAATTAGTTGGTTAACTCAAATGATAATTAATAATTAATAATGTAAATTTTCATCCACGGCCACAACCTTTAAGTAAAAGGAAATTAAAAAAAAAAAATATGCCTCCTGCCAGAATTGAACTAGCGACCTTTGCATTACAAGTGCAACGCTCTACCACTAAGCTAAGCAGGCAATTTTTCAGATTTTGATAATTCGCGAACTTTTGAGTAAATTTTATATAGGGTATAATATCTATTCTTCAGATTTCACTCTCTTTGAAGATGTTCTTTATATCATCAATGAAGCAACAAAGTCACTTAAAGATAGCTTTATTGAATAAATCTGAATGTTGATTTATGTTTAGTCCTAAGATATTTGTTCTCAACTTATTAAGAGTCCCCCATTGCAAGGAGGTGTCCTAGGCGATTATACCATAGTGCAAGAGACTCATTTGCTAAGTTTCTGTTGTCTTCGATGTGCATGGAATTGTTATTCCCATGCCCATTTTATAGGAGAATCTTAGATCTCATAAACCAGTCGGAGCCGATTTCTTTGGCTCTGTGGTTCATCGTTGACATGAACAAGAGGTTTGTGATCAGTGCTCCTACCCACAATCGCTTAAAAGCAGAAAATGTCTGTTTACACTTGGTTTTTGATTCTTTGAGGGTTATTGAAAGCTCTTTGTTCCTTTCAGATTTATTTGCAGCTCTAGTGGGCGCGATGAAAAAACAACAACATAATAACAACGAGATAATAAGGTAAGATCGATTGCTAAAGAAAAGGTGTCAGATCAACAAAATACTTGCTTGAATGCTTTCTCCACTGTTTTCTGGTATAATCTCAATTCAGCAAGATTTCTTTTGAATCCAATAGTCTCAAGGGTGTGGTTGATGTTTTGAGTTTGTTTGACTATAAACATAGTCAACAACCAAGATGAATACACAATTACAATCTACAATTTACAAAAAAATTACTCCAAATAGGGCTTCCATTATCGAGTGGCAAAGGTTCTTGGTTTACAAGAATTAAATACCTGTATTATATGATGCGGGGCTTCAGAGATATAGAGTGTTTATTCCAGCATACAAAAGTCTTGCTTTATTTCTGTTTCTTTGTCTCTTTCTTCTCTTTTGAACCATTAGATTCTTTGATTGATTTCAAATCTTTAGACTCATCTTCTAAGTCCTCTCCACCTTGCCCAAATTCGTTGATTCTTGAGTGATCAATTCTATAGATCCAGGTTTGGTAGAGGTATATGAAGAATATAACATCGTCTCTTAAAGTAGCTAATCTGTGTAACCATGGCATTTTAACAACGAATGCAAATAAGTCATCAATAAAAGTGTTCACAACTTTATAAGCCATAGCCTTCTTTGGAACATGAGCAACTGATTTCAATCTATAGTTGATGTAAACTGAAGGCACTAAAGTCAAAAATCCATAAGTATAAACAAATCCGACTAAAGTGGTCACAATAAATGAATACCATGACTTATGCTCTTTATATAGTAACGAATAAACCGAATAAGCACCCAGTAACGGTATAGCTGCCCAGTATAGATACTTGAATGCAATTGAGTCATACTCTTTTGTCTTTTCTTCGGTTTCAGTTAGCTCAAACTTATCAGTGATATTCAGTTTTGGTACAATACCATCCCAATTAACTTCAACTTTGACAATAGTTGTAATTTTCCATGCTTCAACCAGAATTCCAATCCCTTGAGAAGCTAGAATCATAAATGAGGTGCCTTCACTATTATCAATCAAATAAAGTAAAGTAATAATTTGCTGGACGACATTAGCTATAATGGAACGAACCGAAACACCAACGTTATTTTTTTTGTTTCTCCAATGTGAAATATCATGCTTGAAGGCCAAAAATTCTAACAATGAGTGTAACAGGGACACTGCAACTGTGATAGCTAATAGATAAGGGTTAGTGTCCAACAAGATTCTTTTCAGGTTATCAATCTCGGAACCATCTGTTAATCCAGCACCACTCAACGGATTATCTTGTTGTTGTTGCAAACCTTCATTGACCACAACCAAAGCTTGAATCTTCCAAAATGGAGCAAAGTCAATATAAAGATTTAAGTCAAGCTCTTCACTGGTTGAATTTATTTCATACATATGGTCAGTTAATTGCCAAAACTTGTTCTGATATAATAATGGAAAATACTGAGTGACCAATCCTGTCAAGTTATCACGACGACCTAACGGGTCCAATGGAAATACGTCTAGTAATTGAGGTGGTAGCTGTTCAGTGTTAATCAATCCAGGTGGTTTGACGACCGCAATTGTTACATTTGGATGCCAGTATGCAATAATTGGTCTATCTTTCTTTTCATCATCAGAGATAATCTTATCATTCTCCAATTGATTTTCGTCAGTCCCAATCAATTTATGTAATTTGACCTCTTTCTTCTTCTTCAAAAATGTATTCAATTGAAATCTCTTATAACCAACGAGCTCATTGTCACCAGCCTTCGAGACATAAGTGTGTAAAAATATTGAAGCATTATTGAATTTCACTGACTCAGGAACCTTGATTTTGAAAGATTCAAGTTGTGAGTTCTTGGAATGTAATTTGATATTTGATAGTGACCAATATGGAGCTTCAGATTCCGGGTTGAACTCATCTTCATCGTTGATATAGAATTTCAAATCCACAGAATCATCGCCATCAAAGAAAGGAACATAAAATTTAGCTGGATTTAGAGAGTTTTCATAGATAACTTGCTCAAAAGTCTTGACCCTTTTATCAGCTTCAAAATCATCACCATTTACGTCTTTAATCCATTCTTTGATAGTTTTCCACTTGTTCTCTGGTTCAGATACAACGACAAAAGAAGAGTTGTCTAAGTTAGGTCTCAAGTTCACAAATGAGGGATCTGTTTCTAGAGCGTTGATCTGGGTAGCATCAGCAGGTTCTTGCTTTGATGGGTTGAAATAGTTTGTTGCGGTATTAATGATGAGGAAAACCAGAAGGAAATACTTCAAGTTTGCGAAAATACCACCAGACGATCTTGGTTCATCACCCTTGGCACTAGAACCAGACGCATTGGTAGAAGAAGGAGGTGCCATTGAGAGTTGAGAGAAGTAACACTGATGTCAATTTAGGGCCAAATGAAAGTTAAAAGTTGGAAGCGATAAACAGAAAGTGTGGATCTTCGAATATAAACGTTTTCGCGAACAATTTTAAGCTACAGCCGCAAATAAAAATATATGCAAGAATAAATATTAAATACTGATGCAAAGGTTCTCTAATTTTGTTGGATCGGTATTTTTTCTGAATCACTCGAACCATGGTTCTTTGTTTTTGGCTGTGACAGTGATTGTGACTGTGAGGGATCTTTATTCAAGAGCGAGTTGACACTCATATTTTGAGTGGAGGCAGTTGGTTGTGGTGATGATCTTGAATTAAGTCCATCATTAGATGGGTTGCGATGTAGGTCCGAGGATTCAGATGGTGATGTACTTCTGTAGTTAGAGCCGTTGGTAGGAAATGGCAATTTTATGGAACTGTGAGGCTGACTGGGTGGTGATGCTGGATATGACGATAAAGGTCTTTCTTGAGTTGTGCTAGAGGGTCTTGAAAACATAGCAGTAAAATCCGCAGCTGGAGGGTATTGCCTTGCTGAACTATTGTTCGAAGATAAAGGCAGCATTCTGATTGGTGGCAGTTTAATAGTACCTTCTTGGTTATCGCTCAAATCATTGTTGTTCACTTGCTGTTGTTTAAGAGCATGGATTGGTGTTTGCTCTTGAGGCAATGGAGACTGTCTAGATTCTTGGACAAGATCGAGTTTTCTTTTATCCTCATCCACACTAGCTTGTACTGCTGGGTTTCTTTTTCTTCTTTTGATAACACCTCTTTTCATCTTAATCGGTCTATGTGAGCCATGCAATTTATAATACAATCCACATGCATTACAAATGGTATCACCGTTGTCATCTCTTCTCCATAACGGTGTTACTGTAGTACCACAATTTGTACAAGCAATGGCCACGTTTTCAATTCTCTCAACTCCTATCACTTCACTTACTTCGAAATGTTCCCTTTTTGATGAGCTTGGTGATTTCGTTTCTTCTTCAGTCCCTGAAGTGTTACTTTCATCTTTAGCAGCAGATTCTGGAATTGAAGAATGCAAAGGCGTTTCACTTTTCACGTTTGCAGATTGTATCACCACTCTGTTATTGAAAGCAGGACAACCTTTGCAGCCAACAGATCCCCCAGTACCGTTACAACGGCCATCACCTTTGCAGGTTCCATGATCAAGATCGGTGGAATCCACAGTAACAACATGAGGCGGTCTTTTCAAGTTTACCGGACGATGACAGTTATTAGCTCTAAAATATAATCCACAGGCATTACATATCAGTTTCCCATTAGGTCCCCTTCGCCAAAGAGGTGTTTTAGTTGTCCCACAATTTGAACAAACTTGAGCTTGTTGGTGTGATTCGTCGGGGCTTTGAGAAGTGTTTGTGCTATCCTTGAGTGTATCATGGGTTTCGTTTATGGGAAGGGTGTTTGGCATGATCATTAAGTAATTAATTATAAGTCAACAAAGAGTAAATTACAAGAAATTGCAATGTTCAATAGATTTCTAGTAAAGCTTTTCTTCGATATGATAATTGAAGTGAATTTATTCGATCGATTACTCTTCTATCAACTTCGAAATTCACAAAGAATCAAGACTCAAGTATCAAACGTACTCAAATATGATTGGGAAATGTAGAAGTAAAAGTTTTCAAAACAAACTCCGCTCAACAATTCTGTGCAATTCACTAGCAAATCCTATAGGCAAAATGTGCTAAACATCGCAATCACTATTAATTTGACTCTATCTAGTAGCACCGACTTACATGTGCATTTTGATTATGTCAGCACCTTTTTTTAATGTGTGGAAAACTAGTAAATCTGCACGAATAATCCATACGAGTTACGAGCCCCGTGGCATCAAATCTCCGATCAGCCAATCAGAGACGATCCAATTGTCATCTTTTATACATGTTTTGTATGATCAAAAGATACAGTGATTTAGACGACGCACAATCATCTCACATTTGTACTAGTTTCATTATGGTTGGGTATCGAATGTCCGATGTCCATCAATCCAACCTCAAGTTACAAATATCAACCATATACATACCCTAATGTCGTCTCTATGATTTTCAGTTAGACAATAATTTATATTATGATGCTCTTTCCACAATCCAGCCAATGGAAGTCTCAAGAAGTAGGTTAACTAATAGCATTGTTCGCACTTTTCTTGGAATTACTAAAGGCTCGTTCCTATTGGCTGATAATCACCGATATGAGGTGTCATTGAAACGTCTTGCTGCATCATATTGCATATTCGTACATGATCCCCTCTATCTCCTTTTTAAAATCACCATACTAAAAAAAACCATTCCCATACAAACTATTAAGGGTGTTTTTAGGGTGTTTTTGGGTGTACATCAAACTAATTATCAAAATGAGTTGAACAGGTTGATAATTCTCAATAACGTCATCATTTACAGAAGAAAAGAATTTGACACCCTTTGTGATGACAAATATTGCTATTTAATCGCTTCTCATTTGCTGAGTTCTCAAAAGGCTGGTGAAATAATCAATAAACCAGTGAATGCTCACCCAGTGATATTTCACAACAAGTTCACAAAGTCTATCACAATTCACAAGTTACCTAGTCACAGTGTGGGATACATAGGCTACCTTTGATAACTATATGACTTGATAATATATCTACGTGTCAATTTCACTTATTGTCACCCGATAAGTGAATTTTTGAGGGTGAACTTTCAATCAACCCGCAACAACGAAAAACAACCCACCTCGAAATTTGATTATAGGTGAGGTGACGTGTGGAAAACCAATCACGCAATGGGTGTTGGTAAGTGGATCTCTTCTCCAATACTCTATCAGTCAGAGCGTCAGCTGTACAGCACAGTCAGCACAGTCAGCACAAGTTCACTAGTTCACAAGACAGAAAATATATACTACAATATGACTAAGATATCAAGTGAGATCAATTACTTCTATAGTAGCACTCTTCTTCTTCTTCTTCTTTTTCTTGGTTAAATCTTCTTGTTTCTGTTCTGGGGTTCTTTTCTTATCATTATTATCTTTAAGATCTAACTTTTCCTTCTGCCCTTGTTGATCATCAATTTCAATAACTTCACCCTCAACCACCTTGTCGTAAATTTCCTCATGGGTCCCATCAATTATCATTAGATCGTCATCCTTAGGAAGGTCCTGTTCAATATTAGCAGAATTACACCACTTATTGTCTTCATATCTCTTTATTGCTGCTTGTCTGACCAACTCTTTTAGATCAAAATGTTTATCACTCTGGCCTGTGCCACCAAGTCTATGAACTCCCATAGTATACAACTTGTGTAATTTATTTAACCTTGCATCCCTGACATCTCTCAAATTCTTTGCATTTGATCCACCTAATTTTGAACCTTCACCTTGGAATCCCATATGCAATAGAGTTTTACCACTAACGCCTTTCCTTATATATTCTTCTTGTTTGGCAATCAATTCATCCAACTTCCCATAAAACTTTGCATCATGTGGTCCAAATAGATTATGTGTTAACTCATGTAACATTGTTCCTATTAGATCTTCAATAGGTAAAAAAGTATCATCATTCCTTGGAGGTCTCAATCTAAGACAGATCTTACCACCTCTATTGACGTTTAGACCTAGTAAATTGTCTGATGTTGGTGACATTTCAATAAGGTTCTTCACTTTGAAGTTATACTCCTTCATTATTGGCATCACAGCATCTGCTACCTCATATAAAAGATCAATGGCTTTCTGTTGGTGTGGTTTCCTCTTTAAGGCCGATATAGAGTCTATAAAAGGATTGCTTTTCTCTGGGAATTTGATTTGGGGCTTCGGTGCCTTTTTGGAAAACTTTCCTTTTACAACCATAGCTTTGTTAATTTACTGATCAGAACACTTTCTTTATCTTTTCGCCACTAGTAAATTAATCTCCATTAAAAAACAGGTATACTTTTGAAGCAATTCATATTAAATTTGAGCGTGCGAGCTAATTGGGAGGGGTCTTGAATTGAGGAGTTATAATGGCAGAGTATCGCAGTTATTTCTGTTCAATATTCTATTCAGTAGGTTATAACTTATAGGTAATTATGCTATATAAATTGTTTTAATAATCTAGATACTGTTTTTTCGTTACTTGGATTTAAATTTCCCGATCGGGTATTTTACCAAATAAAGCTTGGATTTTTGGATGTTGATACTTTGAATAAGAAATTATCTACAATTATTAAAGATTTCCAGATAAATCATTTTGCAGCTATACTATTCTTCTAAATCTGCTAATATGTATTAATTGATTATTAAGCTATATAATAAGTCTTGTTATATCTTCATACAATAAAAATTGAATAAAGTGAATTTCTATATATTTATAAAGAAACATATATAAGTCCATTTGATCTTTCAACTTTTTATTTTTATATTAGTCTAGCTTTTCAGAATATAAAATTCTACAATTTTTTTTTCTATATATTTGGAGATTTGAAATTATCATTAGATAATTGAGACTAATTAGAGTATGAATACATGTTTAATACAATAAAAAGACTCAAAGAAATATTAACTATTTGATGTAATAGATAACTCTATATGAATGGGGTAATTTTCGCGGTTTAACAATAGAGCCATAGTTATAAATGTAAACAAACGCGACTTGTGTATTGGAAAACACTGAAAACGATAAAGAAACGCCTCAAATAAGGAGGATTATTTGCATCTAAATCACTATTATAGATGTAAGCGATCCTAATTTGTAAAGAGATGTTTTAGAATAACGCTGAATACATTGTAGCAGCCACTATACCCCTGTAATTTATTTTACTCATTGAACGACTTGGAGAATGGCAATCTTCAAGTTTTATAAGGTTACCAATACGATTCAGATGTGGATGGGTTCATTGGTCCTAAAGTATACTAAATAATGTCCTACCTACGATTTAACAAGTTTCCAATACAACAACAACAAAAATTGAGTAATGTGAATTTTTATTAAAGAAAACATAACTTTTCTGATAACTCATGCATGATTCACGAAATCGTATTTTATGAGCAGTGGTGTTCAAAATTGAATTACCTGATTATGGAATGATTAATCATCTGTATGTATTAATTTATGTTTCTGCTGATACTTCAGGATACTCAAAGTAATGCTCATCCTCTAGTTCTTTCAAAGAGTAAGCTGGTCTGCCTTTCTCAGCAACAAACTTTATATAACCTTCTTTGATGAACTTAATGGCGCCTCTTATCTGTATTTGTCTTTCATCCCAATGCACAGCTTGGTAGCCGTAGTCTCCTCTGGCCTCTAAAGCTTGTTCGTTAAGTTCGTTTGAGTACTCAACATCCCTTGGGAACATTAAATCATGAAATTTACGTTCCTCACCTTGCGTTGAGCTATTTGAGAGTTCCATTTCTTCAATTGAGGGAAGTTTGATTCTACCAGACCAGACCCTGGCTAGCCAACATCCTTGTGTTTCAGACAGTCTTGTTGGGAGGACAAATCTTGGTAATCCGATAACAGCTAAAGTTGGATTAGTGTAATAGATTAAGTGCTTGTATAATCCATGTACTTTAGCACCATTAGTTATTAGTGGTTCTTCTTTGATAAAAGGAATGGACTTTAGGTAACCAGTAGCAAATATTACAGAATCAACACTCTCTAACTTAAAACCATCTTTGAAATATACCGTCTTTGTAACAAAATCAAATTTTAACAAATCTTGAACGTCTTGAATTCTATTATCAGCACCTGCAGGTAGCAAGTTTTCTGATCTGATAGATTTATATATGACTCTGTTTAGAGTTGTAGCTAGCTGGTAAGCTATATCTGCACCAGAGGCTGAGTTCCCAACAACTAAAATAGTCTTAGAATTTTCAAATTGTTTAGGTTCATCGTAGTTTTTGGCGTGAATAATAGATTTCGGATATTTTTCTGACCATTCTCTTAACCCAGAAACATCAGGAATAAAAGGTTGATCATAAGACCCCACAGCAACAGCAACAGCATCAAAGAAATCGGTAGATTCATCTCCAGTTATTAAAGATTTGGAGACAACAACCCACTTTTGTTCATCTTTTAGATAGCGAACATCAATGACTTGTTCATTGAACACCACATAAGGTTCAATATCCCTGGAGTAGTTTTGGATGTATTTAAGTATCTGCGGGTGCGTTGGGAATAAAGGTATCTCAGCACCAAATGGATAGTCTCTGTATGCCATTAAATCTTTTGGAACGTTAGCATCAAGAAATTTGTAGACAGGACTCTCAAAGAAAGAATCACCATCTGGAGTTTGAGCCTTGAATATTGGAGCATTTGGATCAACCGAAGGGACGTTGATAGGTTGTATTTTCCTAGTTTTTTTGCCAGTGTAGTTCCATAGTCCACCTGTACTACCTCTTTTTTCATACACTTTAATCCGATTGAATGATTTTTCACCTAGTAGAGCCTTAGTGAGTCCAGCACCACAAGGTCCACCTCCAATGACAGCGATGTCCTGGATCTTTCTGTCAACAGTCATCTTGATACAGAGTGAAAGAGTAAAACTGAGTGTAAGAGGTAAGTTGGTCTGATCATCCAATTTTTATAAAGT
>JAJLXD010000020.1:198633-248673 GCA_030571115.1 Wickerhamomyces sp. yHMH617 | reverse complement strand
GGTTTTTAGTGTTTATGTTATCACTAAACTCCGATCTCGATCTGCTGGTGTTTTTGTGTGTTTTTGTGTGTTTTTGTGTGTTTTTGTGTTTTTGTGTTTGTGTCGGGTGGGATGGTGGTGGTGTGTCTTAAAATTATTAAAGGGACTAGTCAATTAGAGAAAGATCTGGTGATGGGGTCTCTGCAAGGGACAAGTCAAGTCCTAAATTTATAGAGTAAAGCCGTAATCATAAGATCTTTTAGAAGAACCACAGGTTCCCCCCCTACTAAAGCTAGTGCCGAACAATGTGAAAAGTACTCACAGGGAAGATTGTCGAGGGGAACTGACAAATTACAAATTACAAAGGTGGGGTGCGGAAAGATCACGGGAAGCAACGACAGTGGCTACTTCTACTTCTACTTCTACTTGTATTTCAACTTCTGATGTCTACTTCTAAAATGTACAACTCTTTACAGAGTCTAATTTTATGAATTATGGCTATGCTACAAGAGTTTTAGTGTAGTGAAATGGTGAAGAAAAGCGCGTATGATATTATTTTCACCACTTATTACGTCTTTTATTGAAACTCCTTATAAAGTTTATAATCATAATTGAAATAATCAGATGCACATATCTTAATTTACTAAATTGATCCGATCCATTTACTGATTCAATCTTATGATGGGTATCACGCGCTTGTGGATCTTGCTATATCTCTTAGTTAGCAGTTGCGTAATTGCTATTGATACTGCACAAGATCTTTCACAGGAACAACAACAACAACAACAACAACAAGTCTTCACATCGAAGAATAAGAAAGAAAGAATTGCAATCATTGGTGCTGGCGCTGGTGGTTCTGCTGCTGCGTTCTATTTACAGAAATACACTTCATATTCTTATGAGATTACAATCTTTGAGAAAAATTCCTATATTGGAGGAAGGTCAACCACAATTGGGAACTATGACCCTTTGAATTTTGCTGATGTTGACATTGAATTGGGTGGATCCGTGTTTGTGAATGCTAACAAAATATTACACAAAGCTGTTCAAGAGTTCAATTTGACTTTAAATAAGAAAGATTTCCATGAGAAATACCCTGGAAAATTCAATGGAAGTTTTGGTGTTTGGAATGGAACTCAATTCGTCTTCCAAGCAGATTCTCACGATGGATTTTTGAAACTGTTGTTGAGAGTATTCTGGAAATACGGCACATCTCCACTTAGAATATATTTATTAGTCAAGAGAACAGTCAATAGTTTCATCGACACTTATTATAAATCGGACTTCCCGTTTTCAAGTTTAACAGAAGTTACTGCAAAATCTGGTCTTAATGGCTCTACTGGTATCTATGGCTATGATTATTTCAAAAATGCCGGAATAAATGATGCATTATTGGATGATTTGATCCAACCTGCTACAAGAGTTAATTATCGTTCAAATTTAAATGATATCCATGGTTTAGAAGCCGTTGTTAGTCTTGCAGCTGATGATGGAACTGTTAGCGTGAAAGGTGGGAATTACTTGATCTTCAAAAATTTCATTGAACATTCAAATGCTACACTTGAACTGAACTCGGATGTTGAAACAATCCAACATTTATCTGATGGAAAATGGAATATTAATTATAAAGTATCTGGTATCAATGAATCACTTTTAGCTGAAAAGTTTGATCATGTTATAATTGCTTCTCCTTTTTATCAATCAAATATTCAAGTATCTCTGATAGGTACAGAAAACAAGATAAAACCTATAAAAAAAGTCGAATATAGAGATCTTTACGCAACTTACATCAAAACGAAACAAGATAAGCTAGTGAATAGTCTCTATTTTGGTAAAGATGTCGAGATCCCAGAGACCATTTTAACAACATCTTCAGGAAATTCTGATGAAACAGTACCACCATTTTTCAGTGTGAGCATTGTTCATTATGATAACTCAACTAATGACGTCATATACAAGATCTTTTCTCCAACTATTATCACTTCTCAGTTCTTACAGACTTATCTATTCCAAGACCTGAAAGATGTGGAGATATATTTTTCCAAGCTATGGCAACCGTATCCTCATCTAAACCCTGTGATTAAGTTTGATGACTTCAACCTTGGGTCAAATCTATGGTATTTAAACTCTATCGAAGAATTCATAAGTACTATGGAGACGGCAGCTTTGGCAGGTGCCAATGTTGCGGGCCTAATTTCTTTGGGGAAGAACACAACTGTTATAGAGACCCCATAATGTATGAACTTTGAACGCATCATAACTCATAAGTGTACAATTTGATACTGAGGATCTGCAATTGTAGTCTAAACGACATACATAACACTTGACACTAATGTTGGCAGATTGACAGAAGCAATATATGCCTACTCCTTACTCCCTACTACGGTACTAACCTAGTACCCAGCATAGAATGGCGATTTGTAAATTTTAATCACTGTCTCGCGAGTCGCGAGTCGCAAGTCGCAGTACGACTCTCTCATCAATGCTTTAGTGCTTTACATAACGTACATCAATGAGCTGCCGTTTAATTACACTGTTGCTATTTGCTACTGTTATTTATGTACGGTATTTATTTACTTACGTATAATCGTACAATTCATTTTATTTACTCTCTCTTTCCAAGATTTTGTGCAAGTTTAATCCACCAATAAGCACTCTTGAGTGTGCGTACCGATCTTGATTTTTTTTTTAGCCCGTTCGATTTTTAACTGATAAGAAAATTTTGTCTAATACAACAACAACACTCAAAAGAGAATTACCCGTTGAGTCCGTTGAAGATCTAGAGAAGAGAATGTTCAGGGTACCACCCAACAATGAGTTTAATGAAAGGGAAATTTCTGGAAGAAAGAGTTTAGTTACTCTACCTAACCAATAGTATATAACCCGTTTTTGGTGGTAACTTTTTGGTTTGTGGTTAATGTTATGTAATTGTTTAAATGAGATTGTTTTCCGCGAATTTAGTCTTAAATATTTATCATTTTTACAATGTATGATTATGCACTTGAATTCTTGGAATATTTTTTTCAGCACATTTTCATAATTCTGTTCCCAAAGAGTCATTGAGATTTTGTTTTTCCCTTCAATTCATGATGACTTACTTTTTCATTGTGTGTAGAAGTCCACCAATTGGTGTCACCTTCAGATATCGAAGTTGTTTAAACGAAATTGATTTAAATGCTTAAGAAAATTTATTCTCTATGCGGCTTAAAACTGTTAAATTTCGCGGTTTTAATTCAGGTTTTTTTTTTCAGCCAGCTTGTCGGATTTTACATTATCTCTTTGATTAAAACTTTATATTTTATCGTCCAATGAGCTCACTCAAAATTCGTATCAATACACAAAAATTCTAACGGAGATAATTATGAACCCTTAAAGATTATAAATACTGCTCAGGATCACCTTCTCATTGTTAACCGGTTTAATACTTTTGAAGTTAACTAAATCTTCAATAAAAAGAAATTATGTCTGATTCAACAACAACAGACCCAGGTCTCACTGGTGTTGGAACTGGTGGTGATAGTTTAACCACCGACTTCAATTCACAATTCGAACTTGCCAACATGGGATGGGTTGGTGTTGCATCTATTCTTGTGTTCATCATGGTACCAGGTATTGGTTTACTGTACAGTGGATTATCAAGAAAGAAACATGCTTTGTCTTTACTTTGGGCATCAATGATGACTTGTTGTTTAGTTGCATTCCAATGGTTTTTTTGGGGTTATTCTTTAGTATTCTCTCACAACGTTAAAGGTGAATTCATTGGTACTTTACAATTCATCGGTTTAAAAGACGTTCTCGGTGCTCCATCTGTCGTTACTGCTTTACCAGATACTGTTTTCTGTTTCTTCCAAGGTATGTTTGCATGTGTCACCGGTTGTTTGATGGTTGGTGGTGCATGTGAAAGAGCCAGACTAGGTCCAATGATGGTCTTCCTATTCATTTGGATTACCATTGTCTACTGTCCAATTGCTTGCTGGACTTGGAATCCTGAAGGTTGGTTAGCTAAATTAGGTGGTCTAGATTACGCTGGTGGTGGTCCAGTTCACATCACCTCTGGACATGGTGCTTTAATTTATGCTTTAATCTTGGGTAAGAGAAATGATCCAGTCGCTCAAAAAGGTTTACCAAAATATAAACCACATTCCGTCACCTCAGTTGTTTTAGGTACAACTTTCCTATGGTTCGGTTGGTTTGGTTTCAACGGTGGTTCTGCTGGTAGTACCACAATCAGAGCTTGGTTCTCAAACATCAACACAAACATTGCTGCTGCTTCTGGTGGTTTAACTTGGATGTTTGTCGATTATTTCAGAAGTGGTGGTAAATGGACCACTGTCGGTTTGTGTTCTGGTATTATTGCTGGTTTAGTTGGTGTCACTCCAGCTGCTGGTTTCGTTCCAATCTGGGCTGCTTTTATCATCGGTGTTGTTACTGCCATCGCTTGTAACTTTGCTGTTGATGTCAAAGGTCTTTTGAAAATCGATGATGGTTTAGATGTTTGGGCTTTACATGGTGTTGGTGGTTCAGTTGGTTCAGTCTTAACTGGTATCTTTGCTGCCGATTACGTTACTGCTTTAGATGGTACTTCAATCGATGGTGGTTGGATTAACCATAATTACGTCCAAGTTGGTTACCAATTGGCTGGTATGTGTGCTATTATTGGCTGGACTTGTGTTGTTACTGCAATTATCTTATTAGGTTTAGATAGAATCCCATTCTTGAGATTAAGATTAAGACCAGAAGAAGAAGAATTAGGAACTGATGTTGTTCAAATTGGTGAATTCACTTACGAAGAGGACCAAATTTACATTCCAGAACCAGTTAGATCTCATAAGTCTGGTCAAATACCAGCTCCATTAGCTAACATTGATGATCACATTGATAACACTGATGGAAGCAACTCCGAAAAGAAAGAATAATAAACTTATTCTAAAAAACTCCCCTTCTTAATGCTTATGATTTCCAAATATTTTAATTTACCCTTGTTTTCGTTTTTGGTCATTGTCCTTTTGATAAGTTACATATGCTTTGAAATTGCTTGATTAAGTTCAATAATATAATATACTAATTAGTAATAAAACGCTTGTTCGTTTGTATTTAAAACAGATTAAATCATACTGTTAATGTTACTATTCCCAAAATTGTATGTCTTCTTGATCATGTCTTGAATGGATGTGGTATAAGATTATTCAAATTTCAATAGCGCTTGTATTATAAATTCATCAAATAAAATTCATGATCCAAAAAATCAATATAATGAGTGGTTATATTTGCCAATGACACATTATTATAAAAAAACATCTTCAATTGCTTAGGTTTTTTGAAAAACTAATACATGGTTAGAGTGACTATTTCCTTTACATTCAGCAGGATTATTACCGGGATTTATATTCCTGCTATGTCTCTGTGAACCAGCTAGGGCTGTTAGTTGGTTTGGTTATGTGGTATCTGGGTGCTGTAACAGCTTTTTTGGTGTTTTGGCAGGTGCTTTATCGATGTACTTGAATGCTTGTTCCAATACATTGACTGATGCTGTCGGTTTGACACACGATAAATCTGATTAGGATAATTTAAAGGAATGTATAATAGCCTGGACAGTTTTAGCAGCAGCAGTATGGACAGGTTCAACGGTTGGCATTTATTGAAGTAGCTACTGGATGGTTTTATACTGATATATCACCTGCAGCTTTTAAGAGGAGTCTGAGGTAGGGCAAGTTCAAACACATGTTTGGCAGATGGAATATTTTATTCTTTCAAAATACATGAGTATTATGTAAACATTTAGAAAAAAACAGTGAAGGCAACTTGGCCGAGTGGTTAAGGCGAAAGATTAGAAATCTTTTGGGTTTACCCGCGCAGGTTCGAATCCTGCAGTTGTCGCCATTTTTTTTTTTTTAATTATTTTTTGTTTGACACCCTTTGAGGGTGATATCACAATACACTTCACATATCATCAAAGTATTCATAACAACAACTGTATAGATTCTTTTTAATTAACTAATCCTTCTTCTCACTGTTAAAATTGATATTTTAGATAGTTTTTTAGTGAAAATTTACTGAGGCGTGAGCAGCAGCTCATTTGAAAAATATAGCAACTCCGAGCAAAAAATGGCAATGCATATTAAATTAATGCATTACAATGAAATTTTAATAAAATTTATATATAAAAAGAACTTTGAGGACGTTACTTAATTCAATTGCCTTCGACTCAAATAAATAAAATTATAAATTTTTAATCAAAAATGGGTTATCCACATCCACTTGGAGGAATCACTAGAAGTCTCAATGCCAGTACTACTATCCACTCCACAAAGTTCAGTAGAGGTGACACTTTCAGCTTTGGAGCTAGAACTGCTATTATCAATGTTCCAGGCACAAATAAATTAGTAATTTGGAGTTCAATTCCTGTTGGCAGAGAACTTCAGAAGGCACTTGATCATGCAACAGAGAACGCACCAAATAAATTTGAGGTTATTGCTGCCATCATCCCAGACATTGAGCACACATTAGCTGCTCTGGATTTGAAGAAACTGTTCCCTGATGTCTTCCTTATTGGACCATCGGGAATTGCTGATAAACCTGACTTAAAGTTAGATTATGAATTTAAAGACTCTGAAGCTAATAAATTAGTCAAAGGCTCTTCAATTTTGAAAGATTTAACCAACTTGGAATTTGTTTTCTTGAACGGTCATAAGAACAGAGAATTACTCACTTATGATACAACTACAAGGACTTTATTTGAAGCAGATCTATTATTCAACATACCATACAATGGTGTCAATGATGATCAATATCCATCTGAAAACCAAAATAAAGGTTTCGCAGGATATCTGACTAGAACGTTAAATCCAGATTCCAGCGTTGGAAGATTCTTTTTGAAAAAATTAATCCCATCAACTCCAGAGTCAAATCAAGGTTTGAAAGCAGTTTATGAACAGCTTGACTTTACAACGATTGTCCCTGCTCATGGTGTCATTATCGACAGTAATGCTAAGGAAGCATTCAAGAAAGTTTTTGGTGATTATTTTTGATTTGTTAGGTTGCAACACTACTTTGGTTTGATAATGGTTTTTACTTGAATTGATGATTACTACTTATATTAAGGTCGTAGTAAATGCAAAAAAAAAAGCAAAAAAATTCCAGTATAATGTCTACTTCTAGTTGTAAGTTGTAACTCTAAAAACTATCCCAGTTTTCTTCCTGTTTCTGCCAATTCTTATTACCCAATCCTTGTAACTTGGTCTTTTGTTTTGGACGTTCAATTCCAAAAGCTGGCTTTATACTCTCTTCTTCATCTAATCCGTCAAATAGTTTACCATATTTTCCGCCATTTTGAGCTTGATTTCCAATAATATTCTTGTTCAAATACTCACCAGTTTCGTTGAATTTTTGACCAAACTGGGCAGCAGCTCTTCTAGCTTCAGCACCTAACTCAGCCTGTGATAATTGCTGGACACCAGGCTTGATGACAGTCTCATTAACTTCCTCAATGGACTTGGACACAGTCGATGAGAATAGACCCCAACCTTTAGTGAATGTGCCCAATGGATCTTTTTGGAAGTTATCAAGCGTGAATGATGCTAATGATCCTGAATTTTGAGTCTGAGGTTGTGGAGTGTTACCAAAGCCTTGGAATTTACCACCTTGACTTGGGGGTAATTCTGCTGATCTGTTTTCATTTTTGGCACCGAGTTGAGCAAAATATGATTCGTTTTTTTGTTTTTGATCATTTGGTAAAGTTGGCGTACCTTTGCGAGAGGCCAAAGGAGTGTTAGACTTTGATGTAACTGAGGAGGTGTTGTTTGAAATGTTCGATGTAGAACTAGGTATATCTTTTTTTTTGATATCTAATTTAGAGTAATCTCTTGGTGTAAAACTTGTACCGTCAACCTCAGCAGTTAGAATCTCTTTATAATCTTCAGCAATAGGATTGTCGTATTTGACCTTCGGGTCATCTTTCAAGTCTAAGCCATTCGATTCAAAGTATTGAGCGCATCTTTCATTTCCACCAATTTCCATACGTTTCACTTCTTCAGGTTTGAACTGATCCATGGTAATAGATCTCACAAAAGAGATATGTACTCCGAGACCTCTGTGAACACCAGCACATTCCAAGCAGATAAAAATTCCAAACTTTGGAGATGCCCATTGTGGGTTTGGAGCATTACAATCAAAGCATCTTTTGTTCACACCTGTCTTCTGTAGTTGAAGTAATTTTCTTCTTGTATCAGGATCAACCGTCCAATCGCCAGCCATTTGTCACACAGTGAATAATACCAACCTAAACAACAAAACTCAGGTGAAAACTACGACACGTAAAATTCTAGGTGAGTTTCAAAATATATTTTGAATGATATTTGTTTTTGTTGTATTTTGTCCATTATCATTTCGCTCAAAAAACCCGCGAAAATTCATCTACATTTTTTATTTACCCGGCTTCAAGAGTTTAAAACAGGGTGTTAAAATTTAGCCGCGGCTAAACTCTAGGCAGAGGCTCCTTCTAGCTTCGGCGGCCACCTCAGTGAATTGCCCTTCTTGGTGGTGGTGGTGGTGGTGACAATTTAGGCAGAGACCATTTTAATTAGGGCAGAAAATTATAAATTATGTGGGGAAGACACAAAAAAAAAGTATATAAACACTCCAGAAAGTACCAAAAGTCCCTTTGAGTACTATAACAAAGAGATTAATACAGTGATATGACGCTGACTTTAGATTCAAACTACTTGGAGAGAGTTCCTTTGAAACGTGACACTTTTAAAGGAAAAGTTGTGTTCGTGACCGGTGGTGCAGGTTCTATTTGCCGTGTTCAAGTAGAGGCATTGGTATTGTTAGGTGCTAACGCCGCTATTATTGGAAGAAACAAATCAAAGACAGAGGAAGCTGCTAAAGAAATTCAAAAGCTCAGAGAAGGTGCAATTGTTATCGGTATTGGAGAGACAGATGTACGTGAAGTTAAGAGCTTGAAAGCTGCTGCTGACTTGACAGTTGAGAAATTGGGTAGAATAGATTATGTTATAGCTGGAGCTGCTGGGAACTTCATTTCGGATTTCAATAATTTGTCTTCAAATGCTTTCAAATCTGTGATATCCATTGATCTACTAGGAAGTTACAACACCGTCAAAGCAACTTATGACCAATTGGTTAAAAATAAAGGATCGATTCTTTTTGTTTCTGCTACTTTACACTACTATGGTGTTCCTTTCCAAAGTCATGTTGGTGCTGCTAAGGCCGGTATTGATGCTCTATCTAACGCACTAGCAGTCGAGCTAGGTCCATTGGGCGTTAGATCAAACTGTATTGCTCCCGGTCTCATAGAAGAAACTGAAGGATTCGAAAGATTGAGAGGTAATAACACTTTAGCTGATTTAACGAGAAAAATCCCATTGCAGAGGGCTGGAAAGAAAGAAGACATTGCTAATGTTACTGCTGTTTTATTCAGTGATTTGGGAAGCTATATCAGTGGTGATATAATAGTCGTTGATGGCGCCGCATGGCATCTGGGACAGGGTCTATCCAGTACTGAATATTACCCTGGTGCTTTAGTTAAAAGACTGAAAGCTCCTTCAAAATTATAAATATTTACAATTGCAATATACTACATATATTGGTGTAGTCTAACAAGCCGGAAAACATGATGGCTTGTTTAGTGACTTAAGAATTGTGTATAGGCATATTTAATGATAAAACTCAGACCTATTTTGATGACGAGAATTTTGAAGCCAGCTTCTTACCAGCATTTTGAAACTTTTGTTTAAAAGTTCTCTTTTTCAAATCATTCTGTTTTTCAAGGGCTTCCTCTTCACGTACTCTTTTTTCTATTTTCAAGTTTGGACTGGGTTTCGTTTCTTTCAGAAACTCATTGTGGTGGCCCTCCGTTGATAATAAATTTATCTGATCATGAGATGTTAGAGGATCGACTGGCTCAGTTAAAATATCAGTCGCTAATGTATCTGATTCAGCATTATCTTCATCGTCTTCCTGTGAGCTACTTTCGCCAAATTCACTTGATTGGTTGATACCCATGTGTGAGTATTCCTGCTCCACAAACTTGATCAAATCTTCACCAGAACGTGCACTTTCGATAGCTTGTAAACTGGATTTGAAATTAG
Source organism: Wickerhamomyces sp. yHMH617 (assembly GCA_030571115.1). Classification (NCBI taxonomy): domain Eukaryota; kingdom Fungi; phylum Ascomycota; class Saccharomycetes; order Phaffomycetales; family Wickerhamomycetaceae; genus Wickerhamomyces; species Wickerhamomyces sp. yHMH617. Next base: position 238,588 of record JAJLXD010000020.1, on the reverse strand, counting down.
AAACAACATAATTCGCAAGCAGTTTGTAGTTCTTTCTGAGCTCATTTTTATCTAGACCTATCAATATAATCTCCAATAGATCTAATATAGTTGACATGATCAAATTTGCAGAGCCCACAGTTTCATCTAGTAGCTCAAAAACCTCTTTCAACGAATTGTTAGAAATGATGTACCTTGTATAGTAATCATCATTTAGTTGTATGATTGATTTTAAGTATCTCACAGCAGCTAGTCTTAGTTGAAGTTTATGGGAAGGCCCAACCAACTTAGAGATACCACCTAATATATGATTTTCTAGGAAAAATGATCGTGAAGCGAATTTATCCTTTGAGCAAAAATTTGTTAATTCACACAAATGAATGAAGAGATCATCCTTTTGCCTATCCGAGCAAACAACTTCCGTTTTATCTTTAAGTTCAATTAATGGAGCGAATAATATTGGTGCAACTTTAGAGTAAAATGCATTAAAAAAACTATCGGTGTTTAAAGGCTCAACCTTATCGCCCGTAAGAGGTAGAGCACTGAGGTTATTCACAGGATCCAGTAGTGACTTCAAAGCTTCAAATGCTTGAATTCTCAAGCCTGGGTCATTATCATCGAGCAAAAATTGGGTCAATATCAACAGTAAAGTCATATCATCAGATAGAAGCAGTTGTTTATATTCCAGCTTTCTTTCTAGATCTTCAAAATCATCATTATTACCAAAACCATCATTTTCCTCTTCTTTTTCATACTCTATTCCGCTAAAGGTCTCAACGGAGTTTTTTCTCTTTAAAGACTTATCATCGCTTCCAGTAATTCTGCAGTTAGTGGCAGGCTTTTGAGAGGATTGTAAATTTCTGTTAATCTCATGTTTGAACTCGTCATATACATTGTTCCCTTGCTCCAAGACATTGGAATCGCTAACCGTCTCTTCTTCGTCCTCTTCTTCAATACCCTCAATAACACCGTTGATCAATAATACATCGTGTTCAATAATGGAAACTATAATTTCAGTTCCTAAAACTCGTAATTCAACTAGTCCAACTTTCAAAACAAAATCCATAATTTTGAACAATCCCTTTTTTATCAAGCTTTTGTAGAAACTGGTTTTCTGATGAGGTTGTAAGTTCTTTGAAATCAAGATGAATTGATGTATTAGTCTTATCCCGTCCCTTTTCTTTTCTTGTATTTCAGGATTAGATTCATCATCCTGGTACAATTTGAACAACTCGTTGATGAAGTTTCCCTTCTCCAAAAACTCGATGATTTCAACTTGATTATAATGAATTAGTGCGGATATAAGATTGAAGGTTGGGTCATCTAATAACCGAGCGAACACAACATCTTTCAAGAATTGTAAACTGAAAGTCTTCTTCATTAGTTTCTTGATGTTTTCATCCTTTATGGGAAGAATCTCTTTGAATCTTGAATCGTCTAGAAGAAAAGATCGATGGTCAGCCTTGTAACATGGATAATCAGGGTCGTACTCTAAAATTCCAACAACTCCTAATATATTTTCATCGTCTAGCATCGATTCTATGATGTTTCCCTCGTTGTAGAGTATTAAAGTCTTGAGTATATTGCAGAGGTGGTGAAGGTCTTTGATTTTCTTTTCCTTTTCACTTTTTTCGAAAGCCTTCACTAGCTTTGAAATATAATTACTCTCTGTAATAAAATTCGAAATTGATGATTTTTGATAAGCGGAGGCCAGATTCTCATTTAAACTTGCATAAATAGAAGGTAAGCTATCGCTGTCAGGTATTGATGTTGGATAGTTGATAGGGCCAGTGATAAACTCTGTAACGTCACCATTCAGATCTGTTGAGACTAAAGACACTAGAGAGATCTGAGGAGCTAAATTTCCTCTATGAACTCTGACTATGAAATCACACAAAGAGGTACAGCCTTCCTTCTCCTGGAAAGATAGTGCAATATTTTGACCATTCAGGTCAGTCCATACAATTAGGGTATCTTGTTGTCTTTGGAATTGGATAGAGCCCGTAATCTTTGCCCGAAGTAGTTCATCGTTTTGGTCAAGCTCATTCTTGACAATTAAATAAGGATCCTTTCCGTCAGACACTTCTCCAAAACAGTAGCCAGTACCATTATCAACCCACACGTCGGACAACGTGTATACTTTAACTCTTTTCAGAGTTTGATTTCTTGATGATCTTGTCATTTGAATGTTTATAATTTCCTTAATTTGATATGGTTCTCAGTAAGACATCAATTGTTTAGGAGAAAGAAGTGAATCAGTAATAGTACAGAGTGGAAAGCAGTAGTGAAATAGGCAACGGTGAAGGATGAGAAGGGATGAACAGTGGTACAAGTGTGAGATGAGGTTGAACGCACTTTTTGGCAGCGGTTAAAAGAAATGGAAGCGCCAAAGACTGGATAAATGCGAAATAAAACAATAACCACGGTCCACAAACAACAAAAAGCTGACGAATCGTGGAACAAATAGCCAGAAAACACGGGTTCACACGGTTTTGTTAATTTTTATTATTGTTTAATTTAGTTGTTTTTGTTCACTTATTTGAAGGGAAAAAAAAGAAATAATATTTTTTGGGGGACTGTTTTCGCGAATCTCAGACTTTTAATAAATAAAAAAAAAATAGTGTCACAAGATTGTACAGTGTACATAACTTATAACCTACGAATTACTTGGTATAATCTCTGGTCATAATATTATTTCAAATAATGCTACTTACAATAACAAGACTTGATCAGTTCCCTTGTAATCGTAATAGTCAATTCCATACTTTTCTGCAAATTCCCTTCCTATGAATCTTCCTCCAACGTAGTGTTCAGTATCCTTGGGAATCAGATTTGCAACAGGTTTAGGAGCTGTGAGACTGATCAAAACTTTAGGAGCTCTGATTCCACCGTTGACAAAACCATTATCAACATCCCAACCAGACGGAATATCAACAGACAATACAGGGATATCCGTAGCGTCGTTGATTGTATCAATCAACTCTTTATATGGCTCTCTAATAGTACCTGCTTTGAAAGAGAACCCGAATATAGCGTCAATTATTAGCTGGTAGTTATTGATATTGTCATGGTTCAATGAACTTATAAACTCGATGTTCAATGAGTTCAATTGGGTGATTAGCCCCTCAAACAATGGCTTTGATGATCTTTTTGGATAATAAACTTGTGGATTGTATCCCCATAATTTCAAATGTCTGGCAGCAACAAGTCCATCACCACCTTCAAAAAATTATTAGCACTAGTGGGTTTAGTGTGCAACTAGAGTTTGATACTTACCGTTGTTACCAGGTCCAACAACAACCAACACGTTTCTGGAAGATGGGAAGGATCGGTAAGTTGCTTGCGCAACTGAAAATCCAGCTAGTTCCATCTAATTCAAAAGTCCATGTTAGAGGGAAAGCCCTTGAAATGATACAGAGAAGGAAGAGTACATACCAATTGATCAATTGAAAAGCCACCAACAGTCATGAGATCATGATCTACTTGAGCTGCTAACTTCGCCGAAAGAGTCTTGAGAGACATTGTACAACTGTTAGTAGGTTGAAGTTTTCATTGTTAACTGAAGAATTTTTATGTAATTATGGGTTTCCTTATATAGTACGATTTTTTACATTTAGCCGATACCAATTTAACCGGTTTCGTTGTTGCTAATATATTGGTCCACCATTTCCTTTGATTACATTTTGTTCCTTTATTGAATTAATTTCATGCACTTTTTGCGTCTTTCAACTTGTGCCGTATATATGACAAGTCTTCCTTCACCATGTTTTTGAGAAACTCGATTTCTTGGTCCTTGAATTCGTTCCCTGCTTTTAAGAAAGCGATCTCACGATCTTGTACATGTAGCTTCTGTTCCAGAGATTCAATTCTGGACTTCAGAGATTGTCGCGAGTCTCCATCATCGTACCCAGCCAATGTTAAAAGCTCATCTTGCTCGCCATCTACATCATCATCCACACCATTATTAGATAACGATTTTACCTTAAGAACAGCCTCCTCGATTTTGGGGAGAGTTGGTCTCTCAATAATATCTTGTGCATTGGAGAAGTCTGGAATCCACTCCTTTGGGTTATGTTGATTTTGATTGAAATATTCCAAAAATTCAGTCTCGCCATGATTCAAGCCATGCTGTATTCGTTTGTACTTTTGGTATAATTGATCTGGAGTGCGTTCTTTAAACCCTTGAATTTGGGCTTCATCTTTGAATAGGATAGCCACAATCTTGAATATATCACTCAGAACTAGGTTAGGATACTTCTCTGAGATAGCTTTGTAGGCTTTGACTATAAATAATGATTCATATTTGGTATATAGAGGTTTCTTCACACCAACGCCTTGCAACTTTCTTGACTTCTTTTGTTTCTGAGTGTTTGCTGTGATCTTGTCTGTTTCTATACTCGGCTTTCTTTTACTGGGGCTCGAAGGAGATAACGGATCTGTCATTGGAGATTTGGGTAGTTCTGATTCAGGGATAGCTTCGTCATTGTGGTAATGTTCAATTGTATTTTTTGTTAAGCTTTGGTACTCTTCAGGAGCTTCGTTTTCGTTTACATTTTCAGCTTGTGGTACAGCCCTATGACTAGACTCATCATCACCTGGGCCAATGGCTAGTTCATCTTGTACCTTAGTGGATTGGGGGTTGGATGACATAGAGTTGAGAGGTTCTATAACGAGAAGTGATAGATTGATGAGTATATCAGCAGGTAAAAAACCAATTTACAAAACTGCTCCACCGTGTGATGTTGAAAGGAATTGAGATGGAAATCTATAGACCTTTGTAAAAGAATATGATTTTATAACCAACAGTGTAATGGGTTTTGAGATTCGATTAGGTGCTTTTGAATATGGGGTGTCACCAAGTCACTTAGTTTTGTGTGATGATAAAGTAAGTGGGTAGAACACTGGATGTGACTTGTGAGTGTCAAATTAAAGTGATCACGATTCACGAGCAATTATCAGCGGAACTAGTCTCTATGGTATTTTTGTGTTGTGAATTGTGAGATTCAAGTCGTGGAGTGGAGCAAAGTCGTGGGATACCTGATGTAAGTAATGGTTAATGGTGGTACTATTGGTCCAGTTACAGTAACCACTACCAGAGCAGCACAATACATAGCTAGTGGATATCTCTGGCAATATAAAGAACCCTCCACAACTGTATTTATCGTGGTGGTCAGCCGGTCCTTTGCAAATTGCACATAGGTGATACGAGCTTTCAAAATGCGCTACCGATGTGTTTAAAAGTATCAACTGATGTTAAATTTCTGCATATTCGTAATTAGGAGGAGCAGGAGGAGGAGGAGGAGGACCTCATGACGACGGAGACTCACACTGTATTCACCAAGACCCCCCCAGTAATTCAAACAGGGAAAGAAAGTTGGAACTTGGAGGAGATATGATTCTCACACAGACACCATAACCCAACCATAAATTGTGCTGCAACAGTACCCTGTCATTTAGTACATGTGACATTTGTGAGTTGCTCGTTGTCCTTTTAACACCCTTTGCTGAGGCGCACGTGATTCAGCACGTGAATCTTTGTGTTATCTGTCATATATCGTGTGTCAATACGGTTTTCTCTATTCGACGCGTTTGTTGTCCAAAAAAAAAAACACACAAATTTCAATATGACCCAAAATAGGTTAATGTCTTTTATACTTCTCACTAAACATCAACTATTTAACATAGTATATAATTGGAGCGAATTGAATTGCTGAAATGTCGTCTCACAGCACACTTAAGTTCAAGAAAGAGGCAAAACGTGGTATCAAATACACCATAATGGTGACTGGTCCTTCGGGCACCGGTAAGACAACTTTCATCAACTCGTTGCTAGACACCAACTTGATTCCTCATAGATATCTTCCAATTGGCTCCTCGGTAGAACCACCTGAAGTATTATCATACAGCGGAGATTCCAACTTCATACATGACCACAGAGAGTTCAATGCTTCGCGCAATTATGACGAGCCAACTATAGCAATCACTTCAAGTAGTTTAGAAATCCCAGATGAGGATGGTTCTAAAGTCTTGTTGACTATTTTAGATACCCCAGGGTTTGGCGATAATCTTGATAACGAGGTTTGCTTCACAGAAATTATATCGTTCCTGGAACAACAATTTGACCAGGTGTTAAGTGAGGAGACAAGAATCAGAAGAAACCCAAGGTTTGAAGATGCTAGAGTTCATATTTGCTTATATTTTATTGAGCCAACTGGCCATGGTTTAAGGGAGCTTGATGTGGAGGCCATGAAAAAACTGTCCAAATACGTCAATGTGCTGCCTATTATAGCGAAAGCTGATTCATTTACACAGGTAGAATTGCTGACATTCAAGAAAAATATATTGCAAGATATTGCTAAGTTCAATGTACCAGTATTTGATTTCAACTACGACGATGATGAGGAAGAAGACCCTGAGATCATTGAGGAAAACAAAATTTTGAGAAATCTACAACCATTCTCCATCATCTCCTCGAAAGAGAAGTTTGAAATCAATGGTGAATTAAAATATGCCAGACAGTATCCTTGGGGTTTAATTGATGTTGAAGCCCACTCAGATTTCTTCAAACTAAAAAATGTCCTTTTTGGCACTCATCTACAGGACTTCAAGGATTTCACTACAAATTTCTTGTACGAGAATTATAGAACTGAAAGACTTTCGTCAGTTACTGGCAATGAAAAGAGGCTCAACCCAGTTAACCCATCCTTATCCAATCTTGCAGCCTTAACACTGAATAAATCAAGCTCTGCCGAAATCAAATCCGAAGATTCAGAGCAGCTAATCGAGACTACCCCAGTGTCAACTCCTACTACCAGACCATCAGCTTCTTTCAAAACAGATCCAGAAATCTCTCCAATAAAAGAATTGTCAAGAAAGATAAAAGACGATAACGAGTCGATAATAACAAACATTAAGAATTCTCCTAAAATCGACTATTCACCTGACCCTTCAAGAAACAAATTGAGAGTCATCAGTGAAACTGTTCCTTATGTTATAAAGCATGAGCGTATATTATCAAGACAACAGAAGTTGCAAGAATTGGAGGAAAAATCAGCCAGAGAACTGGCACTGAGAGCTGCTGCGTTAGAGAAGAAAGCTGCAGAGTTGAAAAAGAGAGAAAGACTTTTGAAAGGAGAATCCCTTGCTTCTACAATCAAAAAAGAGGAAACAGTTACAGACCTTTCATCGATTATTAATGGGGAACAATCTACCTAAAACCCAAATTAACGAACGTTATCAATGAACAATACCCGATTATGTATTTTTTATAAACACGTTGTAACTGTATCTCAAATATTTGTCTGTATGTTAAATGAAACACTCGGATATTTTGTTATTTCAGGAGTCACTATACTCTCCACCCCAAAACTTTTCAAAACACCTCTTATCACACCGCTCGGAATCCAAAGGTAAGATTTGGATTTATTTATTGTGTCTTCAAGGCTGACATGACTGTCGAGCTTTTTGAAGGTCTTAAACTCGTTATCAACCAAAACAAAAGTACCTCTATGGTTTGTTCTGAGGTTGTCCATCTGCTTACCATACAGTAATTTCCAGATATCACGACAAACAAACTTCATGATGTTCAAAAGCTCAAGGTTTTTAAGAATCTCATTCCTAGGGTTATTGTAAATAACGAATTCACTCAACCTCAACCCTATGCTATAACCGTGGTTTTCTATTTTGAAATTAACATCTTCGCCATTCAGAAGCTCACTGTTAAAGACCTCAACGTCCCCTGTATTCTCATCTTTAATTGCCAATTTTGATAGTAGTTCCTCATCATTTGTCTCGTAAGCTTTTTTCAGTTGATCTGTCGTTCTTATAGCAAGAGGAACAATCTCATTGAATAAAAATTCCAAACAGGACGCATTTACTTCAGCCATTGGTATTATATTGAAGAGCTCAAATCGATGTGCAAATAATCTGTATCAAGAATCAAGATGTAATATCAAACAAAACATATTGATAGGAGCAACAAATCACGTAATCACGTGATTAGTGATGTATACTATATAAAATACTGCAAATTTGAAAGTTTTTGTAAAGAGTCATGTGCTACTTACCGCGATTGTGGGTATGAGCACTGACCTCTGTTCATGTCAACGACGAACCACAGAGCCAAAGAACTCGGCCCCGACTGGTCCGTGAGATCTGGCCGGTCGTTGAGATCTGGGATTCTCCTATAAAAAGAGATTCCCACCTTTTTTATTCTGTCTACGTTTTATATAGGAATTAACAATTTATTAACCAGTTTAATATCGTAACGTTGTCTCGTCAAGCTGACAATATTACACTCGATTAAATCAAGAGTTCCTTAGACTAGATCAGGAATCCTTATAGTTTTGTAAAGTTGGTTTCGTGGTCTAGTTGGTCATGGCATCTGCTTAACACGCAGAACGTCCCCAGTTCGATCCTGGGCGAAATCATGTTTTACTTTTTTTTTGCACTTACAGACTGTTTAATGATATCTTAATCCTCCATTCCTCTCTTGTGGTAGTTCAGAATTGCAATACAATATCTGATTACCCGTCATTTACACTCCCCTTTTGTTTAATCCTGCGGGACCCATTGATTTTTGGTCAAATTTTGTTGACTGATGAGTTGGACCATGTCTTCAGCATAGAAATCAGGAAAGTCACTCAAACTGATAGTATAGGCGGGCAGGAGAAAGAGCTTGTTATTAGTTGTGAACAGAACATGTACATAGTTTGCAACCAATATGTTCATTCGCGTGGTATCTCGGTTAGGTACTCACATGATTATATTTGTTATGTCATCATGATCATGAAACGTTCAAGAAACATGAAAAATATCACTTGAAAAATAAGTTTTGTTACATGCTAAAACTCACCTTAAAATGCCTATTGAGCCTAACTTGAGTGACTCTGTGATACGGGTGTTCTTTGTGAGACATGGACAGACCGATCAGAACGTTGCAAGAATTCTTCAAGGACATCTGTGAGCAATTTGATTTCTATGATAACATCGAGCTTTGAATGCTAACTACCATATACAGTGATACCGATTTGAACCAGGAAGGACTGAAACAAGCAGACCTCATTGGCGACAAGCTCTCATCCTTTCCAATCGATTGTTTTTACTCAAGCGATTTGAAAAGATGTAGACTAACGTCGAAAGCTATAAACGACAAGCTATCTATTACCAAAGACATCAAGTTCACCGACCAATTAAGAGAAAGGCATATGGGTGAGATCGAGGGAAAACATATTGACGATGCTATAAAGTTTGCTGAGTCTCATGGGAAATATTATAGAGACTTTGGTGAAGGAAACGGGAAATTTGTGGAAAGAATTGATAGTGTCATTAATGAAATTCTGCACGAGAACAAAATACACAAGAATGTTCTTGTTGTGTCACACGGGGGCACGATCAGAACTCTGCTCAAGATATTGCACTATGATCAGCCTACGGTGGTTTACAACACCTCCGTGACAGTAGTGGATTTTGACAAGTACGACTTTAATAAGTTCACTGTGGTAGATGTGGGAAACACACAGCATCTGGGACAGGGTGAGTTTAAAGTCTCTGACACTAGAGTTAGATAAGTATACAATAATCATGATAAATACATATCAGCATTTAGTGATATTTATTGCGAGCCCTGGCTGTTGGTGTGGCGTATTACGTAAGGATGACACATTAGAAATCTCTTGAATCATATATAAAGTATTTTAAGGTCCTTCAAAATCCTTCAAAAGCCACGGAAATTTATTGAAATCAAGTGACGATGTTTACTGGTATTGTGGAGCTTATAGCTACTGTGAAGGAGTTTAGCACATTTGACAAGACAACATCTGGTGGTAACGGTGTGTCGTTAGTTATTGAAGGAGCTTCGAAAATCTTGAGTGATGCTCATATTGGTGATTCCATTTCAGTGAATGGTACCTGTTTAACCGTGACTGAGTTCGATAATGATACATTCAAAGTTGGAATAGTACGTGAGACTTTACGAAGAACAAATTTGGGCGATTTGAGTAAAGGTGAAAAGGTTAACTTGGAAAGAGCTGTTGGTGGTGATGTGAGATTTGGTGGTCATTATGTTCAAGGTCATGTCGACACTACAGCTGAGATCTTGGGATTTGAAAAGGATGGGAATGCTCTGAATTACAAGTTCAAGATCAAGGACTTGAAATACATACACTATATTGTTGAGAAAGGATTTATAGCCATTGATGGTACCTCGTTGACAATAACCAATGTTGATCACAATACCGGTGTCTTTGGTATCTCCTTAATTGCTCATACTCAAGAAAATGTTGTGTTGCCATTAAAGAAAGACGGACAATTTGTGAATATCGAAGTTGATCTTACAGGTAAATTGATAGAGCAACAGGTCGAATTACAGTTAAACAGTCAAATTAACGACGAAGACTCTCCATTAGTTAAACTCATTAGCTCATTAATTGATAAGAAGATCAATAACCTAAAATAAACATAGTTTTTTTTTTTTTTTCCATTCTTCTTTAAAGCTTCCTAATAAATTCTGAATACTCTTCATAAGTTACTGCGCTTTTCACTCCTTCATATCTAGTCAGTTTGATATCATCTACAGACAATCGTTCATAGTGATATCCAGCTTTAGCTGCGAGATGTTCTAATGTCTGTTCTTTGTCCCATCCTTGCTCAGTGGCAACTTCCGGTAAGAAGGTTGCACTATAATGTTTTGAGTTTTTGTCAAACGAGATCTTGATCCCATGTTTACCCAATTCCCAATCGAACGCATCTTTAGCTTGCTTAAAGTTTTGTAGGAGTGTAACACTGACTGATAGCAATGACAATTCATCTAAGGATATCGGAGCGAATCTGTAGTCTTTCAAGGCTCTAGTGTGATGAATTAGTACTCCACTCTTGAGGCAGATTATATGGCACACTTACGCAATGAGCGAATACTCAGCAATTCCCGTTTCCACAGGCAATGGGCTAAACGTTCCAATACATCCTCTTAGTTCTTTTTCCTTATGGTGGTCCAGGTCCTTGATATTCCACGTGATGAACAGAGGAGACGGCTCATCTTCTGTTGGAGGGAGTCCCAGTGCCTTTTTGAAATGGGGAAGAGAGTACTTAGGCTTCTGCTTGAGCAGCTTTGATTCTAAAATATGGAATGCGAATAGTGGAAAAGGCGATAATTGTGTTGACATGATTGAATTTACGGATATTATATAAAAAGAATTAATCTCTTGTCTTATTTTGTGTCACTATTTATAATAACATGATTTAAAAGGGCTGAGATTTACACGTGGTTTGAAATTTACTTCAGACTAGTTATTTAATTTCTCCGATGGTTTCAAGCAAACAAACACTCATTAATGGGTTATTTCTTTGATAATTTGTTCTTTCTGAATTCTGAGGATCGGAATATGTCATCAGGAACAGCTTTGTAACAGATCCTCGATGGTTTGTCAACCAATGCAAATTCGACCTGGTTATTTTACCTAATGAAATTTACGAGCTGTCGATATAAATTTTTTTGAATATTCTTCGGAAAGATAAAACTCCCAACCGATCAACAACTATCTCAGTTATATAATAGTTGAACAAGATTAATAATGGCCGCACAAACAGTCTCGCCAACTCTGAATCACGATGCTTCTACTCACTCAGTGATCTCTTTTGCCGGTGGGTGCTTCTGGGGCACTGAGAAGCTTTTCAAGAGCGAGTTCCTTGGTAAAGGTGTGGCTGATTTGAAGGTTGGGTATGCTAATGGTATACAATTGGATTCTAACACTCTTTCTTATGAAGAAGTGTGCAAAGGTGACACAAACTATGCTGAGGTTGTCCAGCTATCCTATGCTAATGATCAGGCTCCAGAGATCTTGGAGAAACTAGTGAGCTTTTTCTTCAAAGTTCATGATCCTACCACCAAGGATAAGCAAGGCCATGATAACGGTACTCAATACAGATCTGCTATTTACTACTCTGATCCATCACAGCTTGCTACCATCAAGAAAGTTATCGAGGAATTCCAGCCAAAATGGGGTAATAAGATTGTGACTGATGTGGAGGAGATCAAGAGATATTACGATGCTGAAGATTACCACCAAAATTACTTTGAAGGTGAGTTGCACGCCCAGAGACAATGGCCAGCATGTGAAACCCACTTTGTCAGAGATCTATAGATTTATAATATGTAGAACAGAATAGAATAGAATTATAAAGCTCATTGAATGAAAATGCTCAAGTAATTTCTCGAAAAAAAAGTGAAAAATACACTACACATAATATAACATTTGACCTAATTACAAGTAATTAATATAGAAATCACTTGAATTAAAATGAAAGTGAGTGCACAGATTTTCTCAGCACTCCTACTATATTCCACGCAGATTGAAGCAGCTTCAGGCTTCTACAAGGACTCTGATGTTTTAGAACTCGATGCATCGACTTTTAAAGAGGTTGTACTGAATACCAATCAAACTTCCATAGTGGAGTTTTATGCTCCATGGTGTGGACATTGCCAGAACTTGAAACCACAGTACACTAGAGTCGGAAAACATCTTGATGACATAGCAAATGTCGCTGCTGTTAATTGCGATGTTGGGAAGAATAAGAAGCTTTGCGCTGAGTATAGAATAGAAGGATACCCAACGTTGTTAGCATTTAGACCTCCTAAATATGATCTGAACAAGGGTGACCCAATAAAATACGGCCATGCCACCGAGACATATGCTGGTGCTAGGAAGACCAAGCCAATTGTTGACTTCACAGTTGGAAGAATCAAGAATTATGTCAAGAGAATAGCCACACCAGAGAAACTTGACTTGTGGTTACAGAGCAGTACCAGACCCAAGTTTGTTGTCTTCCCAAGAAAGGACAAACTCAGTCCTTTGTTGAAATCTGTGGCAGTTGAATACTTGGGAGACTTGGATTTTGCATATTTACCTTTGAAAGACACAAAGGTGGAAGGTTTGAAGCCACAAGGATATGAGATTGATCCAGCAGGAACAAAAGCTGTCATTTACTTTTTCAAAGATGGTGAGAAACAGCTTTATACTGGTGACTTTACCAAAGAGGGAATCGCGCGATTCATTGCTGATTACGAGGAACTTGAGAAAGTATCCAATAGAGTATTGGGTAGATTAGATTTGTTGGATAGAGTCAAAAGGGGAGATAAGCTCAAGAAGAAGAATAAGAAGTCAAAGTCCGCATCGCACGATGAGCTTTAAAAATCACCTGTGAATAAGCCCCCACTAATTAATGATAATTGATAACAGATATGGTACGTCTGACACGTCAACCGTCAACTGTCAAGTAGTGAAGTACGAAGTCAAACGGCTATGATCAGTGGATTATCATTTATCTCTCGTAAGTCGTAATCTGTAAGCCGTGGTCCATCGAGGATGTGCGGTGTGTCAAAACTCATAAGTCAATAACTCATAATTCAAAATTCATAAACCTAGGAACTTAAGGATTTGGGTTAATATATTAGATCATGAATATTTATGTCGATCACAGTTAATTGGATAAGTGAACAAACTGCTACTGTAGAACTTTAGTACTGCTGTCAAATTAGGCTCATTGAAAAGCTGTTCAACAAGTGAGTCCGATTTAATTGGAGAATGAACAGCTTATATATAAGAAAACCAATTATTCCCAAGTAATAATATATTCATCTATGGCAATTGATATATAGAACTGAAGAAATGTGGAAAATGTGGAAAATTGGAAAATTGGAGAATTGGAAGCTTACATCGTAAGGTTTGTATTGCCATTACGATGTGTTGAATGCGTTGAAAATTAAAGGTATAGTTTTCGTCGGATTTCTACTCAAAGTTTTATCGCATGAGCCCCCCAAAAAATTACTGTAATATACTAATGTATGGCGTATGACGGTATGGTGCATTCAGAATTGACGGTACCGTGTATGGGTCGTGGCGTATTTTAGTCTCCAGCTGAACGCGGCTTAGCGTTGATTTCGTTTTTAGGACATCGTTTGACGTCAAACTGCATTGGAATATGGAACAGTGAGGAGTTGTTTGATCTTCGTTAGAACTTCTATAAATGATTGTAGGTTTTGTACCCAATCACCAACACTTCAACGATGAGCTAATACAAGATAACCAGATGCAAAAAATGAGACAATACAGAGTCACGAACTCACTGACATTAAACCTATAGACAACAACCAATATTCAATGGCTATCTTTATCCGAGTCTCAACACTTATAGCTTAACTCTCAAGTGATAACAGTTGGATACACCTTTTAATGTTAATTTTTTCATGTGCCTGTCTGTACCTTTGAAACATGTTCATGCTGCACTGCACGTCCAGTATCCACCGGTCACACCGGTCTCTACCAATTTATCACGGACAACTTACCGGGTGGGAATCACTCATGAGAAACATAATCAAAACATAACCTCCTTTCATCATTATTGAACTTCTTCTTATATGCTGAAACCTCTAATCTATGCATCGAACTTTCAAGTTCGACCAAGTCAGTCCCGAAGGTTGTGGTTTCTTGGAATAGTTGGCAGCTTTTTCATTAGCCGTATTCAGATAGGAGATCAGCTATCTAAAATATAATAATAATTACACTATACATATGTACAGCTTCAAAATTAACCGATTGAGAGTTACCGAGCCCCAGGATCAATTCCAAATCATGATTCATGATTCATGACTAATTGAATGACGAGTGACAAGTGACCGTTGACATTTTGATTTGACACTTGACAGCGCCTGCCATCCAACACCCCACAGCTTGGCGCTTGGCTCTTCTTGGCTCTCTTTGTGACTTTTGATCTCAGTTAAGTGTCAATGCGAAGATACTAGCTGATCGTCCACTGCACTTGTTAGTTATAACTGCTTAGAACTTAGTAGACTATTGAGTACTCTCTACTCTGTAATAAACACAGAACAACTGTAGTCTGACACTTCCACCATCCATGAATCCAGCTACTAAGGAAATGAGACGATGACCAGTTGACGACCTATTAAGATCTAATCGCAATTCGCACGGCACTATTAGTTGAGATAGATGAGGGAGACTTGAGATCTAAGGTGCTAGTGTACCATGTGTTAACTGCTAATTATAAGCGTGGGTTATTCAACTGCCGTATAATAGCGCAGTATAATGTCCTCAGGTCTCAGACTCACTAAGGTCTAAGACATAAGAGTACTGGCGCTTGTAGATAGATATAGGAATTGAGAGTCTGAGAAGCCTACTCAGTCCTCGGTCCTAACTCCCCAGCTGCTTGCCCGCATCGTCCAACTATTGTGAATTGTAAACTTGTGACTGTGAAAAGGCACAGGCTGTAGCCGGCCACGGAGCTAAACGTCAATGCAGGCATGACATGCAGAATTCTCGATATCGACAATTTTATCTCAAATTCACGTTATCAGCAAGATTCACAGACCACAGTGAGTAAACCACACCTGACACCTGAGGCATTAACGAATAAGATATCAAATAATAATAATACAACTGTAACTGATACTTGAAGAAGAGAGCGACTACCGCACTTGAACACGGACATCTAACTGTATTTTATAGCTGAGTGGCTTACTCTGATAATCAAGAATGTCCAACTAAATTGTGTGCACAATTAAAATATATGCTGCATATGAGCAGTCAAGATAGCCAATCTTCCATTCTCCTCCCCATGAAATCATTTCAAAAAGATATATAAAACTCATTAGTTAACCACCAAATTTGCTGATACATATCAATCAATAATAGTCACTAATCAACGGAACATTTAAGCCAAGACACACATAAATAAGCTTAAATAATATCTCACGACAAACTCTCACAACCTTATTTGATGCCAATTTATTATTAAGTCAACATTATTAGCTAATTCTTCCAACATGAGTACCGATAAGTTGGAGTCCAATGATGAGAAGACATATGATTTAGCCGAGAAGATCCAGTCTCTGCCAGAGGGAGAATATGATGTCTCTTCCACGGTGGAGACCTTGGATGAGGCAGGTATCCATGCCTTCTATTCAAAATTGTCTGAAGAGTTGGTCCAATATCTTCACGAAAAAACTGGTCACGGTGATGATTTAGAAGATCATGCTGATATTCCATTTGATATCAAGTATTTCTTGAACCATGTTATTGCTTTATCAGATGAGAAAACAGTTGAGATCTTGAGTCAGGTTATTGTTGACCACGAAGGTGATACCAATTTCCCAAGAAATGACTGGCTTTTGATCAAGTCTATCGTGTCAACTCCAAGTCTATTAGAAGAGTTTGAAACTAACTTCAAAGTTAAATTAACTACTGTCTTAATTAAGTATCATTCTCCTTATCCTGAAGTTAGAGCAACAACTGATTTTATTGATGATACCAATGAACCTATTGAAACTATCAGATCCTATGTTCTTGGTATCATTTGGTTGATCTTGTCTGCTGGTATTAAGGAGTTCTTTTCCCACAGACAACCTTCTATTTCTTTGTCAACTTCCATTTGTTCTGTTTTGATGTACCCATGTGGTAAGTTGTGGGAAAAGGTCGTCCCAAACTGGACCATCAACTTCTTTGGTAAAAAATTACCTTTAAACCCAGGTCCTTATGGTTTCAAGGAACAAATCTTTGCAACTTGTATGGTTAGTGTTGCGAGTTACAACGTTTATGTCTCATATAATATTGTCACTCAAAAGAAGTTTTATAATCAAGAATGGGTTTCATTCGGTTACCAAATTTGTTTGACTTTAAGTACTCAATTTATGGGTTTCTCATTTGCTGGCCTTTTGAGAAAGTTTGTGATTTATCCAACAAGAGCTGTTTGGCCAACTATTCTACCAACTTTAGCCTTGAACAGAGCTTTATTGAAACCTGAAAGAAAAGAAAACATTCATGGTTGGACCATTACCAAGTTCAAATTCTTTTGGGTTTTGTTTGGGTTCATGTTTGTTTACTTTTGGATCCCAGATTATTTGTTCCAAGCTTTATCAACCTTTAACTGGATGAACTGGATTGCTCCAAACAACTTCAACCTTGCTACTGTTGTTGGAAGTTCATATGGTTTGGGTTTATTCAATCCAATCACCACTTTTGACTATAACGTTGTTACTGCTGTCATCGACCCTTTAACTGTCCCATTCATGACCATGTTAAACTATACTATTGGTGTTTTCTTGGGTGGTCTCATCATCTTGGGTGTCTTTTATTCAAACCACAAATGGAGTGGCTACTTACCAATCAACTCCAATGGTATCTTCACTAACACTGGAGAGTCATATAACATTTCTAGGGTTTTAACAAATGAGCTATTGGATGAAAAGAAATATCAAGCTTATTCTCCTCCATTTTACACTGCTGCTAATATTGTGCTTTACAGTGCATTCTTCTTTGTGTACCCATTCACTTTCTTGTTCAACAGTTATAAGGAATGGCAAACTATCAAGACCTCTCTCGGATTTGCTTACAAAGAAGCAAAGGACACCATCCACAACTTCAGCTTTAAAACACTACTCTTCCCAGATGATCAAGCCAGAAGATCTATTGAAAACTATGACGATCCACATTCTAAAGCTATTGCCAAATATAAAGAAGTTCCAGATATCTATTTCGCCATAACTTTGTTGATTTCAATCGCATTGGCCATCATTACCGTTAAAGTCTATCCAGAAACCAAAACACCAGTTTGGGGTATCTTCTTCGTCATTGGAATCAACTTTGTGTTTTTGATTCCGTTCTGTTTGTTATATGCAGTCACTGGTATTCAGTATGGTTTGAATGTTTTGGTTGAATTGATTGTGGGCTATGCCATCAATAATGGTATGGCTATGATGACTTTGAAGGCCTTAGGTTATAACATTGACGGTCAAGCTGAAAACTATGTTGCTGCACAAAAACTTGCTCATTATGCTAAGATTCCACCAAGAGCATTCTTCAGGGCCCAATTTATTGGTAATTTCATCCAAGCCTTTGTGTTCTTAGGTGTTTGCAACTGGTCTTTATCAAACATTGAGGAAATGTGTGATCCTCATCAACCTCAGAAATTTTCTTGTCCAGGTGAAAGAACTTACTTCGCATCATCCGTCATTTGGGGTGTTATTGGCCCAAAGATTATCTTCAATGGTTTGTACCCAGTCATGAAATACGCCTTTTTGATGGGGTTCTTAGCTGCTTTGCTATTCATTGCTGTGAAAAGATTTACTCCAAAACTTATCCCAAGAAACTTTGAGCCAACTATCATAGTCACTGGTATTTTGAACACCTATGCTCCATATAATATGTCCTATGTTACACCAGCTTTCTATATCTCATTCACATTTATGTTCTATATTAAGAGAAGATTCCCAGCTTGGTTTGCCAAATTTACTTATGTTTTCTCAGCTGCTATGAATTCATCAATTGCTTTTTCAGCAATAATCATCTTCTTCTCTGTTCAATACCACCCAAAAGTGCTAAACTGGTGGGGAAACAATGTTAGTTACCTAGGTATTGAAGGTGGTGATGGGCAACAATCTTTGTATGATATCACCTTAACTGATAGAGGATACTTTGGTCCTGAGATGGGACACTACCCAACCAACCAAAATCCATGATCATTGAAGTGACCTGGGATTCCCAAAATTTTGCGAAAGACTGGATCCTAATTTTTTTTATGTTAGTTTCATTGAACTACAATCCTTTCATTTCTGAGGTGGCAAAACACCATCATGATTTATTTAAAATCATGGTGCAAATGTTTCGACTTTTTCTTTACTCTTTCATTTGATATATGCTAATTTATGGTCGTCTATACTCAACTGTAGTAGTCAGTACTAGCTTAATATTACCTCGTCAATTTTATATGGATTGATTCTAAGTTACTAACACAATGGCTATTGGTTATTTTTTTTCGCACAAGCACTTGTGCGTCTCTGTATACAGTAACTTGAAAGTGACTGTAGTGACTCATGTAAGAGTCATAGATACGTAATGAACCATGAAGTGCGAAATACGGAATTCCGATTTTTCCGAAATTTTTCATTGATCTTCGTATAGTATTTGTATTATATAATCAGTAGTTATTACATAAGAAATTACGTAATATCTATTCTCTTTTTTTTTTACATTGACCGGGTAATGATTAATTTAGAGAGATTTCCGAAAATTGAATTGTTTGTGAGAATTGGAAGCTGATGTTTGAGGATAGGCATTAACGATGATCACCAAATAT
The DNA here is from genome assembly GCA_030571115.1 of Wickerhamomyces sp. yHMH617. Classification (NCBI taxonomy): domain Eukaryota; kingdom Fungi; phylum Ascomycota; class Saccharomycetes; order Phaffomycetales; family Wickerhamomycetaceae; genus Wickerhamomyces; species Wickerhamomyces sp. yHMH617. The sequence goes on along the minus strand of JAJLXD010000020.1, from coordinate 219,466 downwards.
TTTACGAAGGTTGTTGTCAAATTCAATCCCTTGGGAAAAGAGGGTAAGTGAGATTGTTCTGCAACTTTGGCTGTGTCTCTTCAGCTTCTCAGAAGACTTTCTAACAACCAACTTTAGGCAAATCTGCAAGACTGTTTTTAGCTGCAATTCCACCTTCGTTGAAAGGTTCATGTTCAATCGACAGTGAAGTCCTTACGCCGAATTCAAAAAGTTCTCCTTTAGTCAAAGTAACCTACAGTACGTTCGTCGGTTGTTTCTTTATTTTCAAAAGTATACTAACAAGATACAAATATATAGAGGATAAACAGATACTTGAAACTGATCCAACAAACGCCACCTTCCAAGAGCTCTCAGTTTTTTTTGATCGTCATTCAAGACAGCTTCAGATCAAGGAATCCATCGAATCATAAAGTTGGGGCTGTTCAATTAGACATGTAAATAGATATGATGACCATGATACACGATGTAGATATATGATCAAGCAAGACGTCCAAAGACAATGTAAAAAACTATCCGCAGTAACTGGAAGTACTTACCTCTTATTAAATATCAGATATCTTTTTTAAATGGGCATTTTCACCGCACTTTTAACTCACTATTATATTTCAAAATACCATTATCATTATACGTTTTCTGCCCAAACCGATTTCAAAGAGATGAGGTAACAAATTTTTTTTGATTATGTCCCTTACTTCATTTGAACTTCATAACTTCAAAGGGCAAAAAATGGCTAAGAAGCACTTGAAACCACAGTTCTATGATGATGAATCTGACTTAGAGTCATACCTACTGAAAGAATCTCCATTGAGTGATGAAGGGAGCGACGATGAAGTAGCAAAGTTGTCATTTGGTTCACTAAAGACAGCACAGGATAAGATAGACAAAGAAGAGCGCAAGAACAAGAATAAACACACTAAATCAGAACCAGTACTGAAATCACAACCGAAGAAAGAGGAAAGATATAATAAACGCAATCACGTGAATAAACGTCCAGAAGAGCATGTTCAAGAGAGCGATAATGAAGAGGATAGTGGGCCAGATGAAGCGTTCTTTGAGGATGAATCGGACTCTGATGATGAGGATAATGGACAACGCTATAACAAAGATGGGAGTAAGAAGAAAGGTAAACATGCACCAAAAGAAACGTCGTCAAAGAAAAAAGTTTCTAGAATAAGACAAATCCCTGGCTTAGTTGCACCAAAGCAACAAAGCTCGTTATATCAAGATATTAGATTCGATACTGCTTTTGGTAAAGCCAACCAGGACAGAATAAGAAAAGATTACAAGTTCTTGGATGACTACAGACAGAATGAGATCAATGAGATCAACTCAATCCTAAAGAACCCCAAATTGAAGAGTAAACTGAGTCCTTATGAAGTTCAAGATTTAGAATATAAAGCCAAATCATTGCGATCGAGATTAGAGAGTTTGAAGAACAAGGATCAACAAAAGGAAGTTTTGGAGAAATACAAACAGGAACATAAAGGACAGAACAAATATTACTTGAAGAATAGTGAAAAGAAGAAGATCTTACAAAAGAATAAATTTGACAACATGAAAGCCTCTCAAAGAGAGAAAGTCGTCGAAAGAAAGAGAAAGAGAAGATTGGGTAAAGAATTTAAGGAATTGGAGTTCAATAGACCTAGGGGATCATAAGTTTAGAAATGAATTTTACTCTTTATTAACATGAATAATTATTAATATGTAACGTTTTCGTACTCAACGTTTTGTCATTATCATTTACTTTCTGTACTGTCTTGAGATTTTGCGCTTTCTTCAGAATTAGTAGGTTCAGGGGATTCATGCTGTAACCAATCCTCTAAGCTACCAACATAGTTACCCAGATGTTTATAACCGAATATTTGAGCTAAATCAGCAGCAGCAGTCGATCTCACACCAGCAAGACAGTAAAAGATCAATTCTTTATCTTTTGAAGGCTTCTCGAATTTGAAAATATCTTCAAATTCTTCCGGAGTTAAATCTAGAGCACCAGGTGTGGATTTATAAGGAATGTTGATCGCTGTAGGTATAGCGTAATCTTGGAATTCATGAGGTTCTCTAACATCGACCAAGACTTTTGCAGGATCTGGATTGGTGATTAATTTCTTGATGTCTTCATAATTGTAAATCTTTGCTTCTGGCTCGTTAGTAAGTTTAGAGCGTGTTTCTTCGGAGATGGTTTGTGCTTTTGAAGCTGTTGATTTGAATCTTAAAGTAGTCAAATATGGGGAAGCAGTGTAATGATAGGAAGGGATTTTTGTGCGGGTCAAATTTGCTAGAGGCAAGTAGCAAGCTCTGGATAAAAGAGCAGACTGACGTTTGACGACAGATCTGAGTGCAATTGAAGACATCTGTTTAGTGGTACTATTCTATAAAGATCCTGACGTTTCAATACTGTATTTACAAGAGATTGCAAAGGGTTGTTAAAAGATACAAGTTTATTCAAAAAAACATAGAATATTTTTATGGCTTTCCGCTTGTCGACTTCCTAATTAGGAAATAAACATTCTGAAACAAAAACATTAGGGAATAGCACACTTTAATTACTGGATTAGGAAGTCAAGGAGACCCAATGAAAAGCTGGCATTTCTTGACATTTTTCACCTTTTTAACTACAACTTAACTACAATTCAAACAAATCGAAGATAAAGCAAAATGTACGCTACTTCTGTTAGAACCTTCTCAAGATCTGCCGTTAGAATGAACGCTGAAGCTGCTAAGTCCGGCGGTGTTGGCCAGTGGTTTGGTTACTTCGCTGGTGTCACCGGTATTGTTTTAGTTGGTGCTGGTATTTTATACAAGGCCAACGAAACCAACAGCATCAGAGAAAACTTCAAAAAACACGGTATCAACCAACCAAAATAGACTTATTAAAGGCATATACTCCTTCTTTGTTCATATTCATAAAATTTCACTCTGTTACTTTATTAAATTTGAGATCGTCCATGCAAATATTATTACCTATTTTGTATGATAGAAACGTTTGATAGGCATGGCTGAGCTGCGCCTGAAGCGGAAACCCCATGGATTTTATATATTTCACAGATCTTATGCATGATTTCTCATTTTGACGCTTATCTGTAAATGTCTGATGATTTTGACGTTCTTTTTGTATTAATGAAATCACACCATTTTTGAAGATGTATCATATTTCATAGCCATTGATAATCGACCCATGTACAACTACATGATTTATAGGGAAACTGTTATACCGACTTCCTAGTACCGTGATTTGCGATTTGCGATTTGCAATTTGCAATTTTTTGAGATTAGACGTTTACAAACTTTGCTGTAAATTGGGCATTTAATCGCTATTTATAATGTATGGCATTTTGCAAAGCCCGAGAACCAATAGAGATGCGATGATGAGCTTTTATAAATTAAGTAAAGACCTCAGATACACAGCTTGGAAAGATGCAGAAAAACCGCATGCTAAGCAAAAGAAGTAGATCATGATCCCAATCATAGGCACACTAGATAAAAAAGCAACGCTGGCCCAGAATTACATCTCTAAAGTTCCTTAATAAAATATAATCCTCATCAAACCATCAATTATCAACAATTCGCGACATGATTATATAATCTAATATCCAAACCCATACCAAAAACAATAGCAGCGACTCGATCCCGTTTCAAAGAAACTCACGTAACAAATGCCGCAGGTTCCACACATTGAAAATGGACCAGACACGCTGAGGATTCTGATCACGACAGACAATCATGTTGGTTTCAATGAGGCGGATCCAGTGACTGGGGATGATGCGTGGAAGACGTTTGAGGAGATCATGAACATCGCTAAAGACCAAGACGTGGACATGGTGCTACAGTCCGGTGATCTGTTCCACATAAACAAACCCACGAAAAAATCTATGTACCACGTCATGAGAATACTGAGAAGAACCTGCTTCGGTGATAGACCGTGCGAATTGGAAATGTTAAGTGACCCTGCTCTGGTCTTTGATGATGGATTCAATTCTGTTAATTATGAGGATCCAAACCTGAATATATCCATACCTGTTTTTGCTATCAGTGGAAACCATGACGATGCTTCTGGTGCAGGACTGTTATCACCGTTGGATTTGCTTAGTGTCAGTGGATTAGTGAACCATTTTGGTAGAGTTAATCAAAATGATGAAATTAATATCGCTCCTATATTATTGCAAAAAGGTCACACTAAATTATCTCTATTTGGTATGGCTTCCGTCCGCGATGAGAGATTGTTCAAGACATTCAAAGACAAGAAAGTTAAATTTCAAAGACCGAATATTCGTGAAGATGAATGGTTCAATTTAATGTGTGTTCATCAGAATCACGTCACAAGACCTGGAACTGCTTATTTACCAGAACACTTCTTACCTAGTTTCTTAGATCTTGTCATATGGGGACACGAGCATCAATGCATACCGCACTCTGTCACTAATGCACACGCTGGATTTGATGTTTTACAACCTGGTTCATCTGTTGCAACTTCTTTATCAATTGGCGAGGCTGACGAGAAGAAAGTGTTCATTTTAAATGTCAGTGGTAAAGATTATAGTCTGGAGCCTTATAAATTGAAGAGTATTAGACCTTTCCATATGCTTGAACTCACCCTTCAAAAGATCCCTGGGTTGAGGCCAGGTTTGGCTTATAAAACCCAAGTTACACAGTACTTGATTGAAGAGGTTGAAAATTTGATTAAAAAAGCAGAGAATGAATTTAATGAACTAAACCCAGACTCTCCTTCCATGCCATTACCTCTGATTCGACTAAGAGTTGATTATACTGGTGGATTTGAAGTTGAGAATTCAAGAAGATTTAGTAACAGATTTGTTGGAAGAGTCGCAAATATCAACTCGGTTATTCAGTTCCATAGAAAAGCTGAAACTGGACAAAGAAGCAGTAAAATTAAACTTTCAACTTCCGATCTCGCTGATGACGGAGATAATATTAACATTGAGAGTTTTATCAATAATTTCTTGAAAGGTACTGAGTTAAACGTTCTTCCAGAAACTGGATTTAATGATGCAGTTAAAAAGTTTGTTGATAAAGGAGATAAAACAGCGATCAAAGAGTTCATAGATAATGAGTTAAGTAGCGAACTGCGATTGTTTATGGCTAATGAAAACGTTGATCTTGAGGAAAGTGAGGATTTGAAGAATATAATGAAAAAGATAAAGAAAGAGAGAGACGAAGCCAGGTCTAAAGAGACAACCCCAGAAACAGAAAAAAATAGATTAAAGAGTACGACAGCAACAAAAGCTCGAGCTTCAGCAAAAACCAATACAAAAGTTACTAAAGCACGTTCAGCAAAATCTAAAAAGGACGATATTGTTGATTCAGATGATGATGAAGAAATGTTGTCAGATCCTGAACCTTTAAAGCCAACAAGAAAGCCTAGAACGAGTGCAAGGGCAAAAAAGCAACAGCAGACCGTTGTTTTATCGTCTTCTGAACCGGAGGATCTATCTCAAGATGAAGTGATTTCTGATAACATGAGTGATGGTGATGGTGACCTGGTGGTTAGCTCAGGCCCTGAATCAGAAGTAGAATCGGGCATTGAAGTTGCAAAGACTCCTTCACCTCCAAGAAAAGCAACGAGAGGACGAGGTAGAGGCAGAGGGCGTGGTGCTGCTCGTACAACATCTTCAACTCGTGCCACAGCTACCAAAAATGCATCTAAAAAAGCAGAACCAAAAGCCAAAAAGAGAGAAACACCAGTCACAGATACAATTGCTGATTTGTTATCCAGAAAGAGAAGATAAAAATACAACTTGCATTCAACTAAAATGTATGTAGAATTCAAATCATCCATAACATACGTAATGAGCAAGCCGTTTTCGCGGAATTCATAAACTAACGTATACAAAAATTTAACGAACCAAAACTACCGTGTCGAACTCTCAACAAAAATACGACAAAAAATGGACCCAAAAGTCAATGTCCAGGTTGATCCTGATGAAGACACCGAATGGAACGACATTCTGAGATCGAAGGGAATTATCCCGGAAAGAGCACCTTCCCCTACTGCTCAATTGGAGGAGACATTGAACGATGCTGTTGTTAAGCAATGGGAGAATCGTTTAGAGAACAAAGATCTGGAGGATCTTGAGGAGCTCGAGGAGGTGGAGGATGAGGATTTTCTACAAGAGTACAAGAACAAGAGATTAAAGGAGTTGGAAGATCTAAGACAGGCATCAAAATTTGGTAGGGTGTACCCAATTACCAAACCTGAGTATAAATCTGAGATCACTGATGCCTCAAACGAGAGTTTTGTATTCGCACATCTTTCTTTACAAAGTGCCTTACAGTCAAGATTACTCTCTAGTCTGCTTCAGCAATTGGCCGCAAAGTTTCCAGAAGTGAAGTTTGTTGAGATTCCAGGCTCACGAGCAGTGGAAAACTATCCTGAAGGTAACTGTCCTACCATTTTAATATACCGTAATGGTGATGTAATCAAGCAATACATCACACTGACACAGCTTGGTGGAAATGCTACAACTCTGAAAGATCTTGAGAAAGTCTTAGTAGATATTGTTGCAGTGAAGGATTCAGATAAAAGATTACTTATTAATTCACAGGATGAGGATATACAAGAGAACCATAGACTTAGATTTGTAAAAAAGAGTATTAGAGGTGGTAATAGTGGCAGTGATGGTGATGATGACGATGACGATTTTTTTGATTGAAGGGAGAGAAATAGACGATTTGTTTCTCAATGTTTTTATTTTTTGCGTACTTTCTAAGAATAATGTGTTATACACAAAAACAAATGGTGCTGAAAGGCAAAATATTTTAATCAGAATACTAGTTGATTAAATACTGGGCCAGATAAATATGATCATTTTCATATCATTCATCTTTCACTACGTCTTGGTGTTTGGAGCTGCTGCTTCAAGGGTTTGTGATCCGAATAGATCCAACGCACACTACACAGGATTTAGGCTTGACAAACAAGTAACTCTCCAAAACAGCATTATAAAAAGCTATAAGACCCATCTCTCATTATGTAAAGACGGCACATTGGTCAATGATTATAGGATTGACGACAAAAGTTTGGCCAATGGTGTACCCTGGAACAAAACCTTGTGTAACAATGGGAGTTGTTACAAGGCTGCAAGAACCAAAGCATATGCTGCTAGACCATTGAGTCTCTTTGTTCCTGGTAAGATAGTGGGAGGATTATTTGAATTGAAGGATGTGAGCTTAGATCACTCAGTTGACGAAAATTACTTACCCATAGAAAGGCTAGTTTCTGATTCTATTCATCATCAATGGATCGAGGTAAACACCAAAACAGATACAAAAATATTTCATTTTGCATTACTGCACACTGTGGATATTTCTGATAGGAAATATGAAACAAGCGAAGGAGATTGGTTTGAACTGGTGAGTGCTAACGAGAGGTATAATTATTCTTACGAGACAAATAATAGGATTGTTAACTCGTTTGATGTCGCTTTTGAGCAGATGAAAAGCGCTGTATTCAGTTCATCCAAGAGGATCAAAGAATTACACAACCTGATCTCAGATAAAATGCCTGTGAGAAAGGCTATAAAAGCGATGAATGTATCAAGAGGTGATAATCTTATTCTCAAAATCTTGAAAGGAACTCTAGACTCATTGCTGAAGAAACGATACAACAAAACAACAATCAACTTCGATGTATTGTTAACATTGTCATATACTCTCCCGCAAGATATGTTCAACCAGCTCTTGAAAAGCTTGAATATTATTTATGATAAAATCTCCGTGGACGATGATAAATTTCATTACAGTGTGCAACTAAGTGAAAACTAGGTTTTCGATTTATCCACCCACCAATCTTTAATGTCCTTCACATCAAAATGATCTCTTTTAGCCCTCGTCACAAAAGTTGTAGGGAACACTGGGTTGTCTTTCCATTTCCATTTGTTTGAACTTTCATCATCTAATTCATCTTTCAGCCTTCTAACAATATATTTCCCTATATTTGGTAAGAACTTATAGCCATGGCCAGCATCTCCCGTAGCAATATATACGTTTTTCGAGTTTGGGACCCGATCAATTAAGAAATCACTAGTTGGAGTATCACTTATCCAACATATTTTCGATTTCAAAAGCTCATGATTGGCTAAATCTGGTAATACTAACTGAAGAAGATTCCTCACATGTGTCTCACCTTTCACTACAGGAAATGTATCATGTGGAAACTCATCCTTATACCTTGGCAAACTAACTTTTTTCGAACTATGAAATGGATCATTAATGGTATTATGAACATCTCCAAAAGTCAATGCAACTTTCAACTGATGAGTTACAGTCTCTGGTGGAAAGAAATATCCCAATTCAGAGCTGAAAAATACTGGAATATTCTTATACTTGGTGTATTCCTTCTCCGTGAGCTGTATATGTGTGACAAATAAGCCTAAAGCTTTGATCTGACCTTTCAAATCAATTAGTGAACCAGTTGCAGCACCAAGAGACACCAATATCTTATCAGCAGTCAAGAGATCTCCGCTGCGAACTTTAACTGAATCATGATCAATCTTAATTGCTTCTCCCTCTGTGCCAAATCTGAATTTAACACCTTGAGTTATGCACTCTTGATAGACAGATATCAGGGAATCAGCAGCATGTCCAAATCCAGCCCGAGGATTGAACTTAGCAGTGAGGTTATCACTCAAACTGTTTTCAATGAATACTGGGAAATGTTCCGAGATCTCTTTTCCAGACTTTAATTCTAAGACCCCTGATGTATCTGTTCCTAAGCTTTGTAAGTTTTCCAGCCCTTGAAGTTCAAACTTAGCACGATGTTCATTTTCTTTTGAATTCGGAGAGACGGTGATTCTTCCTGAAGCTGTATAGTTCTTTTTATAAATAGGATTTGTTTCCCATTCTCTCAGTGCTTCAACAGCCAACTTTGAGTAGAAGATATCGGAATACTCTGTTCTGATAATTTTGTTCAAATCATTAGCAGCAGATCTTGGTGATGGAACTTCAAACTTGTCAATGGCAATCACTTCATCTCCAGATTTGGCCAATTCAAGAGCTGATGAGAGACCAAAAACACCACAGCCAACAATCAGCACTTTCATTACTCTTTTACTACGCTTAATTATTCAAGGAAGAAGTCATCAATTGAATGTTCATTTTCTTATCACCGGCGGATAAATTTACAAAAAGGGTAATACGGTTTATCTAATTAAATCCGTCATATCGACACTTGTGTCTCCTGAAAACGCAGTGACAGTATATTCAGCATCTTCAGTGCCATCGTCGCTTAACAAAGACACAACTTCATCATAATTCGGTGGATTGCTGTGGTGAATTTCGCCTTGGCTGTTTTCTTCACTCTCAACACTAGAATTATCGTTCTGATGGCTTAATGTTCTTCTGAAACTGTTTAGGATTTCGGTCTTTGCAACGCTGCTTCTTCGATGGAATGGCTCCAATCTAAAATCATCTTCATTATCAATAAGATCATCTATATGCCCGTATGCAGACGGGAGACCTATAGTGGATGTTCTTGATAGAACATTGATAGTCTCATGAGGGCCAAGGTTAGGTGAACCCATTGGTGATGTCGCTTCTTCAAAGGTTGGCAGATGGTGTACTTCATCATCTTCTTCAATGTCCATATTCTGGAAAGACGTGGTGACGTTGACAGAATCCGTTTGTTCATACGATGGTAATTCGACGCTTTCTGGGACACATAACGAGCTCAGTAAGAATATTGGGGTATCAATCATTACTTCATAATGGTGTAGGCGATCAGTATGAGGGTCCTTCCTAGAGATTCTCAAAGAAATTTGTAGTTTGTGATCAATTCGGACATATTTGTTGTTCAATGAATCAGGAAACAGTCCATCAATGAACTCGTGATGCAGCTTTGTCTCGGGTGTTATTTTGATATTCTGGTTTATGATCTTCGTTTTCAAATCCTCAGATATTTGTTTCACGGCAAACTTAGAAGGATTAGTTATGGAGGGCAGTAATGGATTCTTCAAGCTGCTATTGACTTGCTCATAAAATCTCAATGGTTTCTGGGGTTTGACAAACGGAATATAACTTGTGATGTTAAGCATCCCAATCAAGGAATCTTCTGTACTATTGGATGATTCATTGGTGCATGATAATAAATTATCACCATTAGTCGACACTATTTCTTGCCGCAAGGCTGTTGAAAGTCTTGATTTGGTTCTGATTTCTAATAAAGAAATGGTTCTTTCATTTTGCTTATGAAGATTATCTGACAGATTAGGCTCTTCTTCATATTCATATTTTAAATCTTTTGATACATATGTAATTCTCTCCAACAAATTGATCTTAATTCTTTTCAGACTAACATGTTTTGATAAAGGTGCAAATTTCATTTTTATAGGAATTTCTGAGCCAATGGTGACATATTTTTTAGGAAATGATATCTCATAATTTAAGGTATCACCCCAAACTTTATTGACATATATTGGTTTATCAGCAGTAGTTATTCCGCTTGTGGGAGGACCTCTTATTATATTAACTAAACTTGATGCGTAATCATATGAGGAATTTCCCTTAGGAACAACAATTGTCTTTAGATTGTAGTAAACTTGTGATTTTTCAGTTATTAAAGATTCTGGAACAGTTGGGGAAAATTGTATAGGTAATAGAAAAATGTAGTCCCCTGGTGGATAACTAACAGATCCAGATGATTTCTGTAGATTACCAATGATAAAGGGATCATCCGATTGTTTTTTATAGTTTGTGTAACTACCTCTGATGATTTGATCATATGTTTTCAGTTGGAAAACTCTAGCTGGTATGCGTTGTTCTGTGAGGTACTTTGAAACATCCATTTCGTCCAGTTCAATGTTTTCAAAGCTATCGTAGCTATCATTATCAACGGCACTCTCATCCAACGGAACGAAGAAGTTATAATTACTAAGGTTCAGCTCCCAATTAGACTGACCGATTTCAAAAGATTCGTTTTTAATGGATTTATCAGATGGTAACCCTTTCGGCCATAATATCTTGATGTTTGTTTGCAGTTGTGTGGTTATTGTGGAAATGGAAGTAGGCCTATAAAGCGAAATAATAATAGCAAACGTATGAGAGATTGGATCTGCACTTTCATCATTACTTGGGGGGTTATTGTAATTTGTTTCATCAACCAAAGTTGTATTTGTTGGACCAGTTGGCTCAGATATACGTGAATCCGAGTCAGTGGTAGCTGCATTGATATTAATCGGGCTATTCAAATCCAAATTTTGTTGTTCTTCTTCGGAAATCGTAGCAAGCCCTGGTAAAAATACATTCTCTCCGCTTGAACTAACTGATATTCTGACATGTGGTTCATCTCTCAGTATCTCAGGAGCAGATAGGCCTTGAATTTTTAAGTATGTTAGCACTTCTTTGTCAAATTTATCATAATTGAGTGATTTGAATCGTGCCAGCTGATAAGAGGCCTCTTGAACATCTGAGTGTAGTGAGTTCACTTCTGAGCTTGAATGGCCACTGAATATAGATAGCCTCCTTGTTAAGGATTTTGTTCTTGAGAGCCTTCTATTACTACCGGTGGATGTATTTGACGCAACTCTTGAGAGCTCATGATTAGACGCCTGCGACTCAGACTTCCTTCTAAGTTTCTTGAAAGCACTGAGCATCTTTCTTTTCCTCAATCCCTATCTCCTTGATTGGTAGATGGAAACAACACTTGATCAAGAGATTGTGCCAAATTTATTTAGCGTCGTATGTCGGAATTCATTACATAATCTGATTGTACTTTTCTTGACTTCCTAAAAAGGAAATAAAGTTGGGGGGGGGGGTGAGTGTCTTGTATTGGGTTGAATATCATGATAGTATATCGTAGATTTTGGAATTAAAGTATGAATGGAAAGGATCCTTCAGTAGGAGTGATGTTGGGTCAAGGTCTGCATTCTGATATGCTGGTTGCATTAGGTCTGTTACCAATTCTGCTACCGAACTTCTAATTTTTGTTTCATAAATTGATGTATTTGCTCTCCAACTTTTTGAGCCTTCAAATAACAGCTTCCCATGTACTATTCTATAGCCAATGCACCCCAATGCCCAACAATCCAAGTTGGATTTTATCGTAATCTGCTGATCTCCATTTTCAATTGATTTAGCTATTTCGATGTGTTTCAACTGAAGATCCAAGCTTTTATCATCTGTGAGTAAAGCATGAGGAGAAACCTGTGTGTTCAGCTTATAACTGAGATGAAATTCAGAAAGTTTCACAAACCCGTCTTGTCCGAGAAGAATTGTATTGAAATTGAGCGAGCCATGGCTTAGATCAAGAGTATCTTTGAGGAAAGCGAGTCCAGATAACGATTGAGCAATCACAGTTCCAGCTACTTTAGTTCGCACCAGTAGTGCTGTTGCTTTTAGGCGGCTGGATATAAGGTTCTCAAGGCTCATCTCCGATGGGTTATACAGAGTGTAGTAGCTATTTCTGATAGGTGTTTCCTCCAATGCAATGATCTTCGGCATCAGTACATGGTTCGAGGTGGTATGAGCTTGTTTTAATGAATTGAGAACTCTCAGTTCCTTCAATATCAAATTGTGTTTAGAATCCGGATCAGAATCATGAGGCTGATATAGGGATTCTTTCAGTGAATATAATCTATTATCACGCTTATCTTCAACTAGATATAATTCTCCAGTAATTCCTGAGGTGACCACAGCCTGTACTAAATAGTTATGAATATTGAAACGTGCAGACGGCGTGAGTCGCAATTCGCTTGTCAATGCTTCGTTACTCAGCTCAGACAATAAAAGTTGAGCTGTTGTCCTAAGGTTCACTCTTTTCAGATTCTCCAAATCAGGTACATCTTTCTTTTGATCCTGAGAAGCCTGTGTTTTGAGTGATCGCACATTCTTTTCTATAACGTTAGAGTTAGAGGGACCACCTGTTGTTGAAGGGGGTTTTAGAACCGTGGTATTATCAACATCACTCTGAGTGGACATTACAGACTTTGTTTCACCATGAGAAGAATTCTCTTCAAATAAACCAAATAACTTTAGTTTCTTTTCTATGCCATTAGGATAACTATTTGTTGAACGCCGTTTAGTAATCTTGGTACTATTTCCATTGTCGATATAAGATTCAATTAGTCTAGAATTCTGATCATTAGGATCTTCCCTGAAACCTGCTCCATAACCAAGAACATAATCGGGTTTATAGGGAACTACTTTTAGATTTTCGACTACTTGCTTGAAATGCTCGCTATTAATGTCTCTTGATTCGATCTTGCGTGAACCTTTGAACTGAAATGTATATCTCTTATGCGCATCAGAATCAACCAGATCAAAGCCAGCCCTATCTGCATCAAGTCTCTGTATCTTAGCCCATACCTTGGTGAGTGTGTTTATTTTGACAGTCTTCCCAGAGTTTGTCAGTATGCAGTAACTTTTAGAGGTAGATGTGTAGTTCGATTTTTGTCTCCTCAGAGTATAGCCACTAATACTGAGTGACTGCAACCAATTCTGGAGTGGTTCCATATATTGAAAATTGAGATCTTTCACATCAGCCATTATTTTCTAGTCTCAATTCCCAAATCCAAATTCTCAACGCTCAAAGTCAATCGATATATGTACTATGTATAATGCATTAAACTTAAAAATTCTTTGATCAATACGATTACCCGACACTGATATTTCCGCGAAATTATCGAAAAGGTCCAATATTTCCAGAAACGGTTCAAACATTTTAATAATAGAACACCAAAACAGCTAGTAAAACAATCAGCCGCCGAGTCCAATGTCATCGTTAAAGTCGTTCATCAAGTCAGTGAGGTCCTCTAAGACTCTGGCAGATGAGCGTGCCATCATTAAGAGGGAAAGTGCGCTCATCAGAACAGCTTTCAAAGACGTCCACCTGTCCCACCAATCAAGAAGAATTAATATCCAGAAACTGCTTTATCTTTACATCCTTGGTGAGAAGACGCATTTCGGTCAGATTGAGACCATTAAGTTGCTTGCATCGTCAAACTTTGTGGACAAGAGACTGGGGTACTTGGCCACAATGCTTATATTGGATGAAAACCAGGAGATTCTGACTCTTTTGACCAACTCGTTGAACAACGATATGAACCATCCAAACCAATTCGTTGTCGCACTTGCTCTGACAACTCTTGGTAACATTGCCTCCCCGGAATTGGCTAGAGATCTTTACACTGATGTCGAAAAAGTCATCACTGGGAATAACAACTACCTGAAAAAGAAGGCTTTGTTGGTTGCTTCTAAAATTGTTGAAAAAGATCCTGATTTGAGTGAGATATTCATTGATTTTGTTCAGCCTGCACTCGCTTCATCATATAATGGGGTGCTACTTGGTGGCTTGAAACTGGTAAGAAGTATTTATCAACATAATCCGGAATTAAGATCCCAACTGATCAAGAACATACCAAAGATCTTTGACATTTTGAAAGACTTAATCAATTCAGGTTCTACCCCTGAATACGATGCTATGGGTATAAATGATCCTTTCTTACAAATATCGTTGATAAAAACCTTGGATTTGATCTTCACTGATTCTGAGCGTACTACTGAAACCTCACCATATTTAGAAAGACTAAATGATTCATTGACTACCATTGCTTCATACACTACTTTCACTAAAAATGCTGGAGCATCAGTCTTGAATCAGGCTGTAAATACAATTTTCAGCATTCCAAACCTTGAGCCTGCTCTAAAAGTTTTAGGTATTAACACATTGGGACAATTATTGAGCACAAAGGAAAATAATAATAGATATGTTGCTTTGAACACACTGCTGAGCGTTGTCAGTATAGAACCATTGGCTGTTCAGAGACATCGTCAGACTATTGTTGCTTGTTTGAGTGATAATGATATTTCGATCAAAAGAAGAGCACTTGAATTATCATTTGCAATCTTGGATAATTCAAACATCAGAATTTTGATCAAAGAGATCTTGAATTTCCTTGAGAACCCTGTGAATAACGATAAAGAGTTGAAGTTGTTTATTGTCAATAACGTGTTGAATGTTTTAGAAAGAAATGAGCTGATTCCAAACCAAAAATGGAAATTTGATACTTTGATTAGATTTATTAAATTAGGAGGTGATAGCTTCAATGCTAATAACATTTCACAAGTTCTTACTTTGATCATGAACATTCCAAATAATGATGAGCTGAAAAGTTATACGATTAACAAAATTTTTCAAATTGGCTTAGTTGATAAATCTAAGGACGGATTAAATTTAATCAATATTTACCTAATTGGTGAATATGGAGATTTGTTAATCAATACCAAGAAAACATCTGACGAGTCCTCCGATAATTCACTAATAACAGAAACGGATCTAGTTCAATATTTGTTGAATCTCGCAAGCTTACAAAATGAAAACGCCTCATTGATATCTTACTTATTAACCGCGTCTTTGAAACTTTCAACAAAGATTTCAAATTTGAAGCAACGTTCATTATTAAGAGATTTCATCGCATCGAAAACACACTCTATAGATTTGAACATTCAAATCAAAGCTGTCAGTTACTCAGTTTTATTTGATGAACCGGATATAGTGAAATCTGGTATCTTGGACAGAATACCTCCTCCCCCTATTAAAGTGAAAGAAACCATATCGTTGACTAACAAAAAATCATTGAAGAATACTTTGATTCAATCATCATCACCTATAAACACATCAGCATCAAGATCTAACAATGGACATTCATCGAAAACTGAGGACTTGCTGCTCGATCTTATGGATGATCTTCCATCAAGCAGTAATCAAAAATTAGATGGACAAAATCAAGATTTGCTCCAGGATATTTTCGCATCAAAGCCCTCAAACCAACCAGAAATATCCAAGAGCAATCTTTTAGATTTGTTTGGCTCAGGATCTTTATCCCAACCATCTCAACAACAAAGAAGTTCAGCTGCAAATGCTATCGAAGCATATATCAATTCTAACATTCGTGTTTTGTTTGCTCCTAAGATCATTGGTAATGGTGAAGGTTTGATTGAGACTTCAATTACAAATTTAACAAACTCAAAACTTTCGAAAATTTCATTGTTGATTGCCGTTCCAAAATCACAAAAATTAACAATGTCCTCGATGTCCTCTAACATTATTAACCCTAATGATACAATCAATCAAGACTTAAAAATCGTCGGAAATAGTGGAACTAAAATCAAACTAAGAGTTAAAATCAGTTACGAATTGAATGGTTTAAAGAATGATGAGCAATTCGATTTTGGAGGGTTTAACCAAACTTTATAAAAAAAACTTTGAAGTTTTAATTTTACAAGTAAAAAAATGATAATAAAGATATTTGAGCTTATAATAGCGATTATTGGTCCATATTTATAAAACTCTTATTTCTCGGCACCAGTAGTGACAGCTTCAGCAGCAGCTTCGACTTGATCAGCCAATTTGTCAGCTTTTCCACCTTTACCAACGTATTGGTCTGCAAAAGGTTTGACAACACCATTATAAACGATGGTAGCACCACCGAATTGTGGTAAACTCAACCATAACAAGAATAAAGTTTTCAAAAACCAATAGAATGGGATCCAATATAAGATTGCTTTTGACCAGAACTCAATGACATTCAAGAAAGCGAAAACGACCCAATAGGTTAATAATTGAGTATCATCCTTAGTTGTAGTAGTGGATAGGGCGTGTAATGATAAGTATCCAGGGATGACGAAACCAGCAATGTTTGACAACAATTGACCGATACCACCAACGTTTAAGAAGATCAAAAAGAAATATAGGACACCAGCAGCTAAGATAGCATAAGATTTTGGTAAGTTTGTTTGGGATTCAAATTGATTCAATAATGAATTGGATGCAAATTTCTAAAAATCAAGTTAGTATTATAGCAAAAAAAATACAAAAAAAACATTAAATTCAACTATTATGAAGATCATGGGAACATAGAACACTCACAGAGTCCAAACTCTTCAAAGTAGATTGAAATTGATTGATAAAATCAGCCATTTTTGAAAGGATTTATAAGTTTTTAATATATAATCAACAAATTTTTGCCTTTTTGTAAAGATTTATCATTTTGGGAATGTATTTAAAATTTCAGTTTGTCCAAATCGCGAAAAATAATTATATTATATTATGTCATTATCACATAATCACTGAATCGCGCTTTTTACCCGATATAGAAATGTGTCACCCCATAATTAAAAATCTAAAGCAAAACCACTGAAAATAGGGGGAGTTTTTAATTAATATAGATAATCGATTTATCAATACAATTCTACGTTTGTAGTCGTGTGAAGTTCGTCAATATCATTTAATCATTCTCTAAAAACGTAATTTTTCATAAGCACATTTCGGACATTTCTATTAATTATAATCATTCGTCAACCAGTTCATTGAAGTTGGTATGTTGAACCTTGTTAAATTTCAACTCGTTTGTTTGTTTGTTTGATCCTCTAGGTTCAGTGACAACTTGATCCAATTCGTCGTCATCATTGATGATGTCTTTCAATTCATCGCCTGGAATACCCCAGTTATTCTTACCAGCACCATTCTTCTTTAATTGGTTAGGATTGTTGTTCAAGTATCCGTTATGGGAAAAGTACTTTGGGTTTGGTCTTGATTCGTGGACTGTCCATTTGTGAGTTCTGGTCATTTTCGTAAAAGTTTGTAAGTTTGCAAGATTTATTTGGCTGTTGTTAATTTAGCTTAACTGAAGAAAGTGTAATTTAAAAATGAAACTGAAGGAAAATTTGATGGCTTTTTATACACTTTCGCTTATAATTGAAAGTCACACTTAGTGGAAATGTTGTAATGTGTATAGTATGTGTGTACTGTCGTTTTTCGCGAAAAGTAGTGTGATCAATTATTTGTGGGATGACGTGTACTTTATCTAATTCCTCATCTTTTGGGGGTATTCAATCAATGTGTTGAAGCTGAAAGTTCGTATTTTTTACATGAGAATAAAATAGCTGAGATTTGGCTGATTATATTGATCCAATTTCCATGTTTTTAGCATTTCTATTGATAAACTTATTGCCATCTCATTTGTTCAGTGTGTTCTCTTAACAGTGGTTAGTGGAGCACTCCCCCGTAAATTTAGTGAGTCACAACTGCCGAGAGAGAACATTAGAACATTAGAACATTAGAACATTAGAACACCTAAAATAGATAAACAGCTTTCCCCCGTGGTGGAAGGTTCTAGTTATTATATGCCTAATTCCCTAATTCCCCAAAGCCGCTAAGCGGGCTGGCAGCTCGGCAGAGGCGGGGTATCTTCATCTTCACCTACAAGAGCATCCAGACACCAACATCAGTTCTATTATTATTACGTAATATTTCATTAATCGTTCCATACTTTAACTATGCAATCCTCAATTAATGGACCAATAAGTCTTGCAAGTCTTTGAATTGCTTCATTTTTGGTGTCTACAACTTGTATCTCTCCTTTGTCTAGATCAAATTCCAAGACTTTTCCATATTTTATGTTGTCGAATTCAGGCTTCTCACTGAAATCGCCTATGAATTTGTTGGGAAATGATATAGATTTGTTATCCTGCTGCTCGTTGCGAAGCTGTTCAATCCTGTTTTGTGTTCTCATAATCACTTCACTTTCTTTATCAAACGGTATCCATTCGTCTAGAATCTGGTCCCAGATTTCACCACCATACGTTTTCTTGTACTTCATCTTTACGATATTTGGGATGTAATACCCCAGATAATAATATTCTAAGTGAAGTAAATCAGTCAATCGCATCTCAATCAATGTACTGAGCTTCCCAAGCTGCAGGTGTTTGTAATCCGGATCATATATGAAATACACTGATGATAAACCAGAGGGTAATACGTCTAGTACACCAATAGCAATCAATTTACTTTTATAATAATAGCACTGGTGCAGTGCACCTTTTTGCAACAGTTCAAAATGGCTAGGATCATCACTTGATATTGAAACGTTGGTCTCAAACGTATCAGTACATAAAAACCTTCTAAAAGCTGATGGAGACAAATCTTCCTCCTCATCACCATGAATCTGCACCTGGTACTTCTTGAACAGTTCAAACTTCTCTTCCGTGATGTCATTCGTCTCATAAGCCAATTGGAAGTTGGAATTGCCTTTGATTATCTTCTTCAATTCGTTCTTCATGTCAAACACTTTATTAGTGTTCGGTTCGTTCTCAATGAAGGTGTTGAATTTGTTCACAATCTTTTTGAACTCTTTGGAATTGCCCTTGCTCCGTTCAAAAAGCACACTGTTTGTGCGTATTGTATAGTAGACACAGCAACTAGACACCAACTCCGGCTTGTACACATAATCACCACTTCTTCTGAATCCTATGTTAATTAACCGGTCATATTGTTCAGTGCTCATTTGCTCGACGGAAAAGCCAAAAGCTGACGATTTGTTGCTATCACAGTATCCACAATGCGAATCATGTGAGAAGAACGGCTTAGTGAGTATGAGCCTATTCTTTAATATATCCATTGTCGGTGATGCAGTGTATCTGTTAAAATATATAGAAAAGTATTAAATAAAAGTAAATGTATAGAAATTTGGTGAAAAAATACACCTTTTGAAATACAATCTCAATATCAATGCAAAATGTTGAGAAGATTTTATTCAACAAAGTACCATAAATTGTTCCCAAAGACATTTGCGGACTCTGTAAACTCTTTTCTAGTTGACTCCTCGAAGTTGAAGAAGGAGTTCAGAACCCTTCAAGCCAAATATCACCCAGACATTAACCAAAACGAAGATGAGATCAGTTCGTTGGTCAACAAAGCTTACAACACTCTGAAGGATCCGCTGTTGAGATCTCAGTATCTGATCAAGGAAGAAACAGGCTCTGATTTGAACAGTGACTCATTCAAAGCTGCAGCAAATGATGCTGAACTGTTTGAAGTTTATGAGGTGTTTGAGCAACTGCAGGAAGCTACTGACAAGCAAAGAGTTGCCGAATTGAAAGCAGAGAACAAGAACCAGCTCAAGAAAATCGAGCAAGAATTGACAAAGCTATACGGTGCAAAGGAAAGAGACTACACAGAGATCATTAAACAAACAATAAGATTAAAATACCTGAAAACTATTGAACAAGCCATTAAAAATTGGGAACTGAACAAACCAATAACGATCTCACATTGAGACATCACTGTCACTGTCACTGTCATCACCATCACCATCACCATCACTGTGTGTATCTGCTATTTCATATTCACACTCATTGAACTCTTTTATCTCTTCTTTTGTCTTTGGAAGGGCTCTCAGCCATTTCATTCTCTCACCAAACTTACTCGTCTTCTGCACTTTGAAGCCAAATACCTTCAATTCATATTGTTTCAAAAGCCCATCTCTCAACACGAGATTCTTCTCATCGTCAATGAACATTTTTATGAATAACGACGCAAACGTAGTGCCGAAGAACGCACCGTCAATATTTAGATATCTTGAGCTACTAGGCAGATAGATGTCAAAGCAGTTTGGACAATACAGTCTCACTGTCTCTGTTCCCGGCTGGTCGCTTCTTCCAATGGGCAACAGACTCATGTTGTCACAATAATAACGGGGACATGTTCCAAATGACGAATTGCTAAACTTGTTGAACATCAGCTGCAGCCCCTGCTTCGTCAGGATGAATCTCTGGTGAATCAGTCCGTACAGCATCTCCGCAGAGTGCTGTATCAAAGGCAGCTGTTCGACAGCAATTGGTGACTCAGGCTCAAAATCCAAGATCTGGTCCAGAGCTTCTTTGTAGAAAGGCACTACCGATGAGAGACCAATCAAGTTGAAGTCGTCCTCAATGAATTCGGTTGAGACCTCGACAAAGTAGTCGTGGCCGTATAGCGAACAGAAGTTGGTGATCCAGCTCTCGAAATCCTCTGACGACGACATGCTTTTGGTGTGTGTTCCCGTGT
>JAJLXD010000020.1:170180-198570 GCA_030571115.1 Wickerhamomyces sp. yHMH617 | reverse complement strand
GTTTTTAAGTTTTTCTTATTAGCATAAAATTTTCATTCTTTGTTATCAACAGTACTAAAAACCATCGTTAAATCGTATAATTCTGACATGAAACTTCTGCTATTGGCTTCTCTATACTCTCTTATAACAACTTTCCAGGTGACAAGCATTATTTTTGGCTTTTTAGCAACGTCTTTCACCAAAAACTCGAAATCTAATGCCAAATTGACTAATCTGAAGAAAGAGAGACTGAAAGTGGTTCATGATAAATCGCTGATTTCGCCACAGAATGAATATGCTAAATGGACAAAACTGAACAGAAAGTTGGACTCGATTGATGCTGAAATCAAGATTTTGAGTGAAGAGTTGTCCTTACAAAGCTCCGGTTATTCCACAACTTTCAATAAACTTAACTGGCTTGTCAAACTGCCAATAATCTACGCCAGATTCAGAAACCGTCAGGTGATCACTAATGCCAACCTGTTCATATGGCTGCCATTCACCATTCAATGGGCTTTAAAGAATAAGAAAAATCATGGTGTTTCCATCAATTTATGGCTTTTCTTTTTGGACATCTTACTCTTTGAATTCAAATCCATATACAATGTGTTGTTTCAGACTGAACCGTTGGTAAAACCTACAAAAGCATAAAATCAAAATGTCCCCGTATAACACACTAATAAACACAATCATTTCAAACAATAGAAGTCTCCAAACATAGAGACATCTTGACAACTTTCAAAGTCCTTAAAATAAACTAAACTTCTCTTTTCATTCTTGTTACCTTTTACCTTAAAATCAGGTATCGAACCGGTACCGTTCAATCTTTTTCTTCTCGGATCCAAGGACTTGTACAAGTACAAAAGATCCTGACACTCTTTGTTCTCCTGATCCAATCTCAAGCCTTTATGGTAAATCAATTTATCCAGTAAATAATGTAACCAATACACGTTATTCACGAAATTAGAAGACTTCCAATCCACAACCCCATTCTTTGAAGGCATATTCTTCTTCATGAATCGATACACATCGAACTGATAATCCCCACTACCTTTGAAGAATTCTGGATTGTCTAGTTGGGTGAACACAACTTGATCTCCAGTGTTCATTCTTGATAACGTAAAATCGATTAAATGAACCTCAACTCCATTAGTCTTTATATCATCAAAAGATAAATCTCTGAATTCCTCTTCGATATTTTCATATGAATTCTTCTTAATCACAACGTTTCCCCAGTGTAAATCTCTATGCTCAAATGAAACACTTAATTCACTGCCACTCAAAGCCTTGACGACTCCCCAAAAGATATCTTTAGCACTAGCCCAATCTAATAGCTCGAATTTTTCCAAATCAACACCACCGTATTCTAATTCAAGCACTAAAAACTGCTGCGAAGATGTGAAAGCTATAGGATTTGGATTCTCAGAATCATGATATTGGTTGTAGTCTTCCCATAACGTTTGAATCAACTGGGGATATGTTCCTTGCACTAAAGTTGACTTATTCAAAGTGATAAAACCTGAATGTGGCGATAGCAGTTTCGTAATCAAAAGTTCCTTGGAAGCATTTTTAACAGTAGTAGTTGAATCCAAATCACCATCAGATTTAATTGGAATAATCTTGAAAACTTTTAATATCTCACCAGTACTCAGATCTTTCACTGCAAATACTTCGCTGTATGAAGCCTCTGCTAGCTTAATTAACACTTCATCATCCCCTAGATCTAACGCAGAGAGGAAATCATCAAATGGAACAACTGTCTTACCATCAGTCAACTTTAATAGTCCTTCAAACTCATCAATTGGCTCTTCATCAATATCGACGTTTACCGTTGCATTTGAATTATTAGTCACATTCGTTCTCAGAGAAATAACCGATCCAGAATGCTTCAATCGCTCATTAATTCTGACCATTGACTCACTATGTGGGGTTGGTAATGATATCACATTCTTATCCAGACCTGATCTGGCACTATTAACTTTAGCTAGTTTCTTACTCTTCAAATCGCTCATGCTTTCTCTCTTAGCTAAATTAATTGAAAGAAACGACTTTCTGAAATCACTGAATGATGATTTTGGTTTCACTGATCTGATTGACTCATTATCATGGCCATTATTGGCTTGGGCATTCAGATTTTGTTTAGAGGATGTGAATATTCTGGAAAGTCTGAACATGGAACGACTCGACCTTAAACTGCTGGTGCTCATCATACTAAAGTTATCAGAGTCATTTCTTGTGTGCGATTGGATCGAGGTTTGGGAGAATTTTTTGGAAACATATTTATCGTTTCTTGGTAACTGTGATGAGTTCGATGAGTTCGTTCTCAACGCCTGTGGTAGTGTTTTCCTATCAATTGGCTTGATGACACTATCTCTCTTTGACTCAGATACTTCTCTCTTGTGTGAAGGTGGTTCAATGTTTGAAATTGGCTTACTGTTCGACCTCTTATTAGAGACACCAACAACACCAGGAACAACTTCTATGTTATTATAATTGGTGGTAGGCTCATGTGATTCTTCGTTGGAATCTATCGAAACAGTTGATATTGCATTACCAACTTTGCTCATATATTTAGTGAATGAAGATTGTGCTGAGGAGGCTGTTGATATTTGGGAGGTCATTGAGAATCTCTTGGCTTTGGTTGTTTCTGTAGATACAGAGCTGATGGACAGTCTTTTTAATTTGTCCTTTGTCGAGGATGATGTGCTGATGGTGGAGAACCTTTTAGATCTGTTGTTAGTGTTGTTGTTGCTGTTATTGTTCAATGAAATATTTTCCTTATTCTCATCACCTATGTTGAAAGATAGCATTGACCATCTTTTGGAGCTGTTTGAGCTCAATGATGATCTATTTCTGAACTGTGACAATCCAGCATTAGAACTGTTTTTTCTTTGGAAAACAGGCGGTGAATTCAATGATATTCTCTTTTCAGCAATCTCATTTTTATACGAGTTCATAACGACCGGAGAAATTTCTGCTAAAACATTTGAATTACCAGATGATCTCTTGTTTTTGCTGCGATTTGGAGTTTGTACAGATTTAGCAGGTGAACTCATGACAACATCTGAATCTTCATTATCAGAAACTGAGATATTAATGAGGTGGGATCTACCGTAAGGAATATCAATATCCATATCTAATGAATTATTTCCAAGACTTGCAGTATCTGTGTTCTTAGCTGCTGAATCGTCTTCATCATCACTCAGTTTAAAAGAATCATTAGAGATATCGAATGCATCTTGAATAGTGGTGATCTCAGCATTTTTGTTGAGATCCAATACCAAGTCATTCAAATCATATTTAGCTTTCTTTTTGTTGTTGTACTTCCCATATGATTTCTGATTGAATCCACTTAGGATTATTCCCTTTCTTCTATCCTTGTTACTAATCATACTCTTGTACGTTTAATCAGGAACGCTTCCCACTTTTCAAATTTTAGATTCTCAGCAAAACGTAAACAAAGGTGTAAGCAAAGTGTAAAAAATAAACAAATTAAAAGGCGATGCAAATCTTTGATGCTAAAGTTATAGGTTTCTGTTTATTGTGTAATGATTTTGTGATAAGCAAATAAAAGAATGGAATTTGGTGTTAATATATCCCTGAATGGAATTGATCAGCAAGGTATTATTAAAAGTTGAAAACGTTTTTTTTGTTTTGTTTTGTTTTGTTTTGTTTTTTTTACCAAGTTTTCTTTGTTTTGTGAGTTTCCATAGAAACGGTACAAAAATTATGTATAAAAACAAAATAAAAAAACACCAAACAAAATGAAAATGCATTGAAAATCTCTCACTGTTTCATAAATAAAATAATTAAAACAATTAACAATGCGTACGTCACAAACATTCTTTTATAAACTATTTATCATAAACTTCAAAACAACGTAGAAAAGAAACAACAACAAAACTGTCCTGCTCAGTCAATTTATCAGTTATCATCGAATGACCAATATAATTAACCAAGCAGTTGGAACTACTATCAATCAGTACGCCATAAGGTGTAGATTGTTGCAACAGATTGCCCAAATTTAATATAAACAACTACACTAAATATTCATCGCAGCTCAACTGAAAAATGATCTATAGACGCAGAGATTTCCTTCCTATTATATATTGATGTATATCAATTTACACTCCTCTAGAGCTAGTTGGTTTCAGAGAGTAAGGCTTATTGATCTGGTATTATATACCAGCTCTTTGCGTCAACTTAAGGGCGATATGATGGTGCTCAGTTTTCATGCCAAAGTTTTCTGGCAGTATCTAATTACTAATTACGTATTCATTGGCAGATCATTGTCATTCAGCTCTCAGAGTCCAGATTCTTTTTCTGAAGGCGCTAAATATTTTGCCAAAAAAATTGGCGTTACAGACAGGATTCGAACCTGCGAAGGTAAAACCCAATGCCTAACAGCTACTTAAAATAGCAGGGCATCGCCTTAACCACTCGGCCACAGTAACCAGTGATTAACTACTGTTAGAGTCATTATGCTCTAACGTTTATTTAACTTCAATGTTGCCTTAACCACCCGGAGCTTATGATAACTGATCACACCATGAAGTAACATGATCGATCATTCCATGAAGTAACATGATCGATCATTCGATGAAGTAACATGATTGATCATACGATGAGTAACATGATTGATTAACATGATTGATCTTACGATGGACAAGTCCTAAAAGAATATAAAAAGAGTTAACCTTAGATCTTTAATATGTTATTTAGTTTTATAATACTAAGTCATTTCCACTGAATAAGTAAACTAGTAATACTAGCAACACCTGCATCACCATTAACAACTACAAATTTTGTAAATCTGGAAACATGCCTAGTGCAGCTAATTACGTGATCAAATTTATATATTGCAGGTATGAACAGAATTAAATGCCCTATCGATTAGTATTGTATAGCTATGTATCTGGAGTATTACTAGTTTGGTGGGTGATATCTAATACATGCACGAAGGTACAATTAGTTAAGATGATTAAAACAATGTAATCATAAATTATCTGATTATTTTATACTGATAAATGCAGGCGTTTTATTTTGAGAGACATTATACGTCCAGCTCATGATGTGAGGATGTGTCGACTCTACTATAAGCTAGTGCGCTATGAATCATGAACTCACAAGCATAGTTTTGCTGTTTCATTCAATCTCATTAAGTTAATGTCGAATTCAATCAACGTACCTAACTGAGTTGCAAGATCTTTGACCTTGATTCCATTCTGAACCCATTTTTTATCATTGGTATTGTCTGAATGATATAGTAGGTCATTGATGTGATAATCTATCAGCCTATTAGCATTCCTAGATTTGTCCTTGAAAAAGACCTTCGATTCTTCTGTTCGTAGAATGTTCATTATTATATTTGAGTAGAAATCATCTTTAAATGTCATCGCTTTAGAAAGAAATGTTAAAGTGTTCAATGACCTATCTAGTAACTCGTCCTCACCTATAGCTTTTGCTTCGCCCTTTAAAATGATCTTGAGTCGCTGATTATAGCTATCCTGAGTTCTAAATCTTTTTTTTAAAATGTCCCTGTAGAGATTTGAGTATTTTTCTTTGGGCAGAAAGTATGACAGTCTTATAAATCTTCGGTATAATGCTAGTAATTGACTTCTTCTTGTAGGTATTTCCAGCAGTTCATTTTTCGCTATCAGTGTGCACTTCGTAAAAATTGTCTTGTTGGAAAGCTGAATCACCATCTTCAACGATTATCTCGTAATTGTAGGGTTGTTAAGAACAAGTAACCTGGTTATAAAATATTTTTCATTTTGCCATATAACCTCATCGCAAAAAAAAACAAAACAAAATCAGGGCACGCAACACTACTACTGAGTTCTACTATTACTGTTCTCCCAATTAGTCACTCAATTATGAGCTGATATATCATTAATCATATTTTTATACATCCCCTTTATATAAACTACTCTAATGGTCCAATCCATGGCTTTTGAGTACCGTTAGTATTACCCTTTAAATACTCAATCACAGCATCTCCCCATTCTGACTTCTTTTTATATTGACCGATAGATGAAACTGTTAGGCCTTCAATACCGCCTATCAACTCTTCTGCTAGACCTTCTTCCCTGATCTCAGATACCGGTGTACAGTATGTTCTTATGCTGAATACAATAGCACCAGTTCTTGGTAGTCTTGTCAATATTTGTCTCTCGGTTCTAAAATATACCTCTCTGGTGAAATCCAATGTCTCTGGATCAACTGCTTCAAACTCCTGCCCTTCTTCACCTTTACTGTAGACGATGTTACACAATCTGTTGTGTAGTTGCATGGACCAGTTGTTTCTTCTCACATAGTTGTATGGTTTGAATTTATCGAAGAATCTATTCATTTGTGGACGCAGTTTCGACTTATATTCAGGCACAGGCCCATGAATTGCAGTCAAAGGGCCATAAGCTCTAGCTAATGGGTCAAAACCATTGGCGAAAGCAAACACCCCACTTTTGAAAATGAATTCTTCAGTGTCGTAATTTTTGACATCAGGGTATAGAATGATGAAATCTTCTTCAATTTGAGTGGATAAATGATAATTCATCATCTTTGGGTCTTCAATATCTCGTGGATTATATGGTATATATTCATCTCTAATCTTATTGTAGAATTGATCGCCTCTTCTTTCAAAATACATTGGATATCTTTGTAGAAGGAATTGAATAGTCATCTCATAGAACTCCACGGTCTGCTCATAAGAATCCTCTGCATAGAAGAAGATATGTTCCTTCAGGTCCTTATTTTTAGCATAGTTTGCCTTCAAGTCTGTGTAACGTTTATAGGTATCTTCAATGAGGAACCATTCTGAAGGTGTGATATTGTGAATACCCATAGTTAGTTTGTAAGGACCCTTTTTAAAAGGTCTATACTTTATAGGAGCCTGTGTTTCCCAATTGAAGTCGGAGGATTCTGGTTCGACAGGAACACCAAGGACACCGTATTGATCATGGGGAGACAAAGCAGGAACAGACGACACTGGTGATCTTCCAGTTGTTGTTGCAGCCTTCTGCCCACCTTTAGTCAATGGAATAACTGTTTTATAGATGAAGAAGCATAACAAAGGGAGTGTGACGGTCTTTGATAACAGATGTTCAAGCTTGAGTTCTTGCCCCAAATCCAAGAGCATTATAATAAATAGTGAAGTAATAAATATATGATGTAAGTCCTATTTTAGATTAAGATATCTGATATCAAGAGCTGGCACAATCATTTTATACATGTCCCCATCTCACAACTATCTCTTAATCGATTGTTGAATAAGCAATTGACAGCGATCTTTCTGAGTATGATTCTTGCGCGACACTATCAAAACGGTTAAAATTTCCCTTATGTATTTTTTGACAAAAAGAACTTAGATTGAAAACTTAGATTGAAAACTTAGATTATTTGTATTAGCTTAACGGGCTCTGACTATATAGAATAATAAGATGAGTTTTGCTAATCATCCAATCTGGGAAGGAAAAGCATCTGATTGATTCGACGAAGGCAATAGCGAATAGTTCGTCATCTAAGACCACTTTATGTCTCAATTGATGATAGATTGAGTCGTCAATGGTGGGGTTTGTCACAGTTAATGTGATATAATGACCTATTTCATCCTTTGAGATTAGCCCATTTTTTGAATAGGCTTTGAACTCTTTTGTTTAGGTTTGTCAAGATCTCATATATAGATTTGTCCCCTGATATGATTTCTTGAATCAGCTGCAATTCTGTCTCAATGTTGGTATTGCTATTGTTGTTAATGGCATGGATAACTTGCTCGGTTTTCTGCTTCTTGATGTGGGATTCTAGAATGCTATGGGCCGGTTGTACTCCAATTTTATTTTCCAGGGAACGCTTCTGTTTAATTGAGCTGATATTAATGGTAAAAGGCTGTCTTGTCTGTTTATAATTTGTACCTGATAGAATATTGAAATCCAAAATTGAAGGCTGTTGTTGTCCTTCGTCTTCTTGAACACCATTTATGGCATTATCTTGATATATCCCAAACTTGTTTAAAAGTGGAAGCTGCTGTAACGTGTTTGCAGCATCAGGCTCGCGAGTTATAGCACCATTTTGCGACGCCAATGCTGTCATAGGGTTATACTTTGATTCGATGAATATCGGTTCCAATGATTTGATAAAAATGTTTCCCTGGTTATCATTGACCTTAATAGCACTGAGATATTTATAAGATGATTTTGTCTTCTCAAATGCTTTGATCTGTTCCCATCTTGAAAATGATACCTCAATTAGATAGCTCTCTTTGGTAAAGTTGACATCTGGCAACGCAGCTATCTCATGAATCTTTTTGAAAATACAGGCCCACGACGTTTTCTTGGCTTTTTCTGAAGTGATGCCAAAATCTGGGAATTTGTTGTTCAACCTGTTGGCGATACGCGTGTAACACGCGTTGCTGAACTTCTTGAGACCTTTCTTTATGAAGTGTTCTTCCACAAGCATGTTTCTAAGCGCGACTGCTCGTTGCTCTGTCCACTCGATAGCTCGTTTGGGCATTTTTACAATTGCTTGAAAGTGTCAATTGGTGCATTTTTAAGTCTACAAGTGGGATGAATGATGGCGGTCTTTATATATATATAATGACATTAGCCGCCGACATTTGGACATTTTATAACAATACAAAGTTTTTGTACAACTTTTTAAAAAACAGTGATTTTTTTGGTTATGAGCACATTGAGAAATACCAATTATAAATTGTTCTCACTTCTCTCAGCTGAATTTATGAGATCAAATTGTTATGATATGATGATATTAGTTATAGCTAAATCAATATCTTTAACATACGCTCTTCTATTACTAATATGTTGCTCTTTGCCCTATTTTCAATGATTGGCCCAACAGCATGTTCTGTTATACCAGACGATTCTATTCAAAACAACTCAATTCTGCCACATATTGAGCAAGAGATGAAGCATTTGATCGCAAGGGATGCATACAACAACCCGATAAAACTGTTATGTCATTACCACTCCCAAAAATCTACCCTCACTGCGCTGGATTTCTCAAATATTACAGCTCCTACACAAGTGTATGGCTTAAAGTCCGATTATCTACCTTATCTTTTTGACATTCATAAACATCTGCCCAATCATTTCTATATGTACGCTGATGGTGAGAAGTTTGATCCTGCTCATACATTATTCCAGTATGAATCAAACACAACCATATGGCCGTTGATAACCCCTGGCCAGTTCAAATCAATCGGTCAGATCGTCCCAAACACCTCAACCATGATGAGTGAGGAACTTCGATATATGGACAGTTTCATATTTGAGGAGTCATTATCTGACTGGTCGGAATTTACATCAATTTCAATGCCTTCAAACAGTATCAGCTGCCTTCAACTTGATCTTCTTCAAACCTCTGATCAGTTATCAAAAAAACGAGATGATCGTCATCAATCAGTATTTGTGACTGAATATGCCAACAACATGTTATACGCTGGTATAATTCCCTGTGTTGTATTACTTGTGCTCAGTATCCCTCATTTGGATGAACTCAAACATTTTTACGTCTTGCCATTATCGCTCTTGCTAAACATGCTAATCGATCATCTAGTTTCCCGGGTTAAGATTGGTAGTATTGGAACCATAGTGCTTTTCCCCCTTTGGAAGATGCCTTCACTATTTATATCAAGGATTTATCTACTATATGCATTTACTACTTTCAACTATCTTACCGTCGGTTTTGACTCCTCCCCTTTTGACAAAGGTTATGCTTGTATGATACTTCTGCTCTCTATGGTTTATGAGTCAGCCAAATATTTTGAAATAAAGAGTGGCACAATGTTGGAAATTGCTAAGCATCTTCCTTTTATAACTCAGTTCAAGATTCGTGAAATTGATGGGAGAGATTACGCGTGGGGTCGGTTTTACCTTTGTATTGGGATCTGCCTCGTTTTGTTTTCAGCAATGTTGATATTGTCAAGATGTATTAGGCTCTTTGCCTCAGGAAGACCAGTCAACTTTTTTAAGTCTTCCATATTAACAATAGGTGCTCTTGTTTGGTTGATTGGTTCCTTATGTCTAGAATTTTATATCTGGAAATCTTGTGGAATCAATGCCATGGACCTACAAAACAGTTATGCCAATAAGATTTACATATGCTGGTTTAATTATTGCTTGATGACAACGCTGTTGGGATTAGTCTATTTTTGCTGTATAAGACTTGATACTTAGTCAATTCTATATATAACATTGATGACTAGTAACTATAAACAAGAAAACTATGTTTTATTCTAGACCTTTGATCCAAGGTTTATCGCATCCGTTGCTTTGGCCAGTTAAGTATTTGATAGTAGGCTCACCCCATTCAGGCTTCTTCTTGTATTGCCCAATAACTTCTTGCATACCTTCAATACCACCAACTAACTCACCTTTAACTTCTTCATTTCTAATTTCAGCCATTGGGGTCAAGTATGTTCTAATACTAAATACTATAGCCCCAGTTTTTGGCAATCGTGTCAAGACTTGTCTCTCTGATCTGAAAAAGACTTCTCTTTTGAAATCAAGAGTATCAGCATCAATAGCTTTGAGTTCTTCACCTTCGACACCTTTGTTCTCATTGGTAACAAAAACTTTATTGTGTGTCTGAACTGACCAGTTATTTCTTCTAACATATGTATAAGGTTTTAGTTTCTCAAAGAATTTGTTCATCTGTGAACGTAATTTAGACTTGTATTCAGGAACAGGACCGTGAATTGAAGTCAATGGTGTTTGGAAACGTTCAGCTGGATCAAACCCTGCAGCGAAAGCAAAAACACCACCTTTAAAAATATATTCATCTGTATCATAGTTTTCAGGGTCCTGACACATCAGGATGAAATCTTCTTCCAAAAATCTTGATAAGTAAACCATCAAGTCTTTTGGGTTCTCAACAGATTCTGCTCTTAATGGGATGTAATCATTTCTAATTTTATTGTATATCTGATCCCCTTGGATTTCAAAACACATAGGATATCTTTTGAGCATGAACTCAGTGGACATTGTATAAAATTCTATTGCAACGTCGGTAATATCATCAGTGAGGAAAACAGTATGTGGGAATAATTTTGGATTTTGCACGTACGACCATTTCAGGTCTGTGTATTGTTTGTAGGTGCTTTCAACCAAGAACCATTCGGAAGGGGTGATGTTATGAATGCCCATGACCAACTTGTATTCACCTTTCTTGAATGGCCTGTATTTGATTGGATGTGCTGCTTGCCAGTCAAAACTTGTTGATTCAGGCTCTATAGCTACCCCGAGTGAACCATATTGATCGCTATGTGCTACTGTATCATATGAAGAAGATTTTGATTGTGGAATAGAGCTTTGTGGTTGTGTGGTAGGAGTGGCTTGTTGTGATGTACTTGGTTTATCGGTTAAAAGTTTGTAGATCACATAAAACAGAGCAGGAAGAGTGAATGACTTGGAAAGAAGAAGCTGTGGTAACGACGACTTTTCGTCTTTCAGAGAACCGATGAACTCAAGCACAGCCATTACCAAATTCAGTACCAGACGATGTTTTCCAAAACAAGAACTTTTCAAGTGAAGTGAAAAACCTGAGAATTTTTATGAGTCAAAAAAATTTTAATTAAAAGCTGTTATACAACCAACCCATAATCAAAATGTAACTTACTTACAATATATGTCTAACTCATGAATCCATCAATTTTAAATTATATCTACAAATTTCATCGTAATAAATTATAAGTTACTTGATTACTGTACTTTCACGGAAATTGAAAGTACACAAACTAGTCCAAACTTTTTCAGCTTCTCTTTTGCTTAAATTCGGCAATCTTTAGCTGAACTCTTGCATCAACTCTCTTTTTAAGATCAATATGGAACCCAAGTAAGAAAAGTGCTTCAAAAAACACAAAGTATGGGGCCAGCACCAAAGCTTGTACCAGATTATCTAGTAGTGCGGGAGATCTCTTCTCAAAGAAGCCGTGTCCGATGAATTGGACAACCCATCCAGTAATGAACGACCAAATGTATACTTTGTTAGCAAGTACGCTATTCTGTTTCAACAATGTATCTGTACCAAAGCCCAAAGCAAGCACAATTGGGCCAGCAATTACTCCAGTTCCCCAATTCAAGATCACATAGAACAAAGCGTATCCAATTGAGCTGAGAACCCCCAAGTTTAGCCCTGGAAATAGAAAATCAAGATGAATGTTATTGGCCAATCCAAAACTAGACGTAAGAATTACAGGTACGAAAACCGAGTGGATCAGGACATTCACAGTGTTAAAATGGTATGATCTGTAAAAGACAAGTTGGTCTTCCAGGTTTAATATGGACATTTTGTCAATACCTTACGTTTTAGTTAATTTCAATAGCAAACAAATTATTGTAAAGTTGGGGAAATTTATGAATTTATATTGAACTTCTTTATATACCCGGCTTCTTTAGCTTCTTTTAGCCGAATATAGCAGTTTCTGCTATAGTTAAGAAATTCATGTGTCAAATAAAGTAATTAAAATAAAATATATTAATCAAGCTGAAGTCTTTCATGAGTGCGATATTTTATAAATGGCTTAGTAAAAGATTTTCAAGCATCAATTTAATTATTCATTATTCGTTCAATTCATCAAAAATGTTCCCATCAAATGTCATTTAATGATTATATGCGGTAGCTTGTCATGTGTCTGACTAACGTGCACCAATTAGAAATCAATCAGCAAAACTCATCTCTCGCATAGTGAATGATGATGCATCATTCATATAAGCATCGATATTTGTCTGTTGCTCGTATTTGTCTGTAGCTGGATTACTTATGGTTGGTGAAAAGTTAATATGCAAAAGCGTGGGATCAATGAACTGATTGGGCACTGTTAAAATATTCTCGGTAATATCAAATGGTGCAAGTGTTTGTGTTATTATGCCAAAGTTTGAATAAATTGGTGCCTCCAGATCATTCAATTCTTCTTCAATGCTCACAACATCACTCATTTTCGAAACACTTGCTTGTTTGAGGACTGGAGTTCTAGGCTCTTGGGCTTCATCGATATTACTTTCAGGGTCACCAAATAGTTCGTTAAAAGGGATAAATAACTCTCTAGTAGGGTCAAGCACCTCACCATAATCTGCGCTCTTTGATGTCCTCTTATGGCATTTAGCAACATGTCTATAATAAGATTTCAAAGCTGCACCATCTGCAGAACTGTCAACATTTATTTGAAGTTTTGCTCTGCAAACACCAGATCCATCTCGTTTCTCATAAGGACATATTGCTTTCAATGAATGTTTGCCATCCATCGTGAAGATGGTTCCGATCCTTGGCTGTTTAACTAAACAACCATCATTCAAAATCCCATGAACCTCGTTCATGTGATGAACATATGAGGTGCTGTTACTCTCAAAGAATGGTAACTTACCCATCCAGTTGATTGCACAGTATGGGCATAATTTGAATTTAGAACCAGAGTTTGGTTTTGTGTAATAAATTGTTTGACATTTAAATAGATCATCACAGCTGTTGTTCTCATCACAGATGGTAGTTAATCTGCTTATATAACTAGCTTCCAAGGAATCCATATCCCCAGTTTGCTTCAAGTAAGCTTCTTTGAACGATTCTGGAGTATATTGCGTTCTTGTAGCGATAAAGTGTTGCGAAGTTGGAACACTCATTATTCTGAAATTAAGAGAATTGTAAGCATCTCTAGCTATAGCTTTTAGACTTTCTAAAGACATTGCACCACAATTATGATGAGAAGAAGTTGAAGCACAGTCTAGTGGCTGAACTTGATTTCGAACGAATGGCATCAGCTTGGCTAATAGTGAGAGTTATTGTAAATAGAGTGGACCTAAATGGTAAAGAAAATAGAGAAAGAGAAGAGCTAGGACACTCATTACATATAAATTATCAAAAAAATATGAGATCTAATAGCTGTTGAGAATATAATATCCAATAATAGATAGACCTGGACCCTGTCATTTTAACTATTGTTCTAGAATGTTCATTATCGTCTTCATCAGGTAATATTAGCGTCCATATGTACTTTGAAGTAATGCATCCTTCTACGTTTTGATGATCATTTATTAAAATAAAATTTTATTTATTTGAAGTAGCATTTTTGGCGCATGGTGTTTTCACAGCTAGCGTTTTAGGTATAACGCACCCAGTGTATGCTAGTGCTGCCTGGTGTTTCTATCATGATTAAAGTACTCCAGAGTCCATGACTGATATAGAAACTGTAGAATTTATACGTTCTAGACGAGAATTTATAACTATTGACCACTGTCAACTCATGCATGTGCTTTAAAGTGCTCAGATTTGGGCATAAAAATGTAGTTTATTGACAAGAGAAAGATGCTTAGCATTATCAGCGACGTCATGACATATAATAGTATGAACGACGGTTAATAATTGTCATTTTTCCATGGTAGACTGTTAGTCTCAAGCTTCTATAATCATATTATAAGCTAACACATATGAGTAATGTTCTTCATAACATTCCCAAAGTTCCCTCGTACACTCTCAATAAACTCACTCATGAGAGTATTTCTTTTCTCTGCCTGAAAACAATATAAAAGGCAGTATCATTCCTAAAAGTTTGGTCATTCATTAGTGTCAACTGTTCTCTCCAGCACTGCACTGTAATACATGTTCCCAGTATTCCTGACTTGACTAACCATCAATCATATAACTCAATATTGAATGTGTTGACTCTGGAAGTTTGTATGCCTGCCACAACATAACACAGTCGTGAAGATGTCAACCTGAACCTTTTATTTGAACAGTTTACAGAGGAAAAATATACCTGAGATCTTTAATAAATTGCTCATCATCTCAATTATGTTACCCCAATATCTAAAATGTGCATTATCTGTCAGGTCAAGCACCATATTCTCTATGGAATCTAGGGTATGTAATGTCCAGCTGATCAAACAAACGTTCTGATTCACCAAATAGTGAATCAATGCCTTATGTGCCAAACTACCGCTTTAAGAAACTTAAAAAAAGTTCCGATGCGGGGAGTCGAACCCCGGTCTGCTCGGTGAAAGCGAACCGTGCTAGCCGTTACACTACATCGGATTTTTCAAAATTTTCAAATTTACTCCTTATATGATAGAATGAAAAACACATGATTGTCACGCATTTCAGACAGAGTCAATTTTCAGAAAGTTATTAAATTTTAATTTATTTATAAATTATTGATATTTAATCCTTCAAGTTTTTCCAGAAGACTTTATTTGCTAAATATTGTCTTGACTCTTGCATTTGCCCAAGCCTTTTCGGATAATTTAGCAGTACTCTGGCGGAGTTATATAAATTTTCTGATGCCTCTCAGGTCTCTTCTCTCTAGCCACTTAGTAACGTACGTTTGGGTTGGCTCAAGCTTTCAACGGGTTTCTTACATTTGTCTAATTCTCACTTGGCCATCGCTTTTATAATGTTTTGTGTCAACTTCCTCTTAGTTTTCCCACAAACACTTCCAGTTCCAAGTTCCTTGTTCCCAGTAACGGGATCAGCCCCCCCCCCCCGCCCCGCCCCTAGGGCCTAGTAACCCAGTCGCTGGAGAGCGGCTAGCGGACAATGCAATAACTAGTAAGCATTAGGCACAAATTTTAGTTGCTTTTTCTAGATATAAGGCACCGCTGCACGGAGAATGGTGCATAACACTGAGTTCCCGGCGGTTTGTCACTTGTCAGTGTGTCACTCGTGATGAGCGTTACAAACTTACAAGTTTATATAACAAGCAAGTTGTCTCTCTTATATTCTAATGTGAGTAATCAGTTCTTGTCTTCTGTGAACGAATATTATGCCCATCGCATTCAAGGAGCATAGCTCGGATCTTGAGAAATCTATTGAATCTCAAGATGATAACTTGTCACAAATCGGGTCCCAGAGTGAAACGAAATTTAGTTTCTTCGATAAACTCTCTATTGCACTAAATGCTGAAAACAAAGGTCTTGAACCTATACAAGAACATGAAAAAGATCCAAAAGATGGAGCCTTTAATGCGGGTTCCATGTGGTTTAGTGCCAACATGGTGAATAGTGCCATGGCACTTGGTATGCTCGGTGGTGGTATCTTTGGCCTCTCGTTTTGGGAGGCTGTATTGACAATAATCTTCTTCAACATATTGGGTTTACTATCAGTTGCATTTTTCAGTTGTTTTGGTGCAGAGTTTGGTTTGAGACAGATGATGATATCACGATTCTTAGTTGGTGGTTATGCCATGAGAATATTTGCATTAATCACTGCTATTGCCTGCATAGGCTGGAGTGCTGTTAACGTCATGGTCTCTGCCCAATTATTAAACATGGTTAATCGCCCACATGAATTACCACCATGGGCTGGATGTATTGTGTTAGTGGTCATCATCATTATTGTTTCAGTCTTTGGTTACAGCGTTGTGCATACTTACGAAAAAGTGTCTTGGATCCCATCATTATTTGTATTCTTAGTTATAACAGCTAGGTTGAAGATCTCAGGCAATTTTTATGCTGGAGAGTTCGGGTCTGGAGAAGCAACCGCTGCTGGAATCCTATCCTTTGGTGGTACAGTATTCGGTTTTGCTACGGGTTGGACCACCTATGCATCTGATTATACTGTCTTCATTCGAAAAGATTATCCAAAATGGAAGATCTTTGTCGGTGTTTCTATTGGTTTGTTTGTTCCTCTAGTTTTTTCAATGGTTTTAGGTGCCGCTGCTATCACTGGTATCAACACCAGTGAAGTTTGGGCTCAATACTATAACGAGCATTCAACTGGTGGTTTGATGTATTGCATTCTTTCTGTTGATTCTTTAGGTGGCTTTGGTGAATTTTGCAGTGTTGTTCTTGCTTTATCTACAATCTCAAATGCAATTCCAAATATGTACACCATGGCATTTTGCGCTCAAGCCTTTTGGTCACCATTAGCTAAAGTTCCAAGAATTGCTTGGTCTATTGTTGGTAATTTTTTGACATTAGCTATTGCCATACCGGCTTACTATCATTTTGATGATGTTATGGAAAACTTTATGAATCTAATAGGCTATTACTTGGCTATATATATAGCTATTGCTTTATCCGAACACATCATCTACAGAAAAGGTTTCAAAGGTTATGATGTTAGTGGTTGGAACGATAAATCTAAATATCCCCTAGGTCTTGCCGGCACGTTTGCCTTCTGCTGTGGTGTAGCTGGAACTGTTCTAGGTATGGATCAAGTGTGGTATGCTGGTGTTATAGGTAAACAGATTGGAAGCGGCGCTGATATTGGCTTTGAACTCGCTTTCGGTTTTGCCTTAATTGGTTACAACATTTCTCGTCCTTTTGAACTGAGATATATTGGTCGTTAGATTCACACTTGCATTATTCGTCATTGGTTTTCCGTTCAGTTCATATGTTAATTAATTATATTATAGATTTTTTTGCTTTCACCTTGATCAAAACTTTGTACTACAGCTAATTCATAAACATTAAACATCAATTATTGGCTGAAAACATATCAAACGGATAAAAAAAGAATCAAAAGCAACGTTTAGACTTCAACTTTAAAGTGTACGCTATCCTTGAAAAAATGCATATCAACACGGCCAGCTTCAAATTCAACATTGAATTTCAATTCATCCAAAAACAACCTAGCATTGTTATAAACAACTTCGACTTTATATTTCTCCTGATCAATACCAGCTTCTTGTGATTTAAGAATCATCGCCCTTGGACTGTATTGAGTCATATGATATTCCAACTTAGCTGGAACGAATTCCTCAAATCCAAGAATATTCTTTTGATAGGTTCCTTCAGCAAATTTGCTGGAGATAAAGTAAATAATACCATTCTCGCAGAACTGGAAACCAGTAGTTGGAGTTCTTGCCATGAAACCAGTTGTTGGAGCTTCTCCTTCAACAGCTTCATAGCCTTCAATGTTAACATGAACAGAGACTTCAAGTGTTGAGAATTTTCTTGGTCTCAACCAGTTCCAGATGCTTTTAGGCTTTCTGTTGAGCTTTATGTTCGAAGAAACCGAGCAAGGAGTTTGGGAGTGAACAGTTGGGACTTTAAAGTCGACAGAGTCTGTGATCATAGTAAAATTCGATTGCATCTTGATTGTTTCAAGTTATTGGTAGGGTTGCAAAAGAAGCAAGAAGGATGTTCAAACTTTCAAATGCATTTTACTTCTTTCAAAGTGAGAACATTCTCGTTGCCACTGAGTACTGAGCATTTTAATGAGCTTTTTTTGTTTCTCAATAGCTTTTGATGATGTCTGTTCTGTTTCTGTTTTTTCAATATTAAACATCGCATAAAAAATTATGTGTCAAAACCTGACACATTCTTCGGCCACAAAATTTAAATACAGAAGGTCAAAGGTAATGCTATACATTACAGCCCTGTGTGACTCATAATCAGTGCCAAAAACGCTTCAACCCACAATTTTGATTTAATTAGACATTGTAGTTATCTAAGCTATCTATGACGGACAACAGAAAAGTGCAAGATGAGAAGGTTATAATTTCTGTATCAGTTCTACAGCTGCTCCATATAAGGTTATAAACAGCTATTTCGACGAAGCTCTAAAATATTATATATATATTCACTGCCAAATTAAACTCTCTCACGTTTCAATTACTAAATCAAGCTGCTGCAAGCTCTTTTAAATATTTTATGCAGGCTTCAAATAGTCCAAAACGTTAACTTATAGTATTAATCACCTAAAAACTATATTTACAGGCGGGGGCTGGGATCAAGTGGTCGATTATACTGTAATGTTCACAAATTAAAGCTTCCTTCATGTAGAGAGGGTAAAAGCTGCTTATGATAGACGACGAATGTGTGATCGGATCCTCGCAAAGGAACATGCATCACATCTAGTGCAATAATATGAGCTGTATCACAAATAGTTACATGATGAGCTGCACTATCTATCAGCAGCTCAATTTAGTGCAATAAAAAGTTACAATAGATGTATAGATAACTCATGACCATTCCATTACCCTCAATTAATATAGATATGAATAAATGCTTTAGGCTTCCCTAAAAGGGAAACATACCGAAAATGGTTATATTTCGGCACATGCAAAATATCCGTTCCAATATAAACAATAGTACAATTCAAGCAAATTCAACACATTTGCTTGCACATCATTGAACAGAAAAATTTCAGTCTCACAGTTAATAGAGTGAACTTGATATTGAAAAGTGTCAAAATTCTTCTTAGTTTGGTCAATCTGAGCTTGAATTAACACTATTGAGTACGTTTTGCCACTTCTCATTTGGTTGCTTTTATAACTGTACTTCATCATGGTTGATTACAATGCCGTGTTTGGCACCTCTGTTGCGGAGAGTGTTAATACCTCGATATCCAGAAACCTTCCATTAGTTGTCTACATAACAGATGCCTCTGATACCGCTGATGTCTGGATAGACCGTTTATTGAGTGAAGAGCTACTGCAGCTGTTAGCTTCTAAAGCGATCAGCTTGAAATTGATTAAAAACACCTCTGAGTGTCAAATGTTTGAACAGATTTTTCCCAACGCAATCGTTCCAAGTATATACTGTATCAAGGTTGCTGCCATTCTTGATATAATACATGGTGATATTGACAGGAAAACATTTGAAACAAGAATTCACAGAGCCCTAGAAAAAGCTACACAGAGTTCCACAGCCCAGCACACTTCAATATCCTCACCCTCTTCCCCATCACCGGTGAATCATGCGACACCACTGCCTATCCCTCAATCTCAACCATCTCCAATTACCTCAACGGCAACGGCATCGTTACCGGTGCCACCAAATATACCAAGAGTATCCATACCCTATCAGAGAGAGTACAAAACCCTGAAAGAACAGGCAGCTGAAATGGCACATAGAAAGTATAAGGAAGAACAGCTACGAAAAAAGAGAGCGGACGATGAAGAGAGGGAACGCGTTAAAAGGTTACTAAAAGCCGATGAGGAAGAGCGTAAATTGAGAGCAAAGAGGAAGACCGAAGAAAGAGAAAGACAGAGAAGGTTATCCAACGATGAAGAAATCGATGACGTCTCAAAAATCGATGAAATCATTCATGAACAACAAACTTTGAAAGATAAT
This sequence comes from Wickerhamomyces sp. yHMH617, assembly GCA_030571115.1. Lineage (NCBI taxonomy): Eukaryota > Fungi > Ascomycota > Saccharomycetes > Phaffomycetales > Wickerhamomycetaceae > Wickerhamomyces > Wickerhamomyces sp. yHMH617. The sequence goes on along the minus strand of JAJLXD010000020.1, from coordinate 178,570 downwards.
GTGCGTAAAAGGAAGCAATCACACAGTGGAGACCTCTGTGTCTTAGCTATCAAGCTACTTAATGGTGTATCACTGAAGCATAGTTTTGGAGTGAATCAAACTTTGGAAGATGTGAGAGAATGGGTGGATGCTAATAGAACCGATAACGGTGAACCATATTGCTTCCACAGAACCATTCCAAGAGCTACATTTGACATCCATGACGAAGATAAATCACTGGAAGCTTTACAACTCACTCCAAGATCTGCCCTAATATTAAAACCTTATAGTAATACATCAAATTCTTATCTCGAGACAGGTGCTTCACAAAGTTCTAGCAATGGGATTTTTTCGAGAATTCTCGGAGGTCTGAGCTCGATTTGGGGAGCATCTAATGCTCAACCAATTAGACTAAATGGAGAGGATCGCCCAATAACAGCTGACATTCCAACTTTACCTGATATGGAGGGCGTCACTGAAGAATCACCAAACTCATCAATTTATGCTTCGCCAGAACTTTCTCCGCTAAACAGGCCAGCTTTAGAGATTTCTCATCCCTCAGCATTAAATTTGGTACTTAACCTTCAAGAGGATCCACAGCCAATTCCTTCAAGGTCAGGAACTCCTAATGTGGTTGAAGTCAACAGCCAGATCACGTCAAGAAGTAATTCTAACCCGGTTGCACCACGGATAAGAACTCTCAATAGCAGCTCTGCAGATGATAGAAATACGTATAATGGGAACCATACTAATTTGGAAGATGATAAGAAGTGATATCAGGATGGATGTAAATAGCATATCCACACAATCTCATATATATTACAAAAGATATGGCAAGAACTTTCACTCAATGAATGCTTTTTGTATATATGTTTTTGTAAATAGCAAAATTCTTAACATATATATGGTAATATAAGAAATCAATCAGTTTTATTACTGTATTGGGAAGTCTATACAAATCCCTAATAGAAAAAGGCGAAGGAAAAACAAAAACAAACAAAACGTCATCAGTATATCTTTTATATTTCGTGATTTAACCTGTTTCAAAATATGTCATCTAAGGATTCAGAAAGTGGCACCAGAATCACGTCGATGGCCTCAGCACATAGCCAGGTATCATCTGAAAATAACGGATCTGTCGCGTCTACCGGTCAAACATTACCTACTTCAAACCAACCTGAAAAAGTTGTTCCTTCTGGATCCCCTGGGTTATTGATTGAGGATAAATTCGTCCAGCTCTTGAACTCAGATGCAGCGGTAGAGGCATTATTACAGAGATTGAAGAAAAGTATAAACACTTGTGAGGAATTTGGCAAATATGTTAGAAAGAAAGCAATTCTTGGACAAGACCATGAAGAACATCTCAAGAAAATAACTAGATATACTCAAGATGCCTTCAAGAACACTCTCACACTTAAAAATGATTCGTTCACTTTAAACTTTGATAAGATCGTGAAAGTTGATGAAAGAATTGCCTCAAACCAATCTGCTTATAGTAAGCAGTTATCACAAATGCACGACGAATTGGCATCGCTGGGTACCACCATTTCAAGACAGAGAAAAAGTTTAAAAGAAAACTTCAAGAGGAAAGAAAGAGAGGTAGCAGATGCTATAAATAGTGCTGAAAAGGCCAAATCAAAGTATGATCAACTTTGCAATGAACTAGAAAGAGTCAGAACAACCGACCCAAATAAAAAGACCTTTACTTTGAAAGGTTCCAAGACATCAAGTGAACAAGAAGATATACTACAGAGAAAAATAGAAGCGGCTGATGCTGAGTATAGACAAAAGGTCTCGACATCGACAGGATTGAGAACTGTTTTTTTGAATAATTTTAGACCAAACATCACAAGACAATTGAAAGATTTAATCATTGAGATTGATATTGCAATGAGTGCGCAACTACAAAGATATGCCACAAGAACCGAGGATCTCGCATTACAAACCGCCTTAAGTGTGAACCCGTTGTATGGCTCAAACATCCAACCACTAAAAAGTATTGCTTCTTCAGTTGATAATGAGCGTGATTTATATCAGTATATTTTGAAGAATGTCACACCTGGAACAAGCACTAAGCAACTTACACCAGTGGAGTACAGACCGAATCCAATAATTTCACCGACGTACACTCCTAAGCCAAAAACTTTACCATCAATCAATGCCAATAACTCATTACCGACAGGTCGCAAAATTTCAACACATACTGAAACACCATTCAACAATTCATCTACCCACACCAATAACAACTTGAGAAACATAACACCAGGCTTATCTAATTCTACTTCAGGCTCGCCATACATACCTTCAACTGCTTCAATATCTAGTAGTGTCATCACTGGTCCAAGACCAATGTCTGTGATTAACAATGATGATGTCCCATTACCACCAGGAACTAGTGCTGGATTCAAGACTTTTGGCACACCTATTGGTGATTTGATCAAATTTGAGGATGATATGGTCCCTTCTTTAGTACGCCAGTGCATCTATGTTGTTGATAAATACGGGTTAGAACTTGAAGGCATTTACAGAACCAGTGGTAACAGCGCTACTGTCTCCTCATTGAGAGATTTGATCGACAAAGATCCAACAAACATTAAATTGTTACTCCCTAATCCTAACTCAGTGACTGACAGTGATATATATGCAGTGGCTTCGTTATTGAAGCAGTTTTTTTCTTCACTACCTGAACCATTGTTAACTAATGAGGCAAGCAAATTATTCTTGGAATACATTAAAATACCTGATGCAGATGTGAGGCAAAAGAAAGTGCATCAGACTGTATACGAATTGCCAGATGGGTCTTATTGGACATTGAGAAGCTTAATTTTCCATCTAGCGAAAGTCTCAGCAAATCAAGACATCAATTTAATGAACTCCAGAAATTTAAGCATTATTTGGGGTCCTACTTTGTTTCCTAAAGATAATTTTAATGCTTCCGATATGAGCTATCAAGGAAAAGTTATTGAAGAATTGATCATTCATGCTGCTGATATTTTTGAAGTTGAATGATGAGCGATTTGTTTTGTTTCTTGTTTTTTATACAATGACAATATTATTCACCTTTCATTTTCATCTTTGTATATTCTGTTATCAAGGTATATAATTATAAACTTTTGTAGTTCCAACTCTTTTGATATACTCTTGATCCATTAATTGATCAATATTTCTTTTAACATCTAACTGCCCAACATTATATTGAGTTATGATTTTTGAAACCAATTCTTCATGCTCGATTGTTTTGATCTCTTTCATTAATTTGACTGTAAATGCTTTTATACTATCATCTTTGTCGTAATTAACATATTCTGTTTCGATTTCATCCAATATATCATCATCTTCTTCTTCACCGTTGTTTTTCAATTTCATCTGAATTTGCTTAACCTTGATAACTCGTCTCTTATCTTGAAAATTATCATTGACCTTGTAGCTTGTTTCGTTATTGATAGTGGTTTTTGATAAAATTTTATGTTTTCCTGAGGTTAAAGAGTATAAAATGCTTGATAAACTCTTAGAATCCAAAGCAGTCCTGTTTTTGAGCTCGTTATAAGTCAGTAATTCAACATCATTAAACGCCAGAAGTACCACACCCTGAGGAGTGCTCACCTGTAGTTCTTTGTCCCCATTCGTGAAACGAGCTTGTATGCTCATATAACTTAAGTTTGGGGCCCATGTCATTTTCTTGCTGTTCCCATTTAGGTATAACGCTTGAAACTCTGACAAAATTACAGACAAATCATCAGGTAACAATATACTGGATTTAGCAGCTGGCCAATATTGAGAGTTCAATATCATTGGGTTGAAGTCTATGTCTGTAGATGATGCTGGTTTGAATTTTTGTTTATATGTCTTGGATTGTTCAACATCTTGAATCATAATGAGAAGTGGCTTACTCTCTTCAATACCAACTTCAGATTCCATAAGAGTCATGAATTTCTTCTCAAGAGAAATGAATTTAGAAGAGGAGGTTATAAGTCTTTTAGATAAAGCTCTTTGATAGTTTTTCAAAAAAATATCTTTAGACTTTATGGATTTGAATATCGTAAATGCGTCATTAAGGATGGAAATACTTTCATCATCATCTGTCGTAACTTTTTTGAAAAAGACATCCAGATATTTCAATAATTTCTCGTTAATGTTCGAAGTTGCATTCGAAGAGTCATCCAAAGCAAACTGGAAGGCTTCTCGTGTTTTGAACTCTATTAAGCTGTTGTTATCTAAGAACGACTGAACGACAATATGGAAATGCTTTTTAGCTTGAACTAATCGCTCAATTACATCTGGTGTATCCTCCAGAAGTATATGTACAAGGTAATTAATGAGATGTGTTGACCACACTCGGGCAAAAATCTTGACTTTGAACTCGCTTGATTTGATGTCCCCTGTAATAAATCTGAAGTAATACTCTAAATCTTCAAATCTATTCGCTGATAGAAGGGGAGTGATCACCATTGGACAAAAATTTTCAAAATCTTCGAATAGCAGTTTATTGACGACGATAAACATGATTCTTCTTTTGAAAGAGTCAGAAATATCTTGTGAATCCCAGAATTTTTTTTCACTCTCAATCGATTCAAGACAAGATTTGAAGATATTTTGTGGTTCATTGAACTGAATGATGTATTGTCTCCTCTGTTTGAAATATTCTTGAGATGAAGCAATCAGCCTGTATTCAAAAGACGGTTTATCCTCAATGATTAATGAAAAAACACGAAACATTTGTGTCAATACAGCCTTATATGTCACGTCACCTTCATCTCTGAACCTGTTCAACAAATCCCAGGTAGTGTTAATGATTAGTTCACCCAGCTCAGGATTTTCATCAAACAGTAAATGGCGAAGGTGAGATAGTGAAAATCGATGGATAGGCTGCTTTGAAGGATGGTTCAGTAAATATGTCCTATCAAGATACAGATATATCTTTGAGGCAACGTTTGTCTTGAATTGAATCAAGTCCACAAGGGATATCAGGTGATTTGATACATCCAACGCAGAGTCAGTAGAAACCTTGTCAATGAACAGTGAGACAAGACGATCAATGAAGGCACCAATTCGAGTGTAAAGTTCAGCAGCAATCAGAGATTGCTGTTTATGACGACAAAGAAATTCCACGTATTTGTAAAGCCTTTGATAACTTGTGGTGATGTTCGCTGATGTGTTGTCATTGTCACTGAGAAGCTTGTCCATTTGAGTCTCAAGCTCCGAATTGATTGTGGAAAGATAAGGGGAACTATCAAGTTTGGCCTTAGAATCATTATGAGAGCTCCGGGAACGCTGCACGCGGGCAGACATTAATCTTTTTTTAGCTGTTTTAATTGTAGATGGTTTTAAAGGCTGATATGATACTTCAGATGGTTGTGGATATTTGACAGGTTAGAACACCGTCGGGTAAGCAGAATTGAGTTGTACGTACAACTTCAAAAAATGGGATCTTTTTTGAGGAAAAAGGGTTCTTCCTTACTAAATATCTGTTAATTACCACTACAAAATACTTAAAATAAAGAGTAAAGTAACTTGTTATATATTTAAACCATAGTCTAGACAGTGATTAATATGATAAGTGACTCAAATACAACATCCGGATATTTTTAATATTTACAGATTATTGAGGTAAATGGACCAACGTCTTTAAATAATTAGTCATACATATTCTTAACTTCTGCTTTTAAAACTAATGTGCACGCTAATATCATTAATATCAACAATGATCAGCTGCTGGGCTACAAATATACCGTCATTAGTGCTTTCAAGGCCTCTCAAGTTGAGCTGATTATATTAGGACTGGACAAAATTCCAGCAGCCATTGAATGCACCCAAAATTATCCCTTCGTCATATTAGTTGTCAAAGCTTTCCAGGAAGTACAAAAGTGAAATGAACGTTAGTGGAAGACAATGTTAAAATTTTACCATGCTGGTACTCTGCTTACGTTATTGTTGAATTATGATATCATCAATACTAATTGTTGCTAGTCTCTACTTAAATTAGGCATTGGTTTGATAATTTCAATAAATTGACCTAAATGACTCAAGTTCATTACTGCCATATATTTTGTGTAATCCCATAACCTGATCAAGGTGATCCAAATCACAATGCTCTTTAACTTATTTCATAAAATCTAGCATTTCTGTAAGGTTCTTAATATTATAATTCTCATCAAAGGCGAGATCCAGTAATGATAAATTCGTTAGGCTCAGGCTCAGCAACAATTGACAACAACCCTTCAAATTTCGCTTCTCTTTTCAATTTGAGCTATATCAACACTTCTTATCCACGGGATGAGACATTGCTAAATATTTAAGGGACATTGACATATATTTGTTGAAAAGGTTTATTGATGTATTTTGAATTTATCATTATATACAATTGCTAGTTGGGGAGGGTAATAATAAAATATCTCCATATAAAACCCAATTGAAGCTGACGAAGTACATCTTCGTATTTAAAAACAAACCAGCCAAGGACTAGAAGACATCAGTTTGGTCGTTTGTTACCTATCCAGGGCTCAAATTACTGGTAAATAAGTATAAATATAATTGTAGTGTTCTTTTAACTCTCACGTAAAAAAAGTAAAATATATTATATGTTGCCAAAAAATTTATATTTATCTGGTGAAAGAGTAGTTTGAACGACAGCTTTGAAACATATGATCAGAAGACTCCCGATGATGAATCAGCTGCGAGCTCAACTTTTAACTTTACTACGACATGAGAGTGCCATTGTTTTTGAGCCATTAAAGAAACAATATATACGAAGAAGCTCATCTCATATCAAGCCAACACTTTCCAAAGACAAAATATTCGATTTTTCAAAGAAGTATTACAAAAACCCATGTTCATCTTGTGGCATAGAACTCCAGTCCACAGAATCTGATGCTTTAGGATTTTACGTCGAACCAAGAGCGACGTCAACCAGAAGACATACCTCAAGGAGTTTACAATTCGCATCTGCTCTATCAAAAATTGACGAGGAAGGTCGTAAGATATTAGGAGCCACCACAGAAAGCTATACTCAAGCATCTTTACAAAGAGAGCACGATGTAGAAGCTCTTGTTTGTAAAAGATGCCACGATGCTCTTCATCACTCCATTTATAAGCCAGAAGAACATCAACCTATGAAATATCAAGAAGTTATCGATTCAATACCTAAAGAGGCCAACATCTTACAAATATTCTCAGCTTATGATTTTCCGTTGTCACTTGTGAGGATAAAGTCTCGGCCAGATGTGATTTACACTATGAATAAATCAGACTTGCTGTTTGGACATGGATCAACCTCTGGGAAATATCATGATTACTTTAAACAAATGGTCTATAGGCTAACAGGATCACAGAACAAGCTCATGATAATCAGTGCTTACACTAACTGGGGTGTCTCTGAACTTTTTAAACAACTAAAACCTGTTAATTATATGGTAGGATATGTCAATGCTGGTAAGACTCGTCTTGTTAACAGGCTAGTGAACTTTGCAAGACAAGTGAAAACACCGGGAGTCAAGATATTAAAATCTGAAGGATCCTCTTATTTACCCGCTTTGACAAGGGATAACATGATTCACCAATGCCTTGATAGAACAGTTGTTGATGTCCCTGGGTTCTTAGAGGAGGAAAGCGTCTTTAAATATTTAAAAGAGGAGTATATGAAAAGAATTCTAGAAGGAAAGAAGATTGCTGTGTCCAGTTTGAAAGCTACAAACTACTTCACTGTTAAAGGGCAGAGCTGTCTCACCCACGGTGGGTTGTTTTACTTGATTCCCCCAAAAGACTGTATTCTTCAAATAAAGGCAGTATGCCAAGGTGAGAGCTACCAGTTTAAAGATCTTTCAAAGGCCATTAATTGTATAAAGGAGACTCCAGAAGCACTTGAAAAGTTCATATATGTGAAGCCAAATGCTGCTGAGAATCTTATCAGATATGTCATACCACCTTTCATCGGTACAGTGGATTTGGTCATCAAAGACATTGGGTATATCCAGATTAAACCTACAGGTGCGAAAAACAATGATGAACTATTCGAAGTTTGGGCACCACCGGGAGTTGTTTTGGGCGTACGTGAAACCATTGAGCACTTCTTAACACGCTACATTAAAAAACATTCCAAAAAGCTGAAAATGGAGCCTAAAAAAGTTCCAGATTACAATATTTTCAGTAGATTATATGAGATTCCAGCCGATTCAACTGATCCAAAAGCAGAAATGGAAGTACAGTTTGAACAACATTTGAAAAATCACAAGAACAGTTTCCACAAATGGACAGCAGCTGAAAAAAGAGATGATTCCAGAAACAAGTTTTGGATAGAGAAATTGTAAATAGATATATGTGTACAGCTTGTGAAGATTATAAATATGAAGTTTTAAAGATTTTGAAGTTCAAAGATTTGAAGTTATAACAATTACTCAAATAAATTTATAGCTTGA
>JAJLXD010000020.1:149903-170139 GCA_030571115.1 Wickerhamomyces sp. yHMH617 | reverse complement strand
ATTAAGAAGGAAAACAAGAAACAATCTGAGGCAAAACTTTCGTAAAACATGAGTAACATGAACGGTCAGAGTAACACCAACGGATCAACACATGATGCCAAAAGTTTAAGTATTCTCTACAAAAGAAAAGGCCATTTTGATACTAAACGAGATGAAATACTGGGTAAATTCCAACAGTCTGAAGCCCACGATGAGTTACTGGCAAAAGTCAAGCAAATAGTCCACAGTATTGTGAACAAAAACCCTGAACTATTATTGAAAAATAAAGGTCAATTGGCTGCACTAATTGAAGGAACAATAAGCCGAACCGTCAACAGCAAGACACACTCAGCGACATCGGCAGTAACATCTATAACTTCGCGTCAAGCAAAGCCAAATATCCAAATTGACAATGACTACGGGAATCTCCTGGATATATTTGATGAGGAAATCAAACAGAATACCATCGGCTCGCAGGAATTGAAGAACTCAATAAGAGCTGAATTGAAACAACTGAGAGGTGACACTTCGTAATTACTCTAAAGTTCTGACTTCAGAGCATCTCATTAAAAAATAAAAATAAAATAAAATTACAGTGAAATTCCTGTCGGCTGTTACTTTTTAACGACATGACACAAAAACAACGTGATAGATTCAAGTCCTTCCTCAATCATACGTTAATCGCTTGAATACGGTCTTATCCCACCAAGAAATATAACTATTACTAGCCTTATCAATATTTTGAATCATTCCATTTATGGTAATACTTCCCAATTTGGATGATTTGGGACATCTCCGAGAAATTGCAACCAACCACAGAAATCAAAGAAAAACAAAAGCACTTTTCTTGTTTTCTTATCAGACAAAGTGATTAATTCTTGGTTTAAATTGGAGTACGATTTTCTTGTTCTGACTTCTGAATCAAGTTTTTCATTGGTTTCTTCATCGGTGCTTTTTTTTTCCTATTGTTTCTTTCGCTATGAAGTTTTCTTTGGTCGCCTTATCAGTGGCACCTTTTGTGTCCGCCTTCGTTGTCCCACAATGGGCATCTGAACAACTACAAGCTGCCTTTTCGCTGGAAGAGTTAACTGATGAGAAGGAAGATGTTTTACCTGCTTATCAGAAACTACCACTCGTTGACTCCGAATCTTTACAAAGCTTGATCACTTTAGAGCAATTGAATGAAAGTGCCATTGAATTATTTGCCATTGCTAATAAATCTGTGGGTAGATATGACCATCCTACTCGAGTCATTGGCTCTCCTGGACATTGGAAAACAATTGACTTGATCACTTCTACATTGGCTAATTACTCCGATTACTACAACTTTACTACACAAGAATTTGGTGCCTTGGATGGTAGAGTATTCAACCATTCCTTATCTATCAACAAAGAACCAGTCACTGCCAAACCTTTCCAGCTTACTCCTCCAGCACATGTCTACTATGCCAACTTGTTTGTTGCTGAGAATCTCGGCTGTGACTTAGAAGACTTTGCTGGCTTAAACCCAGGAAATTCTATCGCATTGGTCAAAAGAGGTGTGTGCCCATTTGGCAACAAATCTGCAAATGCTGGTAAATCTGGAGCCAAAGGTGTCTTGATTTATGATGAGAATTCTGAAGAGATAATTACTGGTACATTAGGTACTCCAGACCCATTTAGTGTTGGTACCCTAGGTATAAACCGTTCAACTGCAGAACATCTTTTAGATTTATATAAGTCAAATGCTTCTATCGTCATTAATTTTTCCATTGATTCTTTCATTGGCAACATCAGAACCAAGAATGTCATTGCTGAAACTATTTATGGTGACCATGACAATGTTGTCTCGTTAGGTGCACATAGTGATTCCGTTGAAGCTGGTCCAGGTATAAATGATGATGGTAGTGGTACTATCAGTTTATTGACAGTCGCTAAACAGTTGACAAATTTTAAAGTGAACAATGCTGTTCGTTTCGCTTGGTGGGCAGCTGAAGAAGAAGGTTTATTGGGATCAAACTATTATGCTGAAAGCTTGACCCCTGAAGAAAATGCTAAGATCAGATTATTCATGGATTATGACATGATGGCATCTCCGAATTATGAATATCAAGTTTACAATGGTTCTAATGATGTTAATCCTAAGGGTTCGGAGGAGATTAAAAACTTATACATTGATTATTATGAGTCAAAAGGTTTGAACTGGACCTTAATTCCATTTGACGGTCGTTCCGATTATGTTGGTTTCATTGAGAATGGTATTCCAGGCGGTGGTATTGCAGCTGGAGCTGAAGGTTTGAATTCTCAGAATGGTAAAGTTTTGGATCAATGCTACCATGAACTATGTGATGACTTGACCAACATTGCATGGGATGCTTTCTTAGTCAACACTCAGTTAATTGCTCATAGTGTTGCTACCTATGCTGAAAGTTTGGAAGGATTCCCATTGAGAGAAATCCCAGAACCAACTGTCTTAGCAAGCTCATACCCATATCAATACAGAGGTAACCATTTGGTCATTTAATTTTTTTAGAACATTTTACATCTCAAACTTAATATAGTATCTCAAATAATTATCATCTATCTATATAAAAACGATTAGTTTCTTCTTTGTCTTGATCTCTTATTATTCATTCCACCAAATTTGAAGTTAAAATGTGCATTACCAAAAGGATTACCCCCTTGTCTGAATTTGAAACCTTGATTTGGATGAGGTGTAGCACCATGATTGGATTCGGGATCGTTAGGATCTTCACCCATATCATAATTTTTTCTCAGTTTCTCATCTGATAGAACCTCATATGCATGGTTTATTGAAGTCATTTTCTCTTGTACTTCCTCCGATGATAAATCACCTTTATACTTATCTGGATGGAATTGCTTGGTCTTCTCCCTGTATGCCTTTTTGATTGTTTGTGTATCAGCTGTCTTTGGTACGTCTAATGTTTTGTAATAATCGTTCTTAGGTACTTGATTTTGTCCAGACCTTCTGTTTTGTTGTTGGTGCCGGTGGTGATGCTGTTGCTGTTGATGATGGAAATATTGTTGTTGATGTTGTTGTTTATGAGATTGAATTATTTCAAGGCGGCGTTGGTATATTTGAGTCTTTTGCATGTTTGGTTTACATGATGCTAGTATGTTTTCTGCCTTTTGGTAATCCTTTTTCGATAATGCAATGTCGATTTCATGCAATTTTAGTGGCAAGAAGTTGTCTGTGAAAGAGTTATTTAACTTCTTTAAATCAGAAGTAAATTTCTTAAGATCCTTTGATGACTTTCTTAAGAATGAATCAAATATCTGCGTTTTGATTATTGCTAAATCCAAGGAATTATACTGCAAATTGTATTGCTTATTAAATTCTAGTGATTTATGTTTTATGAATTCTAAATTTGTTTTAAAATTATCATTGATTCTTCTGATCCTATGAAACCTGTCAGGGGAAGTTAAGTCAGTAAGCAATTGCTTAACATCAGCTTCATTTATATCTAGGGTTTCATCCGATTTATCGTCCTCTTCCCACGTTGTATAAATTTTATAGAAGTTTGATAATGATGTGTAGATTTTGTTGTACCTATTCAATATTTTAGAATTAATTTTGCACTGCGGATTGTCCATATCATAATGAATACATTTCTTGTTCATACTTAAAGCACCATTGACTTCAAGCAATGCAAATAGGTAAATATCTGATAGTATATTCAGATTTGATGGATTGCTAACTGGAGATATCTTTATTATATTTGAGTAATCATCAATCAAACTAATAAAATGCTGTGTCTGATCAACTATTCCTTGTGATTTCCTGATCAGTTCATTGGTTTTGGATATTCTGAGCGATCTTATAGAAGGGTCCAAAGGTGAGATATTGATAGCTCTTGTTAAACTCTCGATACTTTCTTCAGCGATTAATGACTCTAACTCTTTTAAAGTGGAATCCACTTCTTGAATTTCCGGGTCATCATTTGCATAGAGAGATTTCAACTGTAGGAATTGCTCTTTTGCACCATGTTTAATGATAAGATCTAAGAGGCTTTTCTTAGCACCGAGATTAGATGAGTTTAGTTGTAATGATTTCAAGAAATCAGCAATGGACAACAATTCTTTTCCAAGTGAGAGCTCAATGATACCCTTTTTGTGATATAATTTGGCCAAAGTCGAAGAATCCAACTCCAAATCAGTGTTATTGGCTACCAGCAAATCATATTGATTTAAAAGATCGAAAGATGGTCCTTTTTTGGAGAAATTTAAATCAATTTCACGCAGATTGTCGTTGAAATCTTCCAGAGAGATTGAAGAGACTATCTGCAAGAGTGACAGAAGCACATATGTAGCTACTGCAGACTTCATTTCACACAGATCGTTTGAAACTTGTTGTTAAAGTTGACACGCAGCTAAAAAAAGGGCACAGATTATTACGTAATAACACCATCACCATGTATTAAGGACAGTGCTCACAACTAAATACACTGTAATCTGTATACACTATCATATCGAGATAAACGGTGAGTTAAACACCGCTTTGTAATTGAACACCACATCAAGATAGTCTTGGCCATCATTATTGCACATATCTCCACCAGTAGGGCCGATGTGTGGACAATGGACAGAAGGTCTATAGGCCAACATGTTCTGATGTAATGATCTGCAAAAGATGGAGTCCCTACCACCCTCGTAAGACTCACCAAACGGTACCTCGTCAATTAAAAATTCAAAACAATCATTGAATGAATCATATTGTTGGTAGTCGGTGTCAGTACAGTACTTCTCATGGACAGTACATATTGATTTGACTAAGACTTCTTTCATTGGCAAGGTGTTGTTAGAAGTGATCTCTTGAATATCTTCCCCAGTTAGTGCTTTTAAACCATACTTAGCAATGATCTCATAGAATCTATCAAATCTCTTGAACCCAGCATCATATTGGAGGACCTGCTTGTTTTCGTTAAGTTTGATCCATAAATCAACTTCTAGTGGTAATGTCAAGTTGTTCAGCCATTCAAAGGTACCATAAATAATTCCACTGGCAGTGTATTGATCTTTGTGTCCATTGAATTCGTATAATTCAGCTTTGGATATGTATCCTAAAATGTTGAACACTTCACTATTATCTTTAATGTTGGCAAAAAGTCCATATATGTATTCAGTGTTTAATTCCCTACCTTCAAAGACTCTTGTGACATCGATTCTACCAACAACGTCTTCTGTAAACAAAGTACTGTTGATCTTTTCAGCTTGATCAACATTACTAGGATAAGTCAAAGAGTTCAGGAAGAATAGAGCGTGCTCATAAAGCTCCAGATCTGAGAACTGAACTCTTGAACTAGTGTGGTCATAATGAGCCTTATCAGAAGCAGCCTGTTTTACGATTGAATCTGGGATCTTGACGGCTTCAGGGTTCGATGAAGGGGTAGGACTTGGATGATGAGGTCCTCTGTTGTCAGCGACAGGTACAGCATATACCAAGGAAGCCAAGGACACACTAGCGGCCAAGAGATATTTTAGGAGCATATTTGCTGTGACTTGTGCAACGCAACGTGGAAATCTGGGAAATATTTGAACAATATATCAGGTCAAGGACAATTAAAACGGTTTATATAATACCGGGCTTAATGATGAACCAGCTTTTGATTCACTTTTGAGTTTTGAATGAGCATTACTGAATTGTGAACTTCTGGATTTGCGATTCTACTGGTTTCATGGTGGATCCTCAGTAAAAAGAGGCATCTAATGCGTCTATTCTAAAAGTTAATTTGCTTCTATTGTCGAGTTTCATTCGAGTAACCAGGCAACGAGTTGATAACCAACTTCAGCTAACCTAGTTTGTGCGTCGCCCACATACGTATGTCTGTCACTTGAGAGTTTTTGGGCCAATCACAGGCTCACCCAACGCAGTAAGTGCTGCATGTTATAGATGTTGCCGATCCTAACGAATGTTTAACTTTCCAATTTAAGTGCCTATACAGTAAAAACAGTAATGCCGAGACTCCGAGTCAAGTTAAAGGAAAGGAGTAAATTTCCATTATCTCCGTCTAAGGCTTGGAAGTCGACGTCGACGTCAGACGTATGCCCACATTGTGATTGTGGAAGCTTTTAATCATTTTACATTCATTATTCTTTTATTCTTCTGAGTACACTTTCAATCTCAGAACCATTGACATTTGTATTACACTCCACTCAAAGAAATGGGCTACAACTCACCAATCGGGGGTGTCACCAGACAACTCGCCAACACCGACTTGATAATCCACTCAACGTCATTCTCGTTGCTTAATGGCTATGTGAAAATGGGTAATAGAATGGCGATAATAAGAACTCCTCAAACCAATAAATTCACAATCTGGTCCAGTATCCCGTTGATAGATGATACATTCGAGAAAGTGCTCACAGAGGTTAAGAAATTACACGGAATAGATGAGCTGGAAATAGTGGCTGCCATCGTCCCTAACAGAGTTCATAATATGGCTGCCGTAGGGCTGAAAGAGAAATACCCTAATATCAAACTAATAGGACCATATGGAATAAAAGATTTTCCTGAAGCATTTAAGCTTGACTATGAAATTACCAGAGAACAATCAAACACTGTGGTTAAAGGTGAAGACTTACACCAAGATTTACGCAATCTGGAATTTATCTTACTAGATGGACACAAGAATAAAGAAGTTCTGACCTTTGATAAAGGTAGCAAGACACTATTCGAATCTGATTTTCTCTTCAATGTTCCTATCGATGGTATAAACGAGGATCAATATCCTAGCTCAAATCAAAATTCAGGCTTGGGTGGATGGGTTACTTGGGGTGCTAATAACAAATCAAGATTGGGTAAATACATCATGACCAATAGATTGTTCAAACTCGGTGAAAGCTCGAAACAGGGATTCCAATTACTGTTGAAAAGTTGGGAATTTCAACGTATAATTGTGAGTCACGGAAAAGTCGTTGAGAACAACGCCAAAGATGAACTGTTAGCAGTTTATTCCAATTATTTATAGTACTCTGTGAACAATTAATAGGAAACCGAGCTCCGAAATATAGGCATTTCCTGAAAGGGAAAACGCGGTAATTGCTGAAAGAGAACTTTAGGAAAACGAAATCCGTTAGTGTAATTTGGAATTATCATAAAAATGGTATGAATTAGATAAGACGACAGTTGAGATATAAAAAGAGTGAAATCTCTGCGGAAGATGAATTAACTTGCGAGATGGTTAATCAATACAAAATGACTGTTAGCAATCAATCCTCAGTTTTCCAAACTTCTTTAAAACCATTGCCTATTGCTGTTGGGGGTAAAGGCATCTATATCACTGTGAGAGATCCTGTATCTGGCGAAGAGCGTACATTATTTGATGCTAATTCTGGTGCTGCAGTCTCTTCTGTTGGTCACGGTGATGAAGAGATCAAAGAGAAAATGATTGAAGCTGTGAAAGGTCATATATATAACTTTCCATATCTAGCATCAAACTTACCATCTGAAGATTTGGCTAGATTCCTTGTTGAAAACTCTCCAGTTGGTGCTTTTGAAACTGCAACTTTCACAGGATCTGGTTCTGAAGCCAATGAGAATGCTCTGAAAATTGTCAGAAAGTACCATATTGAAAATGGTGACTTGAAAAGAATTAAATTCATCTCAAGAAAGCAATCTTATCATGGATTTACTTTAGGAGCTCTTTCAATTTGTGATACCATTCGTAAAGTTGAATTTGCTGATATTTTATTACCAGAATCAATTACTCCTAAAGTTTCTCAAGTTTATCCGTATCGTTTACAAAAGAAAGGCGAATCTTTAGAAAAATACAAGGATCGTCTTTTAGCTGAGATTGAAGATACCTTCATCAAGGAGGGCCCTGATACTATTGCAGCATTTATTGCAGAAACAGTCACAGGCTCAACTTTTGGTTGTCAGGTTCCTATTCCCGGTTATTTAGATGGCGTTCGTGCCATTTGTGACAAATATGGTGCATTGATGTACTTAGATGAAGTTATGTGTGGATTAGGTCGTATGGGATCATTCCATGCCTGGGAACAATTCATGAAAGAAGGTTCTGGTCCAGACATTCAAACCAATGGTAAGACTTTAGGTGCTGGTTACTCCACCATTGCTTCTATTTTGATCTCACCAAAAATCATGAAAGTATTCAAGGAAAAGAAGTCCTCCATTGCGGGAGCTCAAACTTATCACTCACATTCATTCAATTGTAAAGTCGCCTTGGCTGTGCAAACAAAAGTGAAGAGAGATGAATTGATCAAAAATATTAAGGAGGTTGGAAACTATTTCGGAGAATTGTTGACATCTAGGGCTTCCGAAACCAGATCAATTGGTGAAATAAGAGGTCGTGGTGGGTTCTGGGCAATTGAGTTTGTCAAGGATCAAGAAACTAAAGAGCCATACGATCCTAAACTGGGATTTGGTGCCAAGTTTGCTGCTAAACTTTTCGATAACGGTGTCTACCTACTACCAGGTGGAGGTACAATTGATGGTGTCAACGGTGAGCACGCCCTATTCTCACCAGCGTATTCCATTACCAAGGAAGAGGCCGAAAAGATTGCTGAAATAGTCATTGACACAGTGAAACAAGTTGAGAGTGAGCTCTGACTACATTTCTAATGAGGTATTATACAGTCAGTACATTTAATAACACCTAATAATTCATACTTTTATGCGTCTTTTAACCAAATAGTAAATTAGAGCTTCGAAATAATCAAATTTATCCAATTATCATCAAAATTTATGTGGGGAAGATCAAGAAATGATCTAATTCGAATAAGTTAAGAATTCTGTAATTGTATTATTACAGAGAAAAGACACTAGAAAGACTCCGCATTTTCACGGAGTTCAAAAGAAGCTAGATCGAGAGTTAAAGCTTTTCGCAGATAAAAGAAGGGTCATGAAGAGGTGATTGACCAAAAGAGTGAAGAAGACGTGATCATGAAGCTTTGATGAACATGGGTATAAGAGTGTATGCTTATTCCACGATGCTCTGGTCGATACTTGAATAGATCTTTTCGACATCAAAATGTTGAGCTACTTATCCAGACAATCAATCAATACAAGATCATATTCCAGTTCATTGTTTATCGCAAGAACGTTGGCCACAGCTCCATCAATTCCAAAATCTCAAAAGGCACTTGTTTTTTACGAAGACGGTGGTCCATTAGAATACAAAGATATTGAAGTTCCTAAACCAGGTCCCAATGAAATTCTTGTTAACATCAAATACTCAGGTGTTTGTAACTCGGACTACCATATCTGGAAGAATGACTGGAAGTTACCTCGTGTGTTGAAGCCTTTGGTCTTGGGCCACGAAGGCGCTGGTGTTGTGGTTGCCAAAGGTGACAATGTCACAAATTTCGAAATTGGTGATAATGCTGGTATAAAATGGGTATATTCCTCTTGTCAATCATGTGAGTATTGTGAGGAATCTCACGAATCCAATTGTCCAAGCCAATTGAATTCTGGATATTCAGCTCAAGGAACCTATCAACAATATGCTGTTGCTGATGCTATCCAAGCTGCAAAGATCCCACAAGGTACTGATTTGGCAAAAGTCGCACCAATCCTATGTGCTGGTATAACTGTTTACAAGGCATTGAAAGAAGCCCATTTGAAAGCAGGCGACTGGGTCACCATCGTTGGTGCCGGTGGTGGTTTAGGTACCTTGGCTGTGCAATATGCTAGAGTATTGGGTTACAAAGTGATTGGTATCGATGGTTCTCAAAAAAGAGATTTCGTTAAATCAAAAGGAGCCACCGAGTTCATTGCATTTGATGAAGTTGATTCAGTTCCTGAAACCGTTTTGGAGTTGACAAAAGGTGGCTCACATGCAGTTTTAAACGTTTCAACTTCAATAAAAGCTTACAACGAAGCGCCAACTTACACAAGACCAAGAGGAACAGTGTTATTAGTAGGATTACCAACTGCTGGCTCTAAAATTGAGTCTGAAATCGTTAGCCATACTCTGCGTTGTATAAATATTAAAGGTTCATGTGTTGGTAACAGAGCTGATACCAGAGAAGCAATCCAATTCTTTGCTGATGGTCTTATCGACTCAGAGGTCAAAGTTGTGGGATTAACAGAGGTTCCTGATGTGTTCAAGTTGATGGAAGAGCACAAGATTTTGGGAAGATACGTTGTAGACACTTCTAGATGATGGTCTTAGCAGAGATTAAAATAAATGATGACTTATGACGTTGGTATTACTTGTAATCATAAGGAAGCTGATAATAGGCCTCTAACTCAACTAAATTCAAGGCGACTCATAAGATTTCAAGACGCATTCCTTATTAAATGTACATCCGCTAAAGGAAGGAGTGAAAACTAATATAGTGGTCTCAATTTATCATAATACTAGCCATTTTTGGTAGCAGCGATAAGATTCCAAGCACTCTGTCCGAACTAACAGGACTTGGATTAAATTATTGAAAAGAGACTATAAGCCTCATGTAGACAGACTCAACAATGGAAACACACCCTTAAATGACTTTCCTTTGATATATCTCTCCAATCCACATAGGTGTTACCATCTGCATTGATTTCCCAGCATTTTTCCAGCAGTTTAACGCCTGTCAAAACACCTTCCTTGCCTGATTTTTGATATACTTCCAGCAACTTGCCTTTAAACTGTTCTCTATCTCTTTCATTCACTAAATCCACTCCTAGCAGTACAAATGGCAGAACAAATATGGTTATGCTATTCGAGATATAATCAACTCGTTC
The DNA here is from genome assembly GCA_030571115.1 of Wickerhamomyces sp. yHMH617. NCBI lineage: Eukaryota > Fungi > Ascomycota > Saccharomycetes > Phaffomycetales > Wickerhamomycetaceae > Wickerhamomyces > Wickerhamomyces sp. yHMH617. The sequence continues at coordinate 159,470 of JAJLXD010000020.1, read as the reverse complement.
TATCAAATTCTGTAAAAATATTAATAACAAGAAAAAAAAAATTGTTATGATAATTGTTTTGTTCTTTTCTTATTATTTTGATAATGAAAAAAGAGATTCAGAAAGGGATGCATTGGGTGCTGGATACAAGAAACTTGAAAACATTGAATTTGCTGATTTGACTGATAGACAAAATCCAGAATTCAGATATTCTCTATAATGTTTTGTATCCATGTGAGTCGCAGAGACCGCTATCTTTAAATTTAGTTCTCTAATTTCAGTTCTTCTTTAGTTCTTTTATAATTATTATAAATTGGTGCTTTTTTTAGCTGTAGCCTACTTGTACAATGCATCTTCTCAGACTTCCGAGCTTTTTATCAGATCAACTCTAGCTAACTGTAGCCATACATTACTTTTTTTGACTTAATTATTTAATGCTAATTATTTCATTTCGCAGCTTGTTGTTAATAATTATACTATAATTTAACTGAATGTAATTGAATGATGAGGCTTGTATTATAAACTTGAAGCAGCGGAACCAGAACGAGGTTTAGAGAAACCAGAAGCAGTCTTAGCAGTACGATCAACATCTTTCGAGCGAGCAGATGATTTTGAGGACGGCCCATGAAAGAAAGCACCAGTCACTTTAGGATTGAAGAATTGGTTTGGTTGAGCATATACTTCTGAACTTCTTCTTGTCACCTTACTACCACACTGAATCATGTTAATATTAATATGTGTTAAAATATACAGGCCAGCAATACTGGGGAGAATATAATATATGCATTGTATGGAGGAGCTGTTTAATGTGCAAGGAATATATTTATTATGTTAAGCTACAACTTAAATATTTGACTTGCCAATAATCAAGTCAAAATATGACTTTATGAGGTCGCTGAATCATATCATAACTGCAAATTTCACTAAATCATAACCCTTTATTACCTTTAGTCAGATCTATAAAGGAGTCATGCAAAGAAGTGTCCGTGTTCAGGTATTATATGGTGACTTTTCAAGGTAACATTGTGATCATAACACAAAAACGAGTCTTTATAAAACGCTGAAATTCCACTTGTGCTATGATATCAAAGATGTGGAGTATAGTTACTTATGAGCAATCAAAACGAATCAAGTGCTTTCCACAAAGTTGATCTGCAGTTCCAATGTATCAGACAAGAACTAGCCAATGACCAGACAATAGTCAACATCAAAAGAACATTCGTTAGAGCCCCACAGATCTTCAAACAGAAGATCAACATTGGTGTCCAGATGCCAAAAGATGACGAGTTTGAAGGACAATACAAGCGATTCACAAAGATCAGTGAGAACTTCAAGATTTTAGAGACTGAGATTGTCAAATATCACACTCATACTCAAAGCTTCATTGAACAGTCAATTGGTTTTGGAAAGCGATATGCTGAAGCTTTGGATAGCAACTTGGATCAAAGCACCAATAACAATTGGTATCTACAATATTCAACTGCCCTAAAATTCAAGAATAAACTCATGGAGATCCAATTCACTACACAGCCAAGTTTAACGCTATTGATTGATAATGTGAAAGTGCCAGTGTCGAGAGTATTAGAACAGGTGAAAAACATCCAAAAGACTTTGACAGAAAGGGATTATATTGTATTGGATATCAACAAATACATGTCATCTATCGAAAGTTTGAACTCAAAAATAGAAGGTTCTTTTACCTTGAAGCAACAACAGAACTTGGTGAGATATGAGAAATCGTTAGAACTAGAAAGATTAAGATATGATCAGCTCAATGATAGCTTTAAAAGGGAGCTTCCAGCTTTCTTTCGTTTGGTATCTGAATTGATTCATCCTTTGACAGTTGTATTCTATTACATTCAATTAACAATTGCATATGATCTTTGGGCGTTATCTCAGATTGATATGCCTCTTTTCCAAATGAGTGATAGTGATGCTAAATTAAACACACTGGAATACTTAAAAAATGTTATCGAGGAGTTTAATGTAAAGGAGAGAATTGTACGGTCGCAACTCGATCAGTTATCAATAATCAAGTCTAAATATGAGATCGATATCCTACAAAATTCAAGTCATAAATACTTATCATAACCACTTGATTCATATAGAACAACTATGCAAAAACATCTTCCTGTTCAGCTTCCAAGCTGGTGCTACCATATTCCAACTCTTTGAATGTAATAAAATGATTTGGACGATGCAGTTCATGGTAGAAATCAAGAGGAATATCGATCTTTAGATCATAATCAAGATCCTCACTAAATCTTGTACCCATAAAGGTATAATTCCAAATATCAGTACTTGGTACCAAGAAGTTACCCATAATATTGCTTGATAAAATCATTTGACCTGGATCACCAAATTCTCGGTGGAATCCTTCAGGTTCAAGGTCCAGATTGTTATTCTTTTTACCCCAGTCATATCCATTCTCAGTTAAACTGAAAACGTTCAGCGAGACAGAACCAGTTGTCAACGAAACGGCAAAATCAACTAATTTGTTATCATATTCATCAAAAAGCTTAGCTTGTGTTGTGACATCAATGGCTGTCATGTAGTTAAACTCTTGAGATTGAGTATGTATCCAACCTAATAACTCCAAACCTTCTAGCCACTCGCTTTCTTGTAATTTACTTAGGGTAACAGCATTAAAAGCGCAAGTTTGCGGAGGAATAACAATCGTTTTGACCTCTTTAACTTTATCGTTATCAATAGGACTAGAACCAAAGACATAACCTCCAATTTGTGATCTAGTGTCTGATATTTGGACAAATTTCTTCAGTACATTACTTGGCATAATATAAGTAGTTTTCTCTTCTTTAAAATCTTCTGAAGCAACATAAATGTTCTTAGTTCTCATATGTAATAACGACGCTGATATGGCCAGTTTTCTCCATTCTGTCTTCGAGGTGAACGTTTGCTGTTCATAATTACTCGAGGCATGTGTGATGATTTCCTCACCTTGAGCATTTATGGTTTTAACTTTAATACCAGTGAGTGCACCTGAACCTGCATCATCATTAGATTTCTCAATTTCAGCTATTTCTTGTCTTTGAGCGGATGGAGCTTTGATATCTTGGCCAAGAATTAAATCTCTGATTTCAGCCTGTGTTAAAGAAGCAACATTAATGTTATGTTTCTTACCATAATCAAACAAAATCAAATCACGCAACTGTGTCTCAACTTCAACCCATTGGTCATCGGTGAATGAAGGCCATAAATGATGCTCTTGAGTGATAACTGAATTATCAGGATTCAAGATTAATTTGGTACGCTCTGGGTTGATATCTAAAGCCCGTAGTAACAGAATTAAACGTGAAAAAGCAGTATAGGATGAAATACTCTTCAACCAATCGTCATACATATTGAACAAAACCATTTGAGGTTCAGTGGCCCTCAAAACGAGATCTTGTAGTTTATCGATCTTAATCGCAGCTCTGAATGGTAATCGTAATTCAGCTGGACGAAGGGAAATGTTTGGGAAGTCAAGCATATGAACTTCTAAAGGATCAAGCATTGCACGCCTTGTGATAATCAACTGCTTTGGTTGTTCTTCTCTTGGTAAGGAGCGAATCAACGCAGCAACTTCTTCTGCTGTTTTCCATTTAGCCAACTGACCTAGACGCTTTTGACCAGACCACACAGAAGTATGGATGATTTTCAAAAACAACTGACCAGTTTTTGGATTTAATATGAATATACATCCATTAATTGGTTTGGTTGTCAAATTACCTTCAACTGTTCTATGAACAGTGACACGATAGACATTTGTGTCATCAATAAATAACTGAGTATCATTACTGAACAGTTCAGCATAATTACTTGAGTTCAAGAATGCCTGCTGTGGTTGCGATTGGTATAATTGAAGACCTTTTCTTATACGTTCACGCAAAACATATAAAGATGGGTTAGCCTTCATAATTGTTTTCATAGCATTCTGCAATAGAGGCTTGAAACCAGGAAACCACGTACCATAAGCATCATACATATTATAAGCTAGATCAATACCAACTAATACACCTGTAGGTGATGGATATAAATCATCATTGGTATAATCCAAGAATTTGGCACGGACATAACGAGAAATATCATGAGAATCATAATCACCATAACGTAATTGAACATCAATCCAATACTTGTCACTTGACGTAACAGTCATATCATCATTTGTATCATGTAATAACGAAGGAGCACTTGACCCCCATTTGTAAGTACCATTGACTGTTATATCAGCGGTTGAAGAATTCATCTTGTAAGATTTACGAGGATGGATGGACTCTTTTTCAACACTCTCAATCTGCAAAACATCCATTTCACCATCAAGAACTTGACATATGTCAAACACAATACTTTCATGAATCTTTTGCCATAAATGTGCACGGAATATCTGAATCAGTGATATCTTCAGAGTTGGGATCTTACCATGCAAGAAAATACCAGTCAGGTCCAATTGGACCAAGAAACCAACATACACATTAGCACGGTTAATAGTTGGCGACCACCATAAAGTAAAACGACGATTAGGAATTTGACTCAAACCAGAACGTTGAGCATTAGTCAATTTCTTAAATTTCAAAGAATCTTCAAAACCGGACCCTTTTTCCCAGAATAACCCTTCCCAAGAATCAAATCCTGTAGCTTTAAATAAAGTATGTTCCAGAATAGTATCAATTCCACCTAATGCCTGAATAACATCTGTACGGTAAGCATTCAAATTCCACAATTTACCGTCGTGATGTGATGAAGTCCACCAGAAAGTATTGTAACGAATCAAAGAATATTGCTTGAATTCACGACGAACACGATGACCTTTATCATAAGCCAAAGTATGACGATCTTTTTGAAATAAAGTGCTAATACGTGGGATACCCCTATCCCATGAGCCTTCAAGCTCTTCGAAAGCCAAGCGACGATTCTGTTGTAAAGCTTCTTGACGTTTTATGGCATAATCAGCCCAAACTCTCTGAGAATCCAAAAATTCATTTTCCCATGATGTGATATATCTGAAAATTGTCGGTATCATCTTTTCCTCAGCCATAGTCATACCAGAACGGAAATGAGTGATGCCGGTGTCAGTTTGCTTGGACCAACTTAAATCAGAAGCTGGAATCAATATATGGGAAGCACTCAACATACCTAAACCACCTAGTTCTTTTGGTGTATAGAAAACAGCAGGTGGAAAACGTGTAGGCATTTTTGAATTCAAACCTGCTTTCACACGATTTTGAATCTTGGTTTCACATTTCACCAGTATATCAAGTAAGGATTCCGTTGATACGGCAGCTTCTCTATAGTAAGTGAACAAGGATAACAATGCGGTATTCCACTTACTTGCAATCTTGGTGAATGTAGTAGAACCAGATGACATTAAAATTTGACGGATACGGTTATGAAACTTCTCAACATCCTCTTCGGTAACTTGTAAAAACGCCTTAGCAGTACGCTGTTTAGTTTTAACATCGATAAGGTCCCAAACACCCTCAGTAGACGAAGTAACTTCATCCATTCTGGCCTTTGGTAAAATTCTTACTTCAAATCCACACATAGTGAAAAGCAAATTTGGATTGTCTTTGCTGTATACCGAGGATAGCGTGTCTTGCCATTGAATGGAAGCTAAAGCTCTAGGAACACGTCCTTGAATCTCCCAGAAAACAGCTCGTCCAAGATTGACATCTTGACGCATTAATCTCATACGGCTATCCTTTGGCCAACAACGACGATTGTTGTAACCAATGATGTTTTCGAAATTGGGGTCTGGATTCTCGGATAAGAATGTTTGGATAAGGTCCTGAGCTTCCTCTTCATCAAATCTGAAAAATATATGAATTTTATCAATGTAACGAGAGTATAACCTGATTGGGCTTGAAGTTTCTTGTTCTAAGGATTTGTACTGGAGAAATTCATTGGGTGAATTTGCAGGACCCGCAAGTTCGTTTGCTCTTTCGAGACCCAGAATCAATAAATCAAGAACTAATCCATAATATTGGAAAACAAAAGAGGAGAATTGTAGACCTCTAATCAAACCATACTTATTCACATGGCTCATATCTTTGAATGATAAACTAATGTTGTTTTTGGCAGTGATATAATCCGCAATATTTGAGTCCATAATTAACCTCAACAAACGATTCAGCAAAGTAAAATCGATTTTTTCAGCAATCTTGTTCAGAGATGTCTGTAACATCACGTTAGATTGACCTTCTGATGTCTCCCAAACTTCGTGTAGGTTGTTTATACCTTGACACCATTTATAAACTAATAATGGTGGGATTTCAGAGTCACTAGGCTTGACCCAATTAGGAAACAATCCTCTTTTGTCTCCTTCATACCATAGGTATTGATCCAAATAGGCATCTGTTATCTTTTCTAACGGGTCAACAGAGTACACCGGAGTTAACTGGTGGTACTGATCTAACATTTCCAACTCAACATCCTTGAAAACTCTTTGAGTTAATAAAAATTTCTTAACTCTGCTCAAGCATTCATGTGGGTTATCATAGGCTTGTTCAATCAATGCCAGTTCTTCTCTCTGTGATGCATTCAGACGGCCTTTAGCATTATATGATTCTTTTAGATTTTCTAGAGCTAAAACCAAAAGTTTAGTATCATGCTTATAGCTTAGCGGAGGGAAAGGGATAGGGGCAAAATTTCTGCTTTCAAACCAGTGAACCATGGTCTTGAAAATAGTAGTGGCTTGGGTAGGTGAAATTGACGGACCGTCTTTCTCGATGTTTTGTTGGCGTTCTTGTTCGTTTTTCATCCACAATCTCGTTAGTCTACCTAGATTCTTCCTTGCAAGGGTTTTCTCAACAGAAGCACCACGTTTAATTCTTTCACGATTATAATGTGCAGCGGATGTCCAACCATCAGCTTTAGCTTTCACATAACGTTCTATGATATTAACAATTGGTTCTGGTAGACCAGGTACTTTCCATGGAATATTGGCCTTCCAACATCTCCAAGCCTCTGTTAGATGCTGTAGGATTGTTTTAGCCTTATTTTGTTTGATACCTTCAGGGATCATATCCAAAATATCATTCATCACGGAAGCACGTAGCTCCAGATCATAATAAGCATCAGTTCTTTGTTTAGTAACTGTTTTAGCGACTTCATTAGAACGACCTTCAAATTGACGGGATAGTAAGTTGCCTAACCATCTCTCCAGTAAAGGAATAATACCTCTCAAGAAAAATATCCATACTCTCCAGGCAGGTTGCCAGAACCCACAACCAGGACCTTTCCCAATGATGTTATTGAATTTGTAATAAACAACATGTTTCAAATCCTTGCATGCTCTGATTTGATGCATGACCTTGTACTTATAACGATATATACCAGTAAGCTGACCCAGATGATTCAAGATGTAATATATACCATCAGCTAATTGAAATGCATCAACATTACCGAGACGGAACTGAACTTGTGCATCAACCAGAAGTTTAACAATCTTCAAAATCTCCCTCATTAGATGGAAAGCATTACCAAATCTAGATTTCTTACGCTCTTTTGTTGTTAAAGTTTTTGTAGGCTTCAAGTTGAAATTGTAATCCAGATGTAGATAAGTCAATCCTTTTCTGTGTATAAGTAAATTGAGCATATTGAACCCTTGGCGACAAACCTGTAGACCTGCCTCAACCCAATCAATAGTTGTGGTTTGGAAGAATTTCGTGTTTTTCAAGCTCTTGAGAAGTTGAATCTTTTTATGATTAGCAGGTTTTTGCTTATGCAATTCATTCAAGACATTAGTTTTCAACAATTTCTGATATGATATTCGGGTCTTCACAGGGAACTCTTTAGAAGGTCTTTGTAAATACCAATCTTTGATCAATGCAACGTCTTGTGCTCTGATTGTTCGTCCTGAACGACGATTGAATGGATAGGGAGCCCACCATAGTTCAAGGGAATTCAATGTATTATCGGGATCTAATTCCTCATCCTCTAGGAACGGCTTTACAGACGAGGGAAGCTTGAAGTTATCAATATCTTCTCCGTCTTCATCAAAAATCTCAAATGCAGCATCATATTTAATATGAGTTGATGGTCTTGATGTTATTGGGTTGAATTCAGGGTCAAAATAAAAAGGAGGTAAATCTGGATCATCTGGTTTAATGTAACAGTTGATAGGATCCTCATACCACGATGTTTCGACTGACCTTGGAAGAGAGTTATAAAGATGAGGAAATGCAACTTTATATTCAGTCCTTATAGGTATTCTGAATATAATTCTATCAATAGAATTAAATTCGTTGAAATCTTCTTCCTCTATATCTTTAAACAGTGGCTCAAATTTGGGACCACCAGGAATAGCGTTGTTTAGTGCTTTAGCAGTGAAAAATGATTTCTTATCAAACAAGTAGAAGTAGTTCTGGTTCACAATTTCTGACAACAGTGGAGTATTCAGTCTGTAAAGATTGGATACTACTTTCAAAGGCAAACTCCATTTTCTATAAGATTCACCATTAACGAATTGGGCTTGGTCGACCAAAGGTTTTGGATCATAAAACCAGTCAATAACATGTTCATCATCAACCTCATCTAATTCGAGCTGTATCGGATCCAGAGGTTCAGTATCTTGTAAATTCTCAGCCCAATCTAAGGGTGGTTCCTCATCATCAAAAGGTGGAAATCTCATTCTTTTGAAATGACGACGGTCCCTTTTCTCTCTTCTCATCATTATCCACATCGTGGCCCATTGGGCACGGTATACTGGTTCTATGACTCGAGGTATTTCATTGACAAAAGTAATAGCACCAGTGATATGATACAGGACTTTGACTTCTTTGGTCTCTTCCCATGGCTGAGGCATGTTTTCTAATAGTTTGAGAACTGCATGTGGCATATATTTTAATGACCCAAGATATGCTCTTTTATCCTGGGAGAATTTTCTTGAAGCCATGTCTGCATGGTCATGAATAATTTTGCGCAGATGTTCAGGCGGCATATCAACCTTCTGAGAATGCACATAGCCTCCAACTTTCGAGCGTATTGATTTATATCTTGATTTTTGTAACTGTAGCCATTTTTGTTTACTCATGTTTAATTCACTTTTGTCAAATCTGGAGGAAGATTGTGAATTATATGTGGCCGAAGATGATGGTGACGGAACTGATGGCGGTGGTGGTGGAGGTGGAAGAGCGCTGAAGGGATGGGAAGATCTAGAAGGCGGAGGGGGAGGAGGTGGTGGTGCTCTTAAGTTCTTACCTATACCAGGAGGTGGAGGTGGTGGCAACCCATTCCCAATATTATTATTTCTTGCAGTTGGTGGTGGTGGAGGTGGAGGATTCCAACCAGGAGGAGGCGGTATATTGCTCATATATATGTACGCTTCTTACTATATTCTATGTTCTTGAATCTTCTTTGATAGCTGTGATATCTATTGAATCAACCTTATATTTAACTTTTCAGTGGATAAATCACAATATCTTTCAAGTAATAGATCCAGAATTGTTTCAAGAAAAGTAACAGTCTCGATTCAAAGATCAATCAACTTCTGAATGCAAATATTAGTTTAGTTAAACAGTTTCTTTACTTATTGTTTACTACAAATTTTCATTTAGGCATTAAACAAAAAAAAAAAAAAAAAAAAAAAAA
>JAJLXD010000020.1:138638-149894 GCA_030571115.1 Wickerhamomyces sp. yHMH617 | reverse complement strand
AAAAAAAAAAAAAAAAAAAAAACACCTGAACACCACTTATAATTAATCATGTTAAATCACTTCAAGTTTAACCTATTTCTTGCTTCTCTTGCGATTTCTCTAGCTTCTTCAATCTCCTGGCTTGTTCCGTGGTTTAGATCTGTAGAGTATTGGTAAGCCATTTGCCAGTTTCTCTGTTCCAGCTCAAATTTTGCCAACCATAGTCTCGCTTTACAAGTCTCATCGTTATGGATTCCTTGGTTGATTTCTTCAGTATAACATAGTTTCATGTAGTCATATACTTTATCAAACTCGAGCAGCTCCTCATGCAAGATTGCTAGTTTATAGTATGTGGATATGTCAGATAACTCATTCAACTGTAATGCCTTTTGATAGCACTTAATTGCATCTTTAACTTTGCCTAGTTTCTCATAACAGTGACCTAAGGCAATCCATATTCTCTTATCCAAAGGTTTCAAAGAGCAAGCTTTTTGATAATAAAATAGAGAGTACAGATGCATCTCCAAAACTTCGTATGCCTGTCCTAAACCATACCATGCTTTGAAATCCTTACTATTAGTGTCAACAGCTCTTCTATATGATTCGATAGCAGCGTGAGAGTTCTTCAACTCAACAAATTCATGTCCCATTAAAGTCCAGGCTGAGAGACAGTTTCTGTTCAAAGTCAAGGCCCTCCTATAGTACATGATAGCCTTTTCATGTTCGAACTTTAACGAGTAGTAATTTGCAACGATACAACAAGTTTCAGGCCTAAATCTGTCAATGGAGCATGCCAACTGGGCTAGATATGCCAGCTTAGATTTTTTCTCCATTACATATAATATGTTGGAGTATGTGTCCATGTCATCTAGTCGCAGAGGATCACTGACTAGGACCTCATCAAATAATTTCTCTGAATCTTGATATTCCAATGCATGATAAGATATTAGAGCCTTCTGCGTTTTCAAAAATGCAAAATTTGGGAATATTTCAAGTAAATGATCTAATTCTTTATATAATGAATCATTTTGTTGGAAAAACTCTTGATTTATAACGATTTTGAATATTTTGAAGATAAGCATTTCCACTTGATTAGAGTTCTGTTGAAAGTGAATATCCAAAAAATCAATAATTTCAAGTGCCGAATCAAATGTCTCAATCGATGATACCAATTCTGCCCAGCAACTCCAGTTGAATGGATATAATTTCAAGGACTTGATAAATGAATCCTGTGAAAGTTCTGTAGAGTTTTGTTTCGAAAGTATGACACCATGAAGATAGTATAAAAACGGATTCTGTATTTGTTGATCTGAAATCAAGTTGTCCAGTTCCTTTACAATAGAAGGCAGGTATATGTTGGACTGGTTCCGATGATCATTGGATCCAAGAACACCTTGACTTTCCTCTTCTTTCTTCTTCTCGCCATTAAGAAACAGCGAGTACAGTCTTATGAACGTTGACGGTATCGACTCCGAGTTTGTGTTCGTCAAAGCATTTGAGCACCGCTGATATTCCTTGACTTGAAAATACGTATTAGCTAGCAGAATCCGGTCGTTTTCACGTGGCGTCACCTTCCCAAACCCATAGCTCGAGACAACATCGCTGTCATCAGGGTCCTCATCATCATCCTCGCTGAGTCCGTTCAGCGCCTCCGCAGCCCATTTGGCACCATTGCTCAAGTTCAAAGTCGACAAAAGCCTTACCGACTGCCGTAATTCCACTCGCAACAACCTCTTGTCGCCTTTGCTAAGCTTAAAACTCATATTCTGCTGCTGTTTGTAGTTGTTGTTGTTGTTGTTGTTGTTGTTTACAAAAATCAAATATATCAAAAAATCTTCTTCACTAACAAATTCACAACGCATCTATAACAAAATGAGCAACCCGCAATCTCAGCCAATCATTGTCGGCGGATCCACTGAACAAGAAGACTCTGTGGAACCGTTAACCCTCCAAAGCAGCGACACCAGCTACCTGGAACTTCTGACTGAGCAACTAGAGAAACTGGACACACATTTCGAAGAATCATCCAGAACAATAACGCTACTGATTGAACTGTACAAGCTCGATCCTACGACTGATGAATCGAGGTTTGCGGAGATAGTAGCAGAGCTAGGTGATATTGGTGATAATTTCTCTTCGATTCCAACAATAGCTTCTAATATCTTTCGATTGGAAGCTCAATTTGAAAACTTGTACATGGAGAAGCTGAAAGAGTTAGAGAACTTGAACCAAGAAAGTTATAAACAATACTCCAAAAGCTTCAAGCTAATATATGAAGAGAACTCCAAAAATGAAGAGTTCAAAGAGCTAGAGAAAACAATGGCTACTATAAATCCAATTGAATTAGATGACGATAATACTTTAGACTTGAATTATTCTAAAGATGAACTTTTAAATATTTTGAATCTAGAGAAGGTGAAAAGAGCCAAATTGTCATTTGAAAATGAACAGTTATATGCACCAGAGATTAAATCATTGGATAGAAAATACGAAACTTGGGGTATAACTGACATGGAACTAAAGAGTTTCTTGAATAAGGATATGGAGGACATGAATAAAAAAGTACAATCGGTGAAAAAGACCCACGGCATACAACTATAGTTTAATGCAAAAAAAAAAAGTTCATACTATGTCTTGTGTGATTCTTAGAATATACAATGTATAATGAATTCATCAATTTTTAGCATCAATAATCTGTTTATCATCCACTTTTCCCTTAGCAGGACCATTTAAAATGTAATTGAACACTTGAGAATACGTATCACCTTCGTTTAATCTATAATTTGTGATTCTCGCTAGTTGATAACCAGCTGTTAGAGATAGAAAGAAGTTGACAGAAGCAAGCAAATAATTTTTTGGCTTGATGACAAAAGACCATCTGGTCCATATGGTACCAGTAGCTAGCAACGACAAGTTCTGTGTACCAGAAACTTTCTCAACAGGTCTTTGAATATCATTTATACCAGCAATGACCAACCCCCATTTCAAAACAGGTGCCTATAATAATAAAATAGTTAGTATCAGGTGTTATGACTTGTGTCCATTGGGCAAAAATTTAAGTAATCTGGAGTGCAGAGGCTGCAAAATATCAGATGATTAGGGAATAGGGCGGCTGAAAGTAGCTAGATCAATTACTATATAACATTCAACAGATTCCGACTAATTCTTAGAGCTTTTGTTCAACCAGAACTATCCCAAACAACAATGGCACTTGAAATGAGTGGAGTAGACCTGTAATTTTTTTAACATACCCAAAAATGGACGGTCTTTGGACCAGTTTCTGATAGTAAAAAAGCTCTGAAAGCAGATGACATTTGAATTGTATATGGAAAGTTTGATAAAGAGTGAAAACCAATGCTTTTCCTTAGCGTTCAGTGTCAATAATGCTTCACTTCGCTTACAAGTTAAACCACATCAACTGATCGTTTATTCACAGTTTTTTTTTTTAATATTCCAGCCGCAATATTTATTACATAATCATTTTGAATTAAAAAAAAATGGTGGGGTCACGAATATTTCTGTAAATGAAATATTTCCCTATTGGGATAGTTTCTAACTTCTATTAGTTTACTCCTTTTTTTGAAATGCTAAAAGGGTAATTTTCGCGCAGAAATGATGGTTTTTTTTTTGTTGTAGTGCGCGCGCGTTAAACTCTGATTACTTTTTGATTAATTCGTCAAGGAACTTGAAAAGGAAACAAAACTAAACAAAAACAAAACAAAACAAAACAAAAGCATTTGAAGATTAGTTGGTGATGTCCTCCAAAGTCACGTTCTCGGACATTGTGAGTACTACGTCACATATTGTGGACAAGTACTTGCTTCTTCTGGGAGCCAATATCGAGAAGATTCCTGGTGGGTCGATCATTGTCAGATATATTCGCTCGTCACATAAAGATGATCCGATAAGAACCATCCTAGAGATCATAGTGGTGTTATTTGCGATTAACTATCTCACGAGTAAGAAATATGATGTTAAGAAGAAGGGCTTCGTGAAGTTGAGTGATCGTGATATCGACGACTTGGTGGAGGAATGGGAACCTGAACCACTAGCGTTGCCTGTGAAAGAAGAAGAATCATGGAAGCTAGACACAAGCATTGTGATAACAGGTGCCATTGGTGAACATGTCAATGTGAATGGTAAGACTGCTATCAACTTGGGATCGTTGAATTTCTTGAATTTTGGTGTCAATGAGACAGTTAAATCAGAATCTAGTTCCATTGTTGAGCAAAATGGTGTTGGTGCTTGTGGGCCTCCTAATTTCTACGGTAATCAAGATATTCATATTAAACTTGAAGAAGATTTAAAATCTTTTTTCAAAGTCGAAGGTGCTGTTTTGTATGGGCAAGATTTCACTACTGCAGGATCTGTTTTACCTAGTTTTTTGAAAAGAGGAGATTACATCATTGCAGATTCATCAATTAATGTTTCTCTTCAGAAGGCCTTGTTACTTTCTAGAGCTACCATTTTCTGGTATAATCATAATGATTTGGATCATTTAGCAGACGTTTTGGAGGAAATTAAAGAGAAATATTTCAAGAATGAAAAGCCAATATCAAGAAAGTTTATTGTTACTGAAGGTTTATTTTCCACTTCAGGTGATTATCCTGATTTGAAAAGATTAGTAGAATTAAAGAATAGATTTAAATTTAGATTATTTTTAGATGAATCATTATCGATAGGTGTTATGGGAAAAACCGGCCGTGGATTAACTGAGCATTTTGGATTAGAGCGCACTGATGTTGATATAACTATTTGCTCGATGGCTAACGCTTTCTGTTCATCAGGTTCGTTTTGTATTGGTGACAAAGTGATGTCCTACCATCAGAGAATCGGGTCCCTTGCTTATTGTTTCAGTGCCTCTCTACCATCTTACGTGGCCAGGGCTACATCTACTGCCATTATGTTAATTGACGAGAGTATTGATACTAAAGGGAAATCGGCCATAATATCAGATTTACAGCATAAGAGTGGATTATTGCATGATTTGTTCACCAAGGATCGCTCCTTCAACAAATATTTCCAAGTTGTTTCAGCAAGAGAGTCTTCGATCATTCATCTAGAGCTTATATCAGAAGTGAGAGCCAAATATAACTTACCAGCCAGATATACCGGTGCTGGATCGGAGATGGCTATCTTAAACAGAAAGTGCGTCAGTGATAAATTCATCAAGAAGCTGAACGATGAGGAGAAGCTCTTGCAAAAGATTATTAACGAGTCTCTTGACCAAGGCGTGCTGATCAGCAGATCAACGTTTTCCATAGCTCAAGAGACGTTGCCAGTATTACCACATTTGAAGATTAGTCTAAACGTTGACCTCACTGAACAAGAGCTCAGAAAGAGTCACAAAGTGGTGAAAAACGCTGTCGAAAGTGTATTGGGCAGTTTGAGCATCGATGAATTCGAGAATTCAGTCATTTTAATATAATATATAATCATAGTTAAATTAATATTTTTTTTTTTCAATTAAGTGACAGTTTTCTATTCTATTTTTAATGTAAGGCGTTAAAAAAAAAAAATGGCTGTGCAAAAAAAAATTGAAATTAAAATAAACAAGAAAACTTTTGACAACAAAACAAAAAAAAAAGTACAGTTTTTTTTTGTTTCTTCTGTAAAAGAAAAATTCCTAAATTAGTTAAATCAATTAGTTAAGTTACTCAATTCCATTTTGAACTATGGGACTTTTCAGAAAATCATCCTCAGCTTCGCAGCATTCAGATGGGTCTGGCAAACAACAGAAAGTACACATCACTAAAGAAGACGTCAGTCATTACAAAATCCGTACAGGTTCAGTTCATGATCCAGTTCTAGCTGCTGTTAACGAAGCACAGCCTTTTGAAACGAACATGGACGCAGATACCTCCAGACAGAGCTATATGAATGCCGGTCACGGTATGCTTGATGTCTTTGGAAAGCCGATCCAGAGACCTGATATCTCAAATCCAACAAGAGCAAGAGATGAGAGACCTTTGGATACAATCAGATCATTTGAATACTCGATTAGTGGTGATCCATCTTACAGAGAACGCTTAGAATCAGATACATTAGGATTCAGGGTCCGTGATGATTTCCCAAGCTTTACGAACGGTAACCCGTACGGCCAAGGGGCCTCGAACTCGCAGCAAGCCCCTATTCATAGTTTCACTGGAGACCAACAGGCCTTTGAACAAGGGGTATACGAAGCACCTGTAAGAGTCAGTGAACAAAAGAAGAAGAAGAAGGGACTTTTCGGTAGAAAGAAAAAGTGAGAAGAAAAGAAGAAAACGTTTTATTGATATTTATGACATGAGCTGGGATTATATAACTGTATGTGTATTAGTGGGTTTGTATGAAGATTTTGGTTATGGTTTTTAAAAAAATATGAGTACATTCACGAACAAATCATGTGAAATGAATGTGTGATTGAATTGCTTGATGATTTGTTTTGATTTTGCAGTAAAAAAAAAAAAAAAGTAGTTAACTCAACTCGCGTTTATTCAAATTTGTTTAATACTCGAATCACGAAACCCAAGTCAATTTGGTTTGAAAGTTGAAATGTCGGTTATTAGTGACTCTGCAAAGAGATCCAGTGTCATGTCTTTAGATAAAGTAAACGTGAATGTCACAACAAGCTTGCTCTTTGACCAAGACGTTGGCGATGAATTCATCTCAAAATTAGCAAGAGATTTCAATATCGATTCAAACACATCACATTTGATATATGACGACTTGGTCCAGGGTTTCCACTACGCAACACTGAACAACTCATCCACTTCAATGCTCCCCACGAATTTCACCATCCATGAACAATTTCATTCTCATCGGAATAACACTGAAACTAATATATTAAGCATAGACATCGGTGGTTCCACTATAAGAATAGCATTGTTGAAACTTGTACCTTCAAAGCCATTGGAAGTTGTAATCATCAGTCAGAATTCATGGGTTCTTTCAGAACCAGAGAAAGTTATAAATCAGCAGTTTTTTGAAGATATAGCATCAAAAGCTTGTTCTTTAAAACCAGCAGACCAATTCATCCAAAAGAATTTGAAAATCGGCATCACTTGGTCTTTCCCATTGGATGGTTCTAATAGAATCATAAATCTGGGAAAAGGTTTCACTTTAGACCCCACCGTTTCAGATACACCGTTGAATATGCTGATACAAGATGGATTCCAGAAATTTGGATTTGATGTGGAAATAAAAGCGATTATAAATGACTCAGTTGCTGTGAGTCTAACTGGGATGTTGAACTACCAAAAGAACTCTCAAATCTCATTAATTTTAGGGACTGGTTTGAACTCTTGTATCCTTCTTGGAAAGGAACTGATCAATACGGAACTAGGGTTCTTTGGTAAGCTGTTTCATGTCACCAAATATGATTCATCAATATATGCAAATTGGGAACTTCATAATGAGATGGAAGATTTCCATGCATATCTACCACAGAATGATGATGAAATGCTATTTCAACCATTAGAATTTTTAACATCTTCGAGATATATTTGCGAACTCCTTCGTCTTATAATCATTGACTTGATTAACCATGGCATCATCAAATCCATTGACTTGTCTAAACATCTATGTCTAGCAACATCATATGAACTCCATGGTGAGTTCATCACGTTGTTCACCGAACATGAAAGTATCAATATAACGCAAGAGAAGCTTAATGAGAAGTTTGAACTGATATTGACATCAGAAGAGACCCTCATCATCAAACAGATCATAGAGATACTTCTTGAGAGAAGCTCCATATACGTTGCATTGGCCATATTAGCACTGCACCAACATATAACTAAATCACCAACGACTTGTCCAATCAATGTGCATTTCATTGGCTCATTCTTAGCCCATTGTTCGTTCTACCAACGAAGAATCATTCACAACTCAAACAACATCATCACACTGTTCGAAGTGAAGGACTCAAGCGTCCTCGGCGCAGGAATTGCTGCATACTTCAAGTCACTCAAATGAGCATTGAACAACTAACTTTTAATCACATTCTATCTATATTAAATATTGTATAATGATTATGTAATAATCACCGGACATGACAGCAAATAAATTGATTATTCATTTAGATTAATAAAATTGTACTGTATGGACAAGAATAGATAGCGTGGACGATGCCGGTGGAGTTTCAATTTGAGTTGAGTGTGGACCGTGAGCATCTGCGAGACGCGGTGAAAGGGTTTCTTTGTACAATATTTTTCTACAGAACTTTTGGGCTAATTGTTCCAAAGACGTACGAGTTTCTTGAAGTTAGTTATCCATTTGCAGATGAACCGGAACTAGAGGAGTTTATTGACTCCAAACTTGATCTCATACTGACAAAGATCGATCAAGAGAACGATACGCCTAACCTGTTATCGACCTCTTCAACTCCACTTGGTTCTCCGCCCAATTTGAAGTTCATGAACCCATCTACGAATAACAATCCATATCAAAACATACGCATAGATGAAGACCCTGAAGACGTAAAAACGGCAAATTCTTCAACAAACACAGGGAATAATACCTTGGATCACTCCTTACTGAATAGTTCCATTCACAGTTCTTTGAGATCGCCGTCACTCAAAGCTACCACTGTGACGAATCAGAATAATATCAAACTGCTCAATGTTGTTGTTAAGTTTTACGAAGTGAAGAAATTGAAGAAGCCAACGTGGTTTGGTAAGATCGAGGAAGAAGTCAACTTTGAGAGCTGGAATCTAAACCTGAAAGTATTGAATAGATCACCATATGATCAGTCTGAGTCGGAGAGATTCATGAGAGTATTACAGTCAAATTTTGAGAACTTGATATGGCAAATAAGTGACATTGCTGATAAGAACAAGCAACATATCCCGATTATAACATCAGTCAGCTTGCTGCCTTTTAACTATACAGTCTCGGTGAGTAAGACAAGCAATAGTGAAAGTTGGAAAGAGTTCATCACAAAAATGTTAAAAGAGCCAATTCTTTGAAGATTCTTTTTTTAAATTATATATATATATATATATATATCTCATAGATTAGCCTTCACACTTGACGCAACGTAGCCGCTGTCTCCACTCACAAGAATACATGCGCCTTTCTCTATAATGGTCTCTATTCTCAAGCTCTTTGCCTTCTCAATAACGTCAGAATCGAACGCACCAGGCTGAAACCAAACACCTTTAACAAAACTTTCAACACCTTCCTTTTCAATGCTCTCTAGCACGCCCTCTGTCACACTTGGTGGTGTGATAAAACTAACACTGATTCCGTCAGCAGTAGGATACGCCTGCTTCACATGATTGATAGCGTCAACGAGGGTTTGCTCAACCGGAGTGTTCAAGATGGTGGTTGAAGTGGGATTAACAGGAATTGTTGGTAAGCTATGTGCTAAATACCACGCAAGAACTTTATAACCGAACTTAGACTCATTGGAAGAAGCTCCGACAACCGCATAGACTCTGTTTGGACTGAAAAATGATTTTATTGACATTTTTGGTTAATGTTTGTGTGATATTATTAATACAGTTAATCGTACATTTCATAATTTCCCCATACTTTTGAAGTGCTTTTTTTTTTTTTATATATATTTTATTCATTATATAATCGATATACAACAAACATAAATCAATCTATAGTTCAATTCTTTGGTTTCTTCTGTGGTGGTTCGTCACCTTCAGCATCGCTGACAGATGCATCACTGTCAAACTCTTCTGCAGGGTCTGAATCCGAACCACTTCCATCGAAATCTTCATCTGGACTCTCTTCGTCTCCAGATCCCATCACAACATCTTCATCACTTGAATCATCAACTTCTTGCAAGGCAGCTGATATTCTAGCCTGTTGCTCTGCTTCCTCGTTCTTAACTCTCACGTTCTTTTCCTTCAAGAATGCCTCAATAGCATTTTGTTCCTCTCTGTTGATATTTGAAAATAGATGAGATGGTCCACCAGCTCTTAAATTCACTTCCATATCGAAAGTACGATTGGAAGTTGTCAGTTCACCAGCTCTAGCAATAGTGATGTTTGCAATATCGGCATATGGGATGAAGACTGTAGGCTTTGTGACAAATAACAAGGATCTCTCCAATGGGTAAAGGTAACCTTCATTAACTTTCAACGAACAGTTGACAGCAGCTTGACCTTCAGTTGAGACAAAGCTTCCTGGTGAAATTATACGTCTATCAGACAATCCTTTGAAAACATGACTTAGCACGAGATGTGTTTGTTGATCGTAATTCTTTTTCAAGCGATCTTTGTATTTAGCATCGAATTCTTCTTCAGAGACATTGATTTCAAGTTCTAGCTCTTCATCCTTAGATACTTGCAATACCAAATATGGATAAGGAGTCTGACCTTGACGTAAAGGTGGATTAATTTGAATGACCATCAAATGATGAATGTTGTCTGGTTTAGGTAGAGAAAATATTCTTTCAATTTGTTGATATTGGATTTTATGATCATAAGTTTTACCTCTTAATCTCAGAGAAGTTGGATACATATCAATATCAAAACGACCACGTGGTGTGAGGAATAGGATATCAGCAAAAGATGCAATAGCTTCTCCAGAAACTTGTCCAATATCTGCTTTTTCTTTTAATTGTTCAAAGAACACAGTAGCAGCACTTTGTTCCTCAGCTTCTTCAACTTGTTCACCTTCTTCATTTGTAACAATAGTTTTCTTATCCGTCTCAACAACACCTGGAACGTAAAATCTCATCTCAACAAGTTCATCACCAGCAGTTTCATGTTGTTTCTCAACAACGTTCAAATCAACAGTAACTTCACTTTTCCCACTCAAATTGGTATTATTAATCTGTGAATAAGGAATTTCAAAAGCAGGTTTCCCATTAATTTGAAACACTAGTTCATTTCTAGCAAAATCTGTGGTACCCCAATTCCAACCTCTCAAAGAATGCTCTCTATGATCAAGTTGAATATCAAAAGTACGTTGTAATTCGTTTTTCAACTGGTTGAAATCCTGCTGATCAAACCCATCAAGTCTGACAACACCTTTATTCTTTGTCTGCAGTCTCAACTCATAACCACGAGAACCACGAGACCACAGTGCAGAGGATAATTCTTCTGCAGGCAGTAAAAACGGCTGTGTTTTAGTTGCTGAACCAGATGCAACCGTTGCTTTCCAACCAAGACCAGATCCAGCCAAACGGAAACGCCCTGCTGCTCTGCTCTGGTTCAAGTATATTCTCTCAAAGTCCAAATTCGACATTTCGTTGATTTCTATGTTTTAATGAAACAACTCTTTGAAAAGTGCAATTTTCATTATTTAAAAAAAAACGCGTCAAAGTTAAAAAAAAAA
>JAJLXD010000020.1:70932-138626 GCA_030571115.1 Wickerhamomyces sp. yHMH617 | reverse complement strand
AAATGTCGCGAAATACAATAATTTCTACAAAAATTTAACCATTAAAACAATATATTAATTATTGATAAAACAATGTATATTACATTTGTAATTAGGTAAAACTACGAATTTAAAGCATCGCAAGAACTTTCATTATTCAAATTAAACGCTTTCTTTCCTTCATTTTATTTTATTTTATTTTATCTTAGATTTTATATTAAAAATCCTTTTGGAAACCCTTCAAGAATTCTACAAGACCGACAGCACCTGGATCAGGAATGCTAGAAGACTCACCAACGTAAGAGGCTCTACCGAACTTGGCTTCGAAGGTTCCAGTAGATAAAGCACCTTTTTCAGCAGCTTCAATGGCTTTGGACAAATCTTGAGACTTGGAGAACTCCTTCACAAATGGTTCCAAGGCATCAATAACAGTGGAATCACCAATTCTAGCTCTGGTATATTTATATAATGTGTCAAGAGCGTATTCTAGAGATTTTGCAAAAGTTTTGGAGTCAACTGGTTTGCCCTTTTCACCATTGGTGATTATTCCGTGTGATAAACCAGAAATGAAGATTGAATATAATCCACCACTGGTACCACCCATGAATGTTTCAACAAGGTCAGAGATTTTGTGAAGAGCTTCAGAAAGACTTGATGTTGGGATCTTATCAAAACTCGATAGGATACCTTCACCACCAGCTACTAAAGTAGTACCACAATCACCATCACCGACTAGTGTGTCCAATCTTGTAATTTCTGGTTCGGCTCTAACTAAGGTATCAACACCTGCCTTGAACGATTTTTTGAAATGTTCGACATCAAAGTCCCCAATGCTTGGGATATTATCGTTTTCATCTTTGACCAATGATTCATCATAAGAAGGTGCATCGTTAGAGTACCCTCTCACTGGCCATGCTGGTGCATCGGTTTCGGCATCTAAAAGTTCAACAATTGATTTGAATCCTAAATCTAATGATTTGTTCGCCTTTGTAACATTCAATAAGGTAACAGAGAAACCTTCACCATTCAAAGCAGTCATCAAAGTACCATGGTATGTTCTAACTGGAGTTATGTTGTATTCAGATTTCAATAGGTCTGAGGCTAATTTAGTGATTGCCGTAAGGATCAAATTGGAAACACCACCCAAGTTGTTAATTAATAAGACAACTTCATCGTCTTTATCAAATTTAACAAATGCACGGTCAGCATCGTTTGGATCCAATAATTTTGGCAAAATTTGATCTTTCAATAGGTCTTTGACAGTTGGGACTGGACTTAAAACTTTGACACCTGGTTCGTTATGGATACCCATACCTAATTCCATTTCTTGGTCATTTAATGCTGATTCGAAAGCTCTTCCGGGAACTTTAGCGTGATCTAATGATGATCCGATGGTGACCAAGTTTTCATTGATAACTTGGGCCAATTGAGCAGCTTGTTTCAAAGTATGTGGGTAGTACTCAACAAAAGCACCAACAGTCTTGTGGACAAAAATAGTACCAGCAATGGCTCTTCTACCAACTAGACCACCTTTGGAACGGCCCACAGCAACGTCATCCCCGATGACAACAACTTCGGTGTCAATACCTAAAGCACGAGCTCTTTCACCGGCTAAACCGAAATGTAAAACATCACCAGTGTAATTTTTGACGATCAGCAAAACACCTTGTGAGTCCTTACCAACCACTTTGACACCGTTCAAGATCTGTTTTGTAGATGGAGAAGCAAAGATCTCACCAGATACGGCGGCAGTCAATGCACCTTTACCAATGAAACCGGCATGAGTAGGTTCATGACCAGCACCACCACCTGATATGATGGAGATTTTCTTTGGGTCCTGTTCTCTGAAGATTACCTTTTCTTCCTTGATAAGGGTCAAGTTTGGGTTTGCTAGAACCAGACCCTCCAGGCCAGCAAGCACCGGATGTTCGATTTCAAAGTTTTTAGTCATGTTGTGATATCAATTGAATTGAAATTGAAATTGAAATTGAATGGATTTTTTTTTAACGGATCAATTCAAAAAGTTGGGGCAATTTCGGTATTTATAATTATTTATAATTATTTATATTATTTATTATACGATTAATATTTTTAATTTTTTGCGGAGGGCATTTTAAAAAATTGCGCTTATTCAAAAAAAAAAAAAGTGCCCCGACCGGTTTCCCATAAACAACAAAAGAAAGTTAACACTGAGATTTTGGGTAAGAAGTAATTATTGAACAAAATATCGAACTCCAAAACTCCCCTGTGCAGAGGCAATTCCAGGTTCATTTCGTCGGTTCTCAGATTACACTAGTCAAAGATTCACAGGGTCTTATTCCACATTGATAATATCTCGCTGTACCTAACTCTGTGGAGAATCGTTTATATATCGGTAAGGAAAAATAGCCTATCACGAAAAAAATATCACGTTCTAATAGTATATAACAAATCACCTGTACTACTATGTAATGTACACATAAAACAGAATATATAAAAGTTCTAACTAATCCCCAGGTTATTTGGATACCAAGGACGCTCTCGTGAATGTTCGCACCAACGATTCAGCTTGAGACAACTCAGGTAGGTCATGCACAGCACGGACATTCTCCAGAGATCTTTTAGAATTTTGTAGTGAGCTTATTGATGCACCGTCACGAGACACATCTTTCTCACTCTCACTAAAACTATCACTTGTAGAAATTGCATCAAAGTCACCTCTTGCAACACACTCCCTGATAATGTCAATATCTCTAGGTCTATAGACAATATGTAATGTACTCAGCACAAACCTTGGAAGCATACAAGCGAAAACTCCAGAAACAAAACACACCCAGAAAACCAAAGAGCCATAGACTTGTGCTCCTGCTTTATAAAACTCAGATGAGTAAGTGCTAGAGGAATATACACCAACCCAAAAGAAAACAAGCAAGATAGAGAGAAGATCGATCAATAATGTTAACCAATCCCATCTCTTCATTCTCAACAAGGTGTAGAGATCGCATGATGTAACAGCAATATGAGTCACAATAACACCAATCCAGAATCTATGATCTATATTTAACCCATTGTAGTCAGCGACTTTTGCTGTATAATAGATCAAATATGGGAAGAAGAATGATATCACCGATTGGTATAATCCATCGAGCATATACCACAAGAATTTATACTGTGACCACTCCAATCTCAAAATACCAGTCTTATATAGTTGTGGAACCTCTAAACTAACTTTATCTGAAACATCTTGATCAAAAATTCCCAAAAATATAATAGGTAAAGATGTGAAAGCCAAGTTATAAAACATGATAAGGGTGTATTGCAGCAAATAAGAACCATCAAAATTACTGTAGATTCCATACCAAAATAGAGATAGAGTGAAGGTAACATTTTTATAAAAGAAAGTAGGAATAACTTCAGCTAATCTTTTATAATCCCATCTACCATGAACAAGAATTAATCTATTCAAAAATCTGAATTGGCCAATAGCATAATCAGAAGACATAGCAGCTTGTCTACCTTCTTCACCCACAATTCCAACTCCGACATTTGCAGTTTGGATCATCGCAACGTCGTTAGCACCATCTCCAATAGCCAGAGTCATAACGTCCAAAGAATCTCTAACTAGTTTAACAACTGAAGCCTTTTGAGCAGGTGAAACACGGCAACATAAAACAGATTTACACTGTTTACAAAGCAATAAAAATTTTCTTTGTAGCTCCTCATCTTGAAAAATGGTCAACAGTGCAGCCCCATCAATAATCACAGCTGCATCAGCAGTTGGGATTGAATGGTCATATTTAGCTTTCTTTAATTCTTCTACTGAGCCCGTCATATCGAATTTAGCCAAGTATTCCAACAATTTGGCACCAACATCTTCTTTTGGATCTTTACCCTGTTCAGGACGTATCACTAATAGTTCCATTTCATTTCCCAACAGGTTACATGAAAACCCAATGTTAATTGCAGTCTCAATCTTATCACCTGTCAAAACCCATAGTTTGATACCTGCTTTTCCTAATCTTTCAATAGATTCTGGGACGCCAAATTGCAGTCTGTCCTCAATAGCTGTACCACCATATAGTACAAGATTTCGTTCAATAAGGTCGCAAGCCTCCTCAATCTTATCTTCACGATTTTCAAGAGATGAAGCAGCAGTATCGTATTTCTTCACCCATTCTTGAAATTCTTGTTCTGATAGATCTCTACCAGCAATACATAATGTTCTCAAACCTTCGCTAGCATATTCTTCTAAATATTCCGCTGTTTTTTGTAAAAAAGTTTTGTCGTTTTTTGATGGGTTTAATCTGGAATAAATAACAGAGTCAGCGCCTTTAGATATTAATAAAAGCTTCCCATCAATTTTCACAATGACACTCATTCTCTTTCTAGTGGAGTTAAACTCTAACACTTTCAAGATCTCAAACTCTTTGTCTTCCCCATGGATATTCACAACACCGCTGTTTCTGTTTCTTCTCAAGAATGTGTACCCTACATCACTCGCAGCTTCTACCAGTGCTGCTTCATCTGGCGATTCAGCATTGAACACCAATTTTGAAGGGTCTTCCTTATCCGTTTCGGTTAACACCGTATGACAAAGAGATAGACAAAGCATAAAATTGTGGGTTGCTTGACGTTGTTCCTGATTGTTCTCATTTGTCAGATCTTTCACATACTCGCTAGAGATAAAAGTGACATTTTCAGCATCAAATTGAGCATTTTCTGGAAACGTCTTCAACAGTTCAACCATGTCCTGTTTATCCTGAGTAATGATTGATTCCCATTTAGCTGTTTCTGCGACTGTATCGATCCCTTTTCTTTTATCCATACCAGCTTGGGCCTCTGTATATGCCAATCCGTAAGATTTGCCATTAACAGTTGCTTTTTTGAACTCCATCACATTTTGAGTCAACGTACCAGTCTTATCACTAAATATATACTCAATTTGACCTAAATCATCGGAAATATTCCATGATTTAGGAGTACATGGATAATCCAGTTTCTCATAATAGATCTCAACATCAGAATAAATGAAATATGCCTGACATGTTTTGATGATTTCCACTGTAATGTATAATGAAATTGGGACTAAAGCCTGATAAATGTTCATAGCAACAAAGAAATTAATGATAGCATTGATAGCTGGAGTGGATCCATATGCTTTGAATTCAAATTCACGGAATGAAGTTCTAGATTCATCATAGAAGGTACCATTAACCACAGCTGAGGCAAAACACAGGATAAACAAGAAAGCGAAGTTAATGATAACAGAAAGGTTCAAATCCTTCGAAATTCTTGATTTCTTTGAAGGCGTAATCCCAGAGTTCAACATGATTTTTGATTCATGACCAGTGAACAGGACGTAGCCAATGACCCATTTTGTATTTCTCACAGTTGATCCTCTTAGAACCAAGTTTTCGATATTGATGGGTTCCTCTTTCTCCACTTGTGTTTCATCATCTATGAAGTTAAGTGAACCTCTATAGTTGTACATGTCAAGATTTGGGGCCTCACTTTTCACTTTGAACTCAAATTGCAATAAATCTCTACCACGTCTTATTTCTGAGGTTTCTTTCAGGCCTTGTCTTGACTTAAGATTTGTTTCCCCATCTAAATTCTTGGTCTCAACAAAACATCTGTTATCAGGATCAGAAGTCGACAGAATAATGACATCAGCTGGAGCTTCTTCGTTATTGTGAATTCTCACAATATCACCCGCTTTAATATTCTTCCATGTGTTCTTCTGAAATCTGACATTTGATGCTTTCTGTTTTTGTAGAGTATTTAATCGCTCTAATATATTAGACTGATTGGTCTGGACATTATCCAGACTGAGTCTTTGATCAGAACGGAAGGATTCTAACGAAGATCTACCTTGCCCAGAATGTGTGGCATTGCTCAAGACATTTTTTTGACCAAACAATGAGCCGAAGAACTTCACCATCTTGACAAACAAAGTAGCATTGAAGTTATTAAATTTCGAGCGGATAGGAATGTTAACGGTATCGACATTAGGGTTGTCGATACCTTCAAGCAAGGAAACTGGGTTGTTGTTTAGTTCTAAGTCACTTATAGTTCTTCTGGAATCCTCAAAGGCATCTTTGATAGCAGTAAGCACAACAATCACAATTAGCGGTACAGCAGCCAACCCAGGACTCTCAACACCAAAAATCTGGAAGGCACCGAGGATAATCAAGAACAAGAAATAGATATTAGCAATGTTCTGAAACTGAAAGAATAAGTTCTTTGGTATGAATGAAAACGGGGTATATTTTGTCGTCCTTATTTGGTTATTATCGAAGGACTTCAAGGGCCTTCCTGTCTTGGGGTCGACAGCCTCTGAGGGTAGCTGCTGATTGAAGTACAGCGTTCGTGGTTCAAGCAATCGCGGCTTCACGAACCATGACTTCAGCTTCTTTTCCAGCGCAGAAGACATTTACAATCCTTTCTGACCCAATTACCCTTAAAGAAAAGTAGGTTAGTTGTATAAGTTATTGAAAAGGATGTGTATTGTTCCGTTAATTTTCTGCTAATTAAGGCTGGTTTAAGAAAAAAAGGAAAACAATTGTTACTATGACTACGGCCTACGGGGTACGGCTAACGAATTTTCATAACCTACAGAAACTTTCATGAAATGATCCTGGGAAATTGTAATAGGAAGTTGGTACTAGAATGGCGTAGCCTCTTTGTGGACTGGAATGTCTCTTTATTAGTCTTTACCATAGTGTAGTCTATTTATTCGGGCTAATTTTATCCATTAAACCCCGAATGCCGAGATGCTCTGTGATTGAGAAATTACTCAGACATACATATTTGGCACGATGCATAACTAGTAGTGTGCACTTTCTACCTCTAGTTCTCTAGTTACATACGCTATATAGTCTATACTTTGGCTGTTCCGGTGACAACTTTCTCAATAGTGCTTTCTACCAATGGAGT
This sequence comes from Wickerhamomyces sp. yHMH617, assembly GCA_030571115.1. NCBI lineage: Eukaryota > Fungi > Ascomycota > Saccharomycetes > Phaffomycetales > Wickerhamomycetaceae > Wickerhamomyces > Wickerhamomyces sp. yHMH617. The sequence goes on along the minus strand of JAJLXD010000020.1, from coordinate 131,732 downwards.
GACGTCCCACTGTAGCTTCTCATCCTCCTCTGGTAAGAACTTTCTCAAGACCCACTTAGCAACGTCTCTAGGGTCCCTTGACTCTGGTCTCGATATACCAACACCTATTCTATAGAAATCCGTACCACATTTCTGAACAATGCTTTTCAAGCCATTATGTCCTCTGACACTAACATTTCCGTACCTCAGCTGTATCTGGCCAACTTCCTTCGAGAGCTCGTCATGTAGTACCAAATACTTCACTTCATATTCACTTGCCATCATACTTCCAAACAATTTCCAAGCTGGGGCTATGGGAACACCAGACTCATTCATATATGAATTTGTTTTCAAGAACAAGAGGTTTGGTCTCTGGGGATCAAGGGCATATAACATGTTCTTCAATTTGGGATGTTTAACAAAGGGCGAATGCTGAAGAGAGTTATTGATTATATGACCAGCATTATGTCTTGTATGAGAGAACTGTGATTCAGGGTTTCCTATCGAAGTGATAACCAAAAAAGTCGGTTTTGTGGGTACATGATCAGACATCTGCTTGAAAATCACGCGCGTCAAACTAACCATACCAAAACACCTTATCGATGAGACAATAACCCCAAAAAGGATTCACGAAACAAATTTTTTAGCACGCCCCAAATTACCTTTCAGAATTATCGCGAAACTTAAGCTGCCAATTGGAACAATAAAGATCAGTATTTCCCAATTATTTGCTTCTCCAGCTGTTTTTCTGATAAAAAGTACTCTTTTGAAGAAGTTATAGTGCTCATTTCCGTACTTCTAATCATTTGTCTTTTGAAACTGGGCATTGGCGATTATTCGAGCTGAAGGACTGTTAATGTCGCGTGTCAGACTCCACCTTATAGTGCCAAGTGTGCTTCTCTCATCCATAATCATTATCTTCCTTTTCTACCAATTATACACATCAACGTCATACAGTCTCCCTTACAACACATACAACCCCTTAACGTTCAAGAACAACCAAAGTCCTGCTCGATCCTCACTTGTATCCACCCAAGAATCGCTGCTGAAACCTATAAATAACCTTGTGGAGGATAACAAGTTACAAGATCGTATAAAACATGATTTGAATAACCACTGCCCCATATTCACGTTCTTCAACGATCAAAAAGTAAGAAAACTATCCCTGGAGGAACAAAAATTCCACAAAAGCATGTTGAAGAAATGGATATTGTTATACAACTCATTGGGGTTCAACGTTAATATCCTACATTATAACGATGCCATTGAAAATCCAAGAATGAAGAACTTTTTGGACAAAGGGATACTGTTTACCAAGGGGAACCAAATCAAAGAAAATTATTTAAAATTATTAGCATGGGAACAAGGTGGGTCAAAGAGCCAATATAAAGGAAGTGTCTATTCCGAATATACTATATTTCCTATAATGAGACCAAGTTTAATATCAGATCTGAGATATGAATGCAATTCATTTGAAAATTTCACTATGTTTGAAAGTTATGACTTCAATTTAATGATGTCGGATCATGAGTCAATCTCCACCATTTTAGCCAATCTTGAATTGGGAAGCAAAAAGTTTCAAATTTATGAAACATCCAAATACAACGACATGTTTGCCGATTATTCAGTTAGTACGTTTCAAAAGCTGTTTCACTCAAACAATTTGAAGAAGGTCGTCTCGTCTATTCCAGAAGTACTGGATAAACATTTGAAGAACTACAGAATTATCAATCGGTTTTCTTCTATTCACATTGTGGATCCTATATCAATTTGTGATCATTACTTCTCCTCCAATTTATTCCAAGTATTGAAGTCACTAATCAAGTGTGAAAGCACGATATATTCACCACCAACAATTGCATATCTGGAAAGATTTGAAAAAGAGATTGTGCCTAAACTACCTAATAAAATCACTACTGAATCTGGATTGGATGATCAAGCTAAAGTTGAAAAGACCTTGGAAGAGTTATTGATCCAACAGAATCATAAATCTGCAAAATGTTTGCATGATTTGAATGTTGTTGTATCAAATGAACCTGTTTTAGAGAATACGGTGCTGAATCTAATATCCATTCCACATCCAGCTTCCGTCGTTTCTTCATTACATCTAAATGACAAACACGTTATAACTAATCAAGATCTCCTAGAAACAAAAGAAAAAACGGATTTCTTAAGTGAAAACTTCTTGCTTCGGCCTTCTGAAGATTATAAATCACTTTTAGAAATCATCAAGGATAAAGAAAAACCTTCTTATTTTTTCAATTCCGAAACTTTGACACTGGATAAACTAAGAAAACAACTATCAATATTGTTAGGTGTTGATATCCAACTGAATAAAGAAAACTTTAGTATTAAATTCACTGATACTTCAAAATCTTTGGATGAGCTACTGAGTGAAAAGTTTTTGCTATCACAAGGAGATTTTACCAGAAAACTCGATCAAGTAAAATCACTGGTAGCACAGTATGGAAACCCAATACCGTATGTGATAAATCAAAGACAATCAATTGATAAGCTGAGAGAACTAAGAGAAAACCTGATCAAGGTTAAAGACAAATCTGATTTTGAAGCAGAAAAGATTCTTCAAACTCAGCATTATGAATCAAGACATGATCCAATCATTGAGATCAGTGAAAACTGGAATCCTAAAGATGCGAACATATGGCATCTGATCAAGAATCTAAGATATATCGATGAAACTGAATACGACTATTTAAACTCATTTGAGTGATATTAAAATTTCAATAGAAAAGTGGGTATCAATAATATCCACATTATATACCAAATATACACATATATTAGATGGCACCAACAGTTGTTTCTCTGCTCTCTGTTTCATTTGTTTCCATTGTTCAAATGATTCAAGGCGTTATCTATCAACTCCGCAGATTTAGACAACTCTAGCTTCTTATAATTCAAGTAAGCTTCTTTCGAATTGATCCACTGTTCTTGCATTCCTAATCTCTTTGAGACTTTCTCACTATCCATAATATACGTAGCTTCTTGCCAGATCAAGAAATCCTGTTTCAGGTAGTTAGTAAACGTAAGTAAACGAGATATAATTACTATTGTTAGTGTGAGAAGATACTTTGTTCAATTCGTCAAACTCTTTGGTGAAATCATGCATTTTCATGGAATATGAGTTGAAAACATCCTCAATTGTTTCAAGGAGATTTTTCCAATCAAAAGCGCTTTGAGCATCTCTATTCTTCAACTCTTTCAACTTTGGATCATTGGTTTCGATACTATTGGAAAGCTCTTGGATCACTGAAATGAGTTCGGTGTACTTTTCCTTCAAAACATTGTCAAACTTCAAATCAAGACCAAGTCTTGCTGAAGCAGCGCTACTCTTATCAATTGGTATCTTGTTACTGGATTTTTCAGTGACTGGGCTGGTTATTGGAGTGGAGTGGTTGTCATCTTTGTCGCAACTGACCGCCGTGAAAACAGACTGGTTTGCCGTGTCAGGTGGGCCACTCTTGATACTCTGTTCAATATTGTTTTCGGTATGTTCAGTAGCATTCATTACTATAGTGATGATTTATACATTTATTTGTACATAATCTGGCGGTTAAATAAAGGGAAATTGGCCTTTTATAACCAAAAAAACATCATGAAAATTATTTTAGTTTAACTGTTTTGAAGTGTTAACAACTGAGAAATTATGGACGACCCGGTGAAAAGAGAACGACTCGATGCAAAGCTGATAAGACACAACCCGCCCAAGAGATTCAAGTTCTCAGAGCTTGACAATACCGTTCATATCAAGTCATCAACACCATATATCTCTGCTATCAAAAGAGTGAATAAATTACTGAAAGCTTTACCGTCTAGGCAGCCCAAAGACGAATATGTCACTATCCTAGGGATGGGTGCTGCGATAGAAAGAACTATATCTGTGGGATTGCACTTCCAAGAGGAAGAGGGAAGTAAGATTGATGTCCTTACAAAAAGCGTTGAGGTATTAGATGAATTTGATGATGGTGATGAAGATAATGAAACTGTTTATAAGAAAAGAAGTGTGAGCGCAGTTGAAATACATATATACAAGACAAGTGATCTCTTATGAAGCTTTGAAATAAATAGTGATATCAGTGGTTATTATAAAGGGAAATGCTAGAATTATGATGTGTTTTGAGTTGTAGATAACTTCTTGGTGCACCGATCTCGTATATACTCCAATTCGTCAATCTCATTCTTGATCTTTGTTCTTGATAAATCTTTGAACAGATCCAATGCTTTTAACGTTATTTCCAAACATCTAGAGTATTCCTTTTTGAAATATAAACGTTCAGTCAAATTTTCAAGTCTTGCTCTATCACTTTTTACTTTTGGGTCCACTTTACTTATATCAATCTCTTCAAGCCACGTCAAAGTGTTTATCATCGGCCCGCTGGCTTCAAACTGTTTCTTCTGTATGAGAAACTCTTCTTCTGATTGACCTTTGCGAACTTTTGACCGCCCAGACCCTGTCTTAACTAATACCTCACCATCGTTAAATTTGGTTTTATCGTTTCCTTCGAGCGTTAGTTGATTTATAGTTTGAGCAAGTGTATTCTCTATCGTCTCAGACATTGTGCTTCGCAGTCTGCAAAGAGTACTGAGCATGAAATCAAACAAATGCGATTGAAATGGTGTAATTTTTTATGCCTCTACACATTTTATGAGTATGGGAAAAACTTTTCGGTATGCACACGCTCATCGCTTACAAGGTTGTTATTGTTAATAAATCACAATCACTACACAGTGCAGAATGCACAAACAGGGCAAAGAGGATCGGTTCAGAAGAAGCTGTTTATTATATCTTTGAAGTTCTGATGCCATCCTCAAGTGGGAATTTTATCGTGTATCCTGGGTTAAAATAGCACTCCTGGCAGTCTTCATCAGGAACACCATTCTCATGGATCATGACCCCAAAGTCCAAGCTATCGACTAGTGAGATTATAGGAGCATGCCAGGTACCTTAAATAGTTTAGCGTTAGTATTATTGGGGCACATAATTGAGTTGCTGGTGAAGAAAGAAAAAAACATACCTTCTCTATAGGTCACTGCTTGATTGCCCTTACAAATGAAAGCTTCAACTGTATCTGGATTTGGTAAAGCATCTCTCGAGCCTGTCAATAATGTTAGTATTTGAGTTGCAAGGGAAAACATTATTCTACATACTTGGATCAGACTGTGCACATATCACAATATATGCGGCCTCATTTGATTTATGAACGCCCATGGGAATAAACGTTTGAGTACTGAAAGGATGTCTCTCCAGGACTTTTGCGATGTAAGTTCTATGAGTTTCAGACGTTGTAATTAAATGATTCGGTGGTGAACAACGGAAGATATTCCAATTCGCAGTCGCAGGTTTACCAGACGGACATTTTGAAAAGTTATTGTTTATGGCAGAAACTTTATGGACTTTTATAGCTGTACCGTAATTTGCGCTTGACTGTTCCTTAGTCCCAATCTGATGATCTGCTGAGATAATGTCCCCAAACTTGGAGAAAGATTCGACGGTGAGTGGTACAGTCTTCACTGGTTTGTTGTTTGCAACATCGAAAGTTTTAAGAACCATCTCTCAACGATAATGAGTTAAAAGGGCACTGAGCTGGAAAATGACAGATATTTATAACCTTTGATGAATGGACATCTCCGCGGAAACTAAGATAAAAGATTAGCTAAATGCTGACATAATATTCCGCAAGATTCTTCTATACGCTAAGCAGAAGAGCAATTAATTCATTTATTTCTCAACTTTACCACTTTTTTCTTTATAGTTCATAAAAGTTACTTCGTTGTGTTAGTGCTGATTATGTCGTGGTTTCAGAAAAAGATATCGTTAAGAGCTAGATCTAGAGGTGCTTACCTGGTTACCGAAGAGGTCATTCAAGCTCTCCCAGAATTGAAAGATTATAAAGTTGGAGTCTTAAATTTGTTTCTTCAACATACATCAGCTGGTTTATCATTGAATGAAAACTGGGACTCTGATGTCAGATCTGATCTGAGTCATGCCTTGGATGAATTGATTCCAGATGATCCTGATGCTACAAAATATTCACACAGCTCTGCAGGTGAAGGACCTGATGATATGGCAGGTCATATTAAATCAACTCGTGAGTATAGTTCATGTTCCATGATCGAGAGAAATCTACTAACCTTGGTATATAGTTGTTGGTGCTTCATTAACAATTCCAATCACAAATGGACATTTAGCAACTGGTACATGGCAAGGAATCTACCTTCTAGAGTTCCGTGACTACAAACACCAAAGAAATATCATTGCTACCATTAACGGCCAAAAATAATAAAGATCGGTATTTATTCTTATCATCATTTCATTATTTCATCAGTCCCTTTACGTAGATGATGGTATGTAACATCAAGATGATTGAATGGTTTGGCGTTAATTTATGAGTATAATTCCTATTGATCACCTAATTTCCTATATGATTGCAATTCACATGTTTCGTTAGATCTCAAAACCTGTTAACTCTGCTTCTTCAGCATCACTGAAGAAGGAATTGAAAGCAACTATCGTTCCGTGTATCAAAAGTCCTCCTATCAAGCTCAATATCATTGCTGTTAAATTAATGATCTTGGAATGGTACAGTACTAATGAGATTCCTATAGGTGATTGTTAGAATTTTCTCGATTTTCACCGTTATCGGTGCAAAATGCATAATCGTGTACTCACCTATACCCGACACTGTTAGAAATGCCGATAAAAACTTCCCAAAATCCACAATGATACTATTTTATAATGGTTAGTAAATCATCTTGATACTCCACTAAAAGAAAGAACTCACGTTGAGGATTGGCTCATGAAGTCATCATGTGACCATTGGTTACAGACTATTATAGGGAGGTATGCAACAGAGAATAGAGCAGCTGGTATAGACATGTTAGTGCGGAATCTTATAAAATAAGCAACCACAATCACACTTACCGGATATCAATGGGGACCAGTTCTTAAACAGAGCACCCCCTAAGATCACCAGCAGGAACCCCGCAGCCAACACCAGTGAAAGCACAATTATCTTTGAAAGTGGGTTCTTGAATATATTGGCCATGCTTCAAATGTCGAATATCACTCTGAAGTTCTAAACGATTGAGGTTACTTCAAGAAGCACTTCATTTTATCGCACTTTTCGGTGCTTACTTTTACTCTATAACAAATTACTGACCCGATTCGCGTTGGCAGCAAATTTTCAATAATCTTCGAAAAGAAAAACAAAGAAGTGGCGATTGAAGTGAACAAAGAGTTGTGTTGTGGGTCGATTATCAAAGTCGAGCATTTACAGTAGCTAATTGTCAAGATGGTGCGTATCCGTTGTCTTTTCTGTGTTCCTCGTGAGCGATTTCCGCTAACAATTTACGCCAGTTCAGAAATAACTATGATGGGGACACTGTGACCTATTCGCCTACAGGTAGAATATTCCAAGTATGTACACCACTTGTTCCAACTCAATGACTTCAGACTAACATATATCACCAGGTCGAGTATGCATTGGAAGCTATCAAACAAGGGAGTGCAGTTGTGGGGCTTGCAACCAAAGAATACGCTGTCTTAGTGGCCTTAAAGGTACGTATAATAATCATGATCACATCATCACTTCATCCACTAACACTTCAAAATAGCGAAATGCAGAAGATTTAGGATCATATCAAAAGAAAATCATCAAAGTTGATGAGAACTTAGGAATTGCATTGGCAGGGCTAGCACCAGATGCCAGAGTGCTTTCGAATTTTTTGAGAGAACAAGCGTTGAACCAGAGATTGGTCTTCAACAGAGCATTGTCAGTGGAAAAAGCATCAAATTTGTTAGCAGACAAAGCACAGAAGAATACACAAAGTTACGGTGGAAGACCCTATGGTGTTGGTCTTTTAGTGACCGGTTACGATGAAACTGGGGCACACTTGTTCGAATTTCAGCCATCAGGTACTGTCTTAGAATTCGTAGGTGCTGCTATTGGGGCTCGTTCACAAGCTGGTAGAACATATTTGGAAAGAACATTTGAAGAATACACCAATGCAACGAAAGAGGAGCTGATTGTTCATGGTCTTAATGCATTGAGAGACACATTAGCTCAAGATAAAGAATTGACCAGTAAAAACACATCAATCTCAATCGTGGGTAAAGACACAGACTTCACATTGTACGATGATGATGATGTACAACAATGGCTAGATCGTTTAGACTCTGTTTCCAATGCTAGAACAACAGGTGCTAACGACGACAACAATGACGAAGATACCGAACAACCAGAACAAAATCAAGCCGACCAGACAAATGCTGAAGGTGAAGATAGAATGGATACTGACTAAAAATCATGATAAACAATGTATACTAGTTCAAAATTGAAGAATAACCTCATATTATTTTGGTTGTATTCGACTGTAACATGTACTACGTACTCACAGTCACGGGTGTCTAGTGTATGATTTTCCAGCACCATAAGTCCATAATATATTTGCTCAATTATATATATTTTTAATGAACCTAAAATTTGCTCAAAATCTACAACCAGTTCGTCAAATTCATGGTGTTCACAGTATTCTACTGTGCTAGTAACTGCTGGCAATACACTTGGTAACTTTAGTATTGCCCTACAGATGTCCAAACATGTATTGTTGGTGATGGAAAATGTGGGCTCTTTCTTTCTTAAGAAAATGGACAGGAATAGCAGATATGGTATGTTAGCTTGAAGGTACAGCAGCGCGGCTATTCTTTGTTAGCCAATTACTTAGAATCTCTTGGTCGTTTTCCTGTATAAATTAAGAGGACTTTCTTCTTCGACAGTGGTCAAGTTAACTGATGTCTCAAATCACTCATTAACGATGACATACTTCAATAATGATGGAGCTCAGTATAATGTATTGGATGCTATAAGTTCTGTTTCCAAAATGGATATGGGTGGAAATTCTTCCTCAGCCAGGGCGAATACATGCAAGATTTCTGTTAGTATGAGCTTGAAACTGCTACCAAATACTTCTTACTAACTACAGATTCAAAAGATGTTATGGAATTGGTATACCATAAATTCATGTTTCATTTCAAGATCATGGCACGTCAAAACCAAAGGCCAATTTGCTGGGTCTTGCATTGGTTGCTTCTTCCTGGTGCTTTCTGCCCAATGGTTACATAGGGTAGCTCGTGAATATGACGCTGCCATTGCAAGAAGAAAGTACCTGAAACTAACAGCTACTGTATCTTCCGATATTTCTAATGAGAGTAACTCTTTAATGGAAAAAGCATTGCCGGTCGAAAGAACTGCAGAAACTTATGATAGAGCTGCAGTCATGTTTCTACCAAACGATTCCTTCTTTTCAAACCTCTTGCAACCTATCATCTACACCTTGAGCCATACTTGGATTACAGACTTCACTAAAGGTACTAGACTTGGTGCAGCGTATCCTGATCTCACGGAGCACATCATTAGATCACTCATCTTCACTGTTCAATGGGGGCAATCCTATATCATTATGTTGCTGTTCATGTACTACAATGGTTACATCATTATCTCCTGTATTTTGGGTGCATTGTTTGGTAGAATATTGTTCAACTACGAACCTATAACTTGCGTGACAAGATCCAATAGCGAGGAAAACGATAAGAAATGCTGTCTATAGTTTTGAACCAATTATATTAAGGGCCTCAGTATAATTCCTCATACATATTATGTATTGAATCATGAATGATGATCTCGTTTCTTCTTTCCTCAATTCTTTCTTTACTGTAGGTGTAGCTTCATCTAAAAGCTTTATTTCAATGGTTACCGTAGTAACAGACAATAATATTCCCTAGTAATGAATCAGTAACTGTCACGAATATTTCCTGTTTCAACTGATCTGTCAATCCCTTTTTGGTATTTTCTGTTGTCGTGGTAACTAAAATTGCAGATGGGAATAAACAAAAACAAAGAAAAACTGAAATCACAATAAATAACAATGAAAAGTCCAAAGCTTGAACTTGATTTGAAACAGCCACAAAATCAACGTTTACAAAACCAACTTTTGTCGTTAAAGCACTGACCTGTTTGATACCCTTCACTCGACTTTCCCCAACTTATTTCATTCGCTAGCCTCCGCCATTTTTACACTGACTTTTCTGCTGTTTACATCTCTTGCTAACCACAAAAGCAAATAAACCTAATTTGAACAGCTTGATCCTGAAAAGATTGTTTTGCCCGTGACTCAAACAGTTGAGCCCTTCTCAATCAAGTACATCCCCATTACGGACCGTGAACTTTCAACAATCACCAGCTAAACACATAATAACAATAGCATCGTGCCAAAGTGTACACAAATAACTAACACCTTTCTGCATTAATTACCAGAATATCAAGCAGAAATATTTACCAGGAACCTTAATACCTTTCAAGCATGGAACAAAGAGCTGCATATCGCATCAAAACTACAAATGAGAATAGTGATGCTCTTAGACATAAAGCACCAAAGATTGTTCAATCACAACAAGACCAACCAGCAACAAGGATTGCTCTTGGATCAGTATCAACTAATACCAACACTTTAAGACCACCCGCCCAAAAACAAGCACAAAGAAGTCAAGTTCATGTGCGTCCGGAACCCACCATAAACGATGAAAATGCAGTTCCAGGAAGGCTACTTAAACATGAGCCTGATACAGCAGTGGAAAGACAGCCTTTAGGTGATATAAAAGACCATATTTACCCCTCACGTACTGTTCCTGCAGAGGATATTGACCTATATGAGAATCATGATAGTGAACTGGTCGAAGAAGATATAGATGATCCAATTCCGCAAGGTATGATGCCAGCACTCACATCCTCCATCCATCGTGAACTACTGTATGTTTATGACAAGTTTTATTCAGCAGGCTTGAATGAAGAAGATGAAGATACATTTGATGTTTCAATGGTTGCTGAGTACTCTCCAGAAATTTTCAACTACATGCATAGCTTGGAAGTGAAGCTAAGACCAAACCCCCGCTATATGGAATCCCAAACTGAACTAAAATGGAATATGAGAGGTATTCTTGTTGACTGGCTAGTCCAAGTGCACTCTAGATTTAATCTTCTGCCAGAAACTTTATTTTTGACCGTCAATTACATTGATCGTTTTCTCAGCAGAAGGAAAGTGTCGTTAAGCAGATTTCAGCTAGTTGGTGCTGTTGCGCTATTCATTGCCGCAAAGTATGAGGAAATCAACTGCCCGAGTGTTCAAGAAATCGCATATATGGTTGATCACGCCTATTCTGTGGAAGATATATTAAGGGCTGAAAGATTTATGATTGATGTTTTAGAATTCGAAATGGGATGGCCAGGTCCTATGTCATTCTTGCGTCGAACAAGTAAGGCAGATGATTACGATTTTGAAACAAGAACCCTGGCAAAATACTTCTTAGAGATAACGGTGATGGACTATAGATTTGTTGCGTCTCCCCCTAGTTGGTTGGCTGCAGGTGCTCACTATCTGAGTAGACTACTTTTGAATAGAGGTGACTGGACCGAAGCACACGTTTACTATTCAGGCTACACTGGTGACCAATTGACTCCACTAGCACAGGTTCTATTGGAATCATGCCGCAATCCGGAAGATCATCATAAATCTATTTTTGAGAAATACCAAGAGCGTCGTTTCCGCAGGTCTTCACTGTTTGTTCAGGAGTGGTTCAAGCTTACAGGGGACGAAGTATAAGTGACATGTTTTTTTTCTCTAAAGATCGGAACCATTGTGAATGGTTATTATTGGGGAGAATCATAGGAGCAGTTAATTGGAAGAACGTTAAATGTATGTATATTATCAGTTTTCTTGAATATCATGTTGTATTATTAAATCTACAATCGACTATTGTATATATGTGTAAGGTTAAACTAGCTTCATATCAACACTATAGCAATCTAATATTTTAGATTCATCAAACAAACACCGGGTAACAGAGTAAAAATTTAGTTACACTTAAAAGTGTTAGAAAATGCTATCAGAGAAGAGACATATTCACTGTAAAAATAACCATCTAACAATGTCATTCCGTTTAGCTGTTGCATCGACTTTGAGAGCTGCTGCTCAGACTACCATCCGTAGATCTGCCTTACAATTAACTGCCAGAGTCTCAACCCCAACTGCCTCACGTTTATTCTCATCTGGCTCTATTGTCAGAAACTCATATGTTGAACAAGTTTCAGAAAGCTTGAAAAGTGAATTAGAGCATGAAAAGGCCAACAAGGAGGAATTCCCTGAAGAATTGCAAGAGTTTTTGAAAAGCTCTGGTTTTGAAATCATTCCAACTGATGGTTTAGCTTTAGGTAAACTTATTAGACGCACACCAGCTGAAACTGTTCATGTTTTTTTTGATGTCAATCAAGTTGCTAACGTTCGTCCTGCCGAAGTCCAAGAAGCTGAAGAGGAAGAGCAGTTTGAAGAAGACTTTGAAAGCTCCTACATAAATTTGAATGTTGTTGTTGAAAAACCTGATAACTCAGCTATTACTTTTGATGTCTTGGTTGGTCCAGAAGATGGTTCAACTTTCATCGAAAATGTTGCAGCTTACACAAATGCTGCTGATGCTTTGACTGAATCCGCTGAAGCCGATCAAAAACGTGAAATTTCATATAATGGTCCATCTTTCTCTAATTTGGATGAAGCTCTACAAATTAACTTTGAGAACTATTTGAGCTCAAGAGGTGTCAACAACGAACTATACCAATTCATTCTGAACTTTGGTATCTACAAAGAAAATGTTGAGTATTTGCACTGGTTGGAGAAATTGGACAAATTTTTCAAATAAGTGGAATAGTGAACTCATCAAGATGACTTATTATCGTTGATGTGTGGTATTTTTGTATATAAATCCATCAGGTTTTAGTTTTTGCTATTGATGTTGATATTTGTCTGAGCTGTAAAATCAGTTAAAATTGAACTATCAGTTAATAATAGTATAGTTTGAACTTCAATCCTCTTCCAATCTTGTAAATACGTTGAATATATATTTATGGAAGAACAAGACATACTGGCTGGGAGTATCAAGGTGTGAACGTAGCAGGCAATAACGCAACACTAGTACAAGAAATGTCACTTACAAGTGTATACTAACAAGCAAATGTTGCTAGTTCAATGAGCCATAGCAAAATTCATGATATTAAAGCAAGTAGTTGTCAAGTGAAGTCCCTTATAACACTTACAATATATTATATATCGTACTTGCCTATTGTCTGCCATTATAATATGTGTCATCAAGCCAATTTTGTTATTTTTGACACATAAGTTCGAAGAGTTATTATACTTATGAAATGAATCGAACTTCCTATGACTGTTCTCAGTATAGTGGCACAGAGGCCACTAAATAGCAGCATAGATAACGACAAACTAAGATATCGAAGTCATAACAGTTTAAATATGGATCAATCATAAATAGCTCCATATGCTACAGTCAATTCCTTAATCTCTATATAACTCTTCTATATACATCCGTACACCAGCTCATATATAAAGCCAGACATATTAAAACAGTGAATTACGATCGAATAATGTAAAGAGGTAGCTGAGGGTACCAGAGATACCTATTGTGATCTTCACTGATTTGAAATATGTCTCAAAGAACGTTCATCTGAACAAAGCATATGTTCCTGACAACTTCAAGATTATTCAACAATCAAAAGCTCATTTTTGTGACTGTTTTCCTCAATATAAAATGTGTCCCAAACCAAATGAATTGTAATTCAAACAATTCGCGAAACAAAGTAAGTTCGCGACATTTCGCGGATACTGAAGATTTCGTGGCCTTACCGAAATAATAACCATCAACAAAAAACCAACGCTTCGAAATCGGTGTGGTAGAGCTTAGGTTTGAGAAATCTATAATATAAACAACAAAATGTCTGACGCTATTGTCTCATACGCTGCTTTAATCTTATCAGATGCTGGTGTTGAAATCACCTCTGAAAACCTATTGACTGTGACCAAAGCTGCTGGTGCCTCTCTTGACAAAGTATGTAATGAAATTTTTTTTCTCCAAACCATGAACTCAATCAGTCCATCAGCAACATGAAAATGCCTTTTAGTGGGTAACTGTTTCTGATTCTGTCGTTAAGAGAAATCCGGACATTATACTAACAATTATTCAGGTCTGGGCTGATGCTTTTGCTACCGCTTTAGAAGGTAAAGATTTAAAATCAATCTTAGCTGGTTTCGCTACTGCTGGTCCATCTTCCGGTGCTGCTGCTTCCTCTGGTGCTGCTGCCACTTCCGGTTCTACTGAAGCTGCTGCTGAAGAAGTTGAAGAAGAAGCTGCTGAAGAATCTGATGATGATATGGGATTCGGTTTGTTCGATTAAACAACACCATTATATATCAGAAAAATCAATAGCATTCTCAACGATTTAATACTCTGTCTTGTAGTGCTGATGGGCGATTGAACAGACACTATTACATTTTTACGATGTTTTATAACCCAATAGAAAGCATCACAATTAATACTATAAAATGACTAGAGTCACGAAGCAATACTCAAAAAAACTCAATTAAAACCCTAAATGTACAAACTAAAACTCATTGAAAACTGTTGAAAGAACATATAATGCGAAATCATTTCTTTTTGTCAGCTTCAGCTTCAGCTAAGTCTTTAGCTCTTTTAGCTCTGATACCTTTGTATTTCTTGTCAGATCTGGCTAATCTTAAAGTTCTGTAAGCAGTTTGTTCTGGAACTTCAACAGCTCTTGGTTTTGAATCAGTAATTGGTTGAACGACTGGGAAAGAAGCAGCAGTTGAAAGCACTTGTTCAGCTTCTGGAGCTTTACCACTTCTTGGGAAAACGATCAATTTTGATTGGTATTCTTTTAGTCTTTGGACATTTAGTTCAAAGATTTCAGTTGATCTGTTTTGACGTCTGTGGTCAACAGCAATACCAATAGTTCTAGCATATGCAGCAGTTAAATCAGCAGCTTTGATTTCTCTTAGAGTGAAACCTCTACCGGCTCTAACTTTTCTGTTGTATTTGATAGTTGGAGCTCTGACAACTGGTCTGAGAGCATCCAATGGTCTTGGGGCAACTTTGGCAGCTTTGGCTGTTCTAGCTGATCTTCTAGAAGCTTTTTTCCCAGCTTGGTCAAAGTGGACTTTAACTCTTTCTTGCCAGTGCTTTCTGAAGTGATTTTTTAATAGTGGTAAATTCTTGGAAATAGCTGTACAAACGTTAGTCAAACAAATATAAAACAGACGATAACAAGATAGAAAACATACCCATTCTTGAGTGTTATTCTTCAGTCTTTGAAACAAAGCTCTTGTTCTCTTCAAAAAAAATTATTGTGGTTTTTTTCACTAACCAAAAAAAAAAAAAAAAGCATATAGTTATTATGTAATTATTATGTCATCATTAATTGTTAAAGGACACAGTTATATTTAAAAGCTTGTGTTATATGCACTTCGATAACTGATGATTAAATTAAATTCTCGGACAGTATTGGACCTTTCTGGAAGTCCTTGAGGATCCATCGTTTATACTAGTCATCTGTTTTTGTGTTGGTGGGGTTTTGAAAATACTGATGACTCAGAAGAACCAACATCAATACAGTATCCACAGTTGTTAAGTCACAGTTATTAGTCATAAAGACGGAACTTAAATTCACCTTACCTGTCACAAAAATTATATATATTAAAAGAGGTATTATTCTGGTGGCACACTCAGATACCTTATTATCAAAACCTATCGTTCTTCAAGAATAATGTCGAAGAAATCACAAGATGGGTTCCAAATGATCACCGAGGATCGTGAGTCAAGAGAATCATCACCACTGATTGAGGATGAAATTGCACTTAGAAGATACCCTCTGAGGGATGTATTACCAGCAATATGGTCGGGTTCATTTCTTGCAGCTATTGATAGCACCATTGTTGCTAATATAATGAGTGTGATTGCAGCTGACTTTGCTCAAGAAGATCTGAAATCATGGATAGCCACTTCATTTTTATTGACTAACACTGCATTTCAACCTTTGTATGGTAAGATGTCTGATATAGTGGGAAGAAAATATGCATTACTTTTTGGCCAATTTTTCTTTGCTCTAGGTTGCTTTCTTTCTGCTTTTGCAAGAAGCGTACCTGAGTTTGCTCTGGCAAGAGCAATTAGCGGAATTGGCGGAGGAGGGATTACCTCGATGTCAAGCATTATAATAAGTGATGTTGTCAGTCTAGAAGAAAGGGGGATGTTCCAAGGTTATGCAAATATTAACTTTGCAGCTGGACAAACGCTCGGGGCTCCACTAGGAGCATTGGCTCTGGCTACTATCGGCTGGAGATGGGCTTTTGGATTACAAGCACCTATCTTAGTTATTTGCATGTTTTTAACTTATAAAAACATTCATATACCACCGCGTCAGCCATTTACCAAAGAAAGTTTTGCCAAAATTGATTTTGGTGGATCATTTGCTCTGGTTATATTTATTAGTTCTTTCTTGTTGTTGTTATCTACAGGTTTAAACAAGTTTATTCTTACATTAACCTCGTTGACATCACTTATTGGGTTCATCTATATTGAAAAATATATCGCCCAAGAGCAGATAATACCTTCTGGGCTATTCAAAGGAGAACTTGGTGTTCTTTCTGTGCTGTCCTTCTTGGTGAGTTTTTCAATATATTCGATGTTTTTTGGTATTCCAGTATATTTACAGATTGTTCAAAAGCAAACTAGTCAACAATCAGGCCGTTTCCTGCTATTTCAAGTTCTCTTTGTGTCTGTTGGATCTGTTTTCTCTGGTTACTTTATCAAGAGATTCAAAAATGTCAAGAAGACCTCTACTCTGATTGCGTTTTTATCATTATTGGTTCTTCTAGGTGCCTTCATATTATACAATTCTGTGCTCAAATACACTTCTCCTTACTCTCCAGACTCTGGTTGGAAATTTACTACAGCGACCGCTCTATCATTAATTGGATTTGGATACGGTAGTGTCTTGGTCACCATATTGGTGGCCATTATTGCCATTGTTGGTCCAGATGGTCAAGCAGCAGCCACAGGACTCAATTACCTATTCAGGGCTCTTGGTACTGTCTTGGGAACAGGCATCTCATTGTCGGTGTACGAAGTGCATCTAAAGAGCAGTTTAAGTATTGTTCTAAAAAATGTTCCTGATGGCCCGTCGATTCTCGGAAAGCTTATCCACAATGCCAACTACATCGAGACAGGAAACCTAAATGAGGAACTGAAAGCTCAAGTCCTCAAGTGTTACCAAGCAGCAATGGTTTCCTCTTTCCAACCTTCTTTAATATTCACCACTTTGGCCATTCTGATCTCGGCTGTACTCGTTTTTAAGAAAGTTTTATAGATATAACTCTTTTCGGACTTATAACCGGGTTGTTGTAAGGAAAAAAAAAATTGAGTAATTGTGAATTGTGAATTGTGATTTGTGATATGATTATGGCGTCTAAGCTTAATATGTAATAAGTAATTATCACAAAAAATCTTTTACACTTTTTAACTGTAATGGATAATGGTATAGATGATCGACAAAGGAAAATCTCAGTTTGAGGAATCTACAGCAGAGACAGAGACAGAGACAGCTGGAGAGTGCACATCACTTCTCTCACAGAAACCTCAACATCCTGTTAGGCTAATCTTGACAACATTATGGATCAACACATTCCTTTCAGCTCTTGATGGTACGATTGTAGCTAATATTATGACACCTATTTCTGCGGGTTTCGAGCAGGAGCATCTAAAACAATGGATAGCTACTTCATACTTGTTGACCGGGACTGCGTTCACTCCACTATACGGTAAACTATCAGATATCATTGGAAGAAGAAACGCTCTACTGGTTGCACAGTTCTTCTTTGGGCTTGGTTGCTTCACTTGTGCCTTTGCTAACTCTGTACCACAATTTGCCTTCTCACGTTGTATTAGTGGAGTTGGAAGTGGTGGTGCTGCTACACTGACTAGTATCATCATGAGCGATATTTTACCTATTGGAGAAAGAGGTCTCTATCAAGGATATATGAACCTCGTGTATGCATTTGCTCAAGTCATTGGTGCACCTCTAGGAAGCTGGGCTCTTGAAAATGTTGGATGGAGATGGGCTTTTGGGATTCAAGGTCCAATGATATTTGGATGTATGGTGTTGTCTTATTATAACATCAATATTAAACCAAAATCTGAGATCACATGGAGAAGTTTTCAGAAGATTGATTTTGGTGGGTCATTTACACTAGTCACTTTCATCACATCATTCTTACTGACAATTTCTGGTGAATTTGATAGATCAATACTTGTATTAATTATGATTTTTTCTTTAAGTGCATTTATCTATATTGAGAAATACGTTGCTAAAGAACAAATTGTGCAATTGGATCAATTCAAAGGTGAACTGGGTGGTATCTTCATTGTTTCATTCTTAGCTTTATTCTCAATGTCATCATTGTATTTTGGCCTTCCAGTCTTTTTACAAGTTGTTCAGGATCAAACTGTTCAGCAATCAGCTAGATACCTCACTGTGATTTCATTCCCTATATCTTTTGGGTCATTAGGATCGGGTTATGTTATAAGACACCATAAGGGTAAGGTCAGAAGGTTTGCTACAAAACTTTCCCTCATCAGTTTTATCGTCTTGGCTTTAGCTTATACATTAATTGAATATGTCTATAGTATCCCTAAACCTCATACCTCGGATAACGCTTGGAAAGCCTTATTGGTTATAGCTTTAGCCGTATTTGGTGTTGCATATGGTTCGATATTAGTTACGACGCTAATCACTATGGTTGATATCGCAGGTGCTGAAGGGCAAGCTGCTGCAACTGGTTTGAACTTTTTGTTCAGATCAGTTGGATTGGTATTGGGAGCTGGGTTATCTTTGAGTAACTACGAAACTTATCTGTCGAATCACTTGAAATCCTTGCTATTGACTAGACCTCACGGTGCCGAAATAGTGACAAAGTTGTTGCGTAATGCGAAGTATTTAAATACAAGCAAGTACATTGACAAGGCTTTGAAACTCAAAATACTTGACATTTATCAGTTAGCAATGGCTTTCTCTTTTACGCCAGCTGTGGTAAGCTCCTACATATGTGCCACTTTCGGAGCCTTGGCTTTGTTTCAAAAATCAAGAAACTGATTCATTAACATCCTGTATATAAATTAAGGTATTTTATTCCCCAAACTTTTGCAGTAGTCAAAAACGACTTCTCTAAACGAACATTGATCGAAAGGGTCAAAATTCTTGAAAAACTTATTGCTCACCTGTAGTGCTTGTAGATAGAATGAATTTTGGCTTATATTCATATGTTTTTGTGGATAGTCAGTGAAGCACGAATCAGGCAATTTAACTCTAGCCATTCTTTCTTTGAATTCAGTGATACCATGATTCTGTGTCTTTCTCATGATCTTTCTTATAACTTCTCTCCATTCACTAGGAGCCAATGTTTGATCAGCAGCAATGGTTATATCATACTGGTATGGAATACCTTCAACAGTTGCCATATTGGTGAAAGTTAGATGTGAAGACTTTCTGAAAATTGTTGGACAAACATTGACTTCTCTGTCATATTTTACCTTCGTATTCTTTATGGCTGTTTCATGAAGATGAAGCTCCATATGATAATCAGGGTTCCAATCAGTTAACTTGAATCTTTGGTCCCTTTCGCTGTCATTCAAATTACTGCATGGGGTGTTAAAGTAGCACTCAGAACATTTGTAATTCAACTCATCAAGGACTTTTGAGAGCTCTAGATTCTCTAGTTGTATACCAGCGGTTGACACTGGTTTAGCAATTACAACATTGATGTTTCTCCACACAGACTTGGTGTCCAATGTCTCATAACTCCCGCCTTGGGAATAAACGTAAACTGGCAAGTTCACTGAGAGAATATTATCGAATCGTAAGGTATCAAAGACAGAAAACTCTAACGTAAATCTTTTTAATCCTTGAAGATAGCTCTTCATCTGTTCCAGCTGGTAATCACTCTTGTTGAAGTCTAAAATAGATTTGATGTTCTTCGAGCAAGTGCATATTTTGATCATGTAGTAATGGTATAAGCCAAGTTCATTGATTTCAGTGAAACAACCACTGATATTCCTCTTGTAGTGGTCGGATTGTTTGGCATATTTCTCCTTGATGTGGATTAACTCAAATTGGTATCCTTTAAAAACCGCTTTGAATGATCTTGGTTCAGTTTGAGTAGACATTTCTTTAGAATTTTGATCATAAGACAGTGAAGTCAAAGAAAGAAAGATTAATTCAAAATATTATTGCCTTTATAATGCAGTAAAATGTTCTCATGGTTTCTACTCATACTGAGAAGATTAATAGAGCGAGTGTTGCCTCTGTTAGGGCTTTTGAAGAGAAGCAGAAACAGAAACAGAAATTGATAATTTATAAAAAAGCTCATGTTTTGGCAAAACTGAGCGAAACCCTTGACTCAATTGACAAGACTGTGCGGGACATGATACAATGATGTGTAAAGAGTGTTTGATAACCACCGTTAATATATATCAACAATAGTTGTATTGTTTCGTTGTCATGGTGATTGTATTGGTGAAGTGAGTGGAGGGACCTGGAGGTTTCCGGGAATGAGATGGATCAATGGTGATTTTAGGGTAGAAAATCAATTGTGTCAAACTCACAAATAACGACAAACGATGAACCTACAATTTTCTTTCTGAGGAGTCAATTCAGTCAAGGTTATTGTTGTGGAGCTTGTCACTTGTCACAAATATTATTAGCATCATCAATATTACCAAATATAACTCTCATTTAGTTGTGAGATATTAAATTAAAACCATCATGTGTGTCTCGAATAATAAGTACCAACCCGTCTCATGTCATCACCGGCACCACGAACATCAACAGAAGTCTGAATTCTGAAGTAAATAACAGCTCACGAACCTTTAATCACCACGCCAAAACAAAGACTTACGACTTATGAGTTATTATCACTTTCGTTACGTTACGTGCACACCCAAGAGCACACACTTCTCGAATTTTCTAGCGTCATCAAACTGGTGCATCACCTGAATCAGTTTACCGCAAAACCTGCCAATGACGCAAGTTACCCGGATATTTTGCATCACCGGGTTCCCTTGCGTGAAATATAAATACGGTGACAAATCCTTTATTTCAACCTCGTTTCTCATTGGACTTCAGCGCTTATTATTACATACAACAATGGCTATTCAAAAAGTTTTCGCTAGATACGTCTATGACTCCCGTGGTAACCCAACTGTCGAAGTTGACTTAACCACTGAAAAAGGTCTTTTCAGATCAATTGTCCCATCTGGTGCTTCCACTGGTCAACACGAAGCTCTTGAATTGAGAGACGGTGACAAATCAAAATGGTTAGGTAAAGGTGTCTTGAAAGCCGTTGCCAACGTCAACGATGTCATTGCTCCAGCCTTAGTCGCTGCTAACTTGGATGTGAAAGAACAACAAAAAATCGATGACTTCTTATTACAATTGGATGGTACTCCAAACAAAGCTAAATTAGGTGCTAACGCCATTCTAGGTGTCTCCTTAGCTGTCGCCAAAGCTGCCGCTGCTGAAAAGAACGTTCCATTATACCAACACTTGTCTGAAATTTCTGGTTCCCCAGCCCCATACGTTCTACCAGTCCCATTCCAAAATGTCTTGAACGGTGGTTCCCACGCTGGTGGTGCTTTAGCCTTCCAAGAATTTATGATTGTCCCAACTGGTGCTCCAACCTTCGCTGAAGCTTTGAGAATCGGTTCTGAAGTCTACCACACCTTGAAATCATTAACCAAAAAGAGATATGGTCAATCCGCCGGTAACGTCGGTGATGAAGGTGGTGTTGCTCCAGATATCTCAACTCCAAAAGAAGCCTTAGACCTGATTGTTGACTCCATCAAATCTGCTGGTTACGAAGGTAAAGTCTCCATCGCTCTAGATGTTGCCTCCTCTGAATTCTACAAAGATGGTAAATACGATTTGGACTTCAAAAACCCAGACTCTGATTCCTCCAAATGGTTGACTGGTCAGCAATTAGCCGAATTATACTTGAACTTGATCAAAGAATATCCAATTGTGTCTATTGAAGATCCATTTGCTGAAGATGACTGGGATGCTTGGACCCACTTCTTGACCAAGGTTGACATTCAAATTGTTGCCGATGATTTAACTGTCACCAACCCAGCCAGAATTGCTACTGCTATTGCAAAGAAATCTGCCAATGCCTTATTATTAAAAGTTAATCAAATCGGTACTTTATCTGAATCCATTGAAGCTGCCAAAGATTCTTACAAAGCTGGTTGGGGTGTCATGGTTTCCCACAGATCTGGTGAAACCGAAGATACCTTCATTGCTGATTTGTCCGTTGGTTTAAGATCTGGTCAAATCAAGACTGGTGCTCCAGCTAGATCTGAAAGATTGGCCAAATTAAACCAAATCTTAAGAATTGAAGAAGAATTAGGTGACAAAGCTATCTACGCTGGTGCCAACTTCAGAAAATCTGTTGCTATCTAAATGTAATATTTTCAACAGCTCCTATTTAACTTCCTTTCATTCATATATAAGTTTTTTGTATTAATGGTTCTGTAGATACATTTATATTAGTGACAGGCCATTGACTCGTTGAGTTCACTGCCAAATAAATAGTTTCCTGCACCAGCACCAACAACAACACTCAACATCACCCAACCATTATATGTCATGAAGATAAGCATTATCAGGTAAGAATAACCAACCAAAAGACCATATATTATAGCTTTCTGTAGCTTTGTAATTGTTCCTGGTTTGAAAAATGTCAATGAATGTTCTCCTAGGGTTTCAGTTGGTAAGCTTAGTGAAGAATCTAATCATAAAGTTAGACCAATATCAGAGGGAAAATTGGTTAATACATACTTTTGTTATCTAATCGTTTAGCTTTTGCTCTAAAATATTCATACCCAGCAGCTAGAAGCGCTATTGTGAAAAGACTAAAGATAAAAGATCCAAGGGAGCGTACGTGCCACCATTTGAAAATAACACATAAGTTCTTCCAATCCCATGTAAATATCATCTTAGGATAATTGTTAATACTAATCAGGTGTCAATTTGATGCATAGGCCTTACATTCATGTTGCACATATCATCATCCATACCAGGCATTGAATGTGCTGAATGGTCCATTTTTGAATGATCCATTTTGAAAATATACTAGAGCCTCCTAGTATCACTGCAAGAAAATGTAAAAGAAGATGTTTTATTATATCAACTCTACAAAGTTTGTTTAAATATCATATGTAATTTGCGCATCTTGAACACCCGTACATCTCTGATAATGGTCACGTGATTTTTAATAATGATAATATTGATCAGATTTCTTCTGTGTTCATAATTTTGTCATACTATATTGGCTCATTCGCTTGAAGATATATATTAATAAAGCTCTCAAACGCTCACTTTATTGGATAATTAGTAAATTAAATAAATTAAATTTTTTTAACAGACATTACGTAGCTTTTGAAAATTGATTTGTTGATGTATCAGACATTAACTATTTAGAGAACATGATAAAAAAACAAATTATTTTACTTAAAATATATATCTTTCTATACATGAGATGACTGGAGAGCGATTATGAGTAAATTGTACATACTTGAAAATCCTGTTTCGAAGAATCTTCAGGTCTTTTTGGCCAAATGAATATACAATTTTTTTAATTAGCCATGTTATCTCCGAAAAGTTTTTCCGAAAATTAACATCATTTATAATTAGTTCTTTTGTACGTTGAGCTTATAAGGTTATAATTATAAGGTCCAGAATATGACATTAATATCTCATCGATTTCTGAGACGTTTCAACAATCCCACTTTTCGACACCATAGTCCACTTTCAGGGGCCCAACAATATTACCCTTTTGATAATGTAGGAGTTGAATACAATCCATAAATCGGATCAAACAGTATTTCGCGAAAAATTGTGAAATGAAGAGACAAAACCTGCATCAACACACTGTGTGGAGTGTATGACTGTGAACTTGAAGAACAAAGTTGAGCATAAAGTTGAGCACAATGAGCTCCAAGTAATTATGCGATTTAAGCACGAGCAGATGATGTACAGATGTTGTTTCACAGCATGCGGTGATAATCAGTGGTGTGGGCTTTAGAATACGGACTCTTGCCGTAAATAGCCATCAATGGGTATGGTCATGGTCATGATGTTAGAGTTGGGGCACCAATTTATAGAGTTTCTCTCACGATATTGCGGAGCATTATAGAAATTAAACGAATTGTGGATTGGTTGCACTCAATGCTGTGCCGGTTTTATTGTTGCTCCAACAGGGACCATTGTGTTTTGAGCTATTTGTGATTTAATTGAAGATCAGATTTATGTTGGAATGCCCTAGAGCTATACACTGAACTGTGATGCTGCACATGAGTTAAAAAATCTTTACATAATTCTCTGTGATAACAGGGTTTGGTGGCGGTCCCTGGATTATCGAAGTTTTTGTGGTGAGTTTCCAATTGCAGACTGCATATTTGAAAGAAACGGTGTGCATTGAATGCTTAATGTGCTCCGAAAGGCTATGAGGACAAGGACTGTGGATTGCTCATTATGCGTGAGTATTGTGCTAGTTGAGTTAATGCTGTACTTTTTGTCTGCGTCTTATGTTTTGAATATGCATGATTTTAACGAAAGCAGAAATTCGAAGATTCAAATATCTGGGAAAAACTTTCTTGGTAGACTAAGGCCTGTTTCAAACTTCAGCTGTTTCAGTTTTGTTAGTGAACCTTCCATTGGGCTCTATTTTAGGAAATAATTATCATGTACATGAATTTTTTGATGCACTTAATGAATTACCCTTTTGGGAAGCCAATGCCAGTGAGCTTGAAACAAAATTTCTGATGCTAATTGTTTCGGAGAGAGTCATATATGGACGATGAATTATATATAAAGCTGTCTTTATTTCTACCTGATGGCCTTTCTTTTAGTTTTTTCTTTCATTATCAATCAAACAATTCCAAAGATTTATTGAACTCTCACTCATTTTAACTATGCAATTTTCCAAAGCTTTTGTTGCTGCTTTCTTATTAGCTATTACATCTCAAGCCGTTGCTGCTTCTAACACTACTGCTGTCGAAACTTTGGCTGATGTTGCTGATGCTGAATTACCATTCCCAGAGGATGCTGTGATTGAAGCTATTGCCATTTCCGACGATGTTCTCCCTGTTGTTTTGGATGATACCGTCTACTTCGTTAACACTACCCTTCTTGAAGAAGATGAATCTTTAGTTAAGCGTGAAGCTGAGGCTTGGAAATGGAAGCACTTCAGTAAAGGTCAACCAAACTACAAGAGAGAAGCTGAAGCTGATGCTGAGGCAGATGCCTGGAAATGGAAACATTTCAGTAAAGGTCAGCCAAACTACAAGAGAGAAGCTGATGCTGATGCCGAAGCTGAAGCTTGGAAATGGAAGCACTTCAGTAAAGGTCAACCAAACTACAAGAGAGAGGCTGAAGCTGATGCTGAGGCAGATGCCTGGAAATGGAAGCACTTCAGTAAAGGTCAACCAAACTACAAGAGAGAAGCTGAAGCTGATGCTGAGGCAGATGCCTGGAAATGGAAGCACTTCAGTAAAGGTCAACCAAACTACAAGAGAGAGGCTGAAGCTGATGCTGAGGCAGATGCCTGGAAATGGAAACATTTCAGTAAAGGCCAGCCAAACTACAAGAGAGAGGCTGAAGCTGATGCTGAGGCAGATGCCTGGAAATGGAAACATTTCAGTAAAGGTCAGCCAAACTACAAGAGAGAAGCTGATGCTGATGCCGAAGCTGAAGCTTGGAAATGGAAGCACTTCAGTAAAGGTCAACCAAACTATTAGATTACTGGTTAACCAGTGACTAATTGTCCAGTCTCTTTCGGACTTTCCTTTCCTATTTACCCTTTTTATTAAACCAATTTTTACTATGACTATATAAATATTATACTGCAGCTTATAAAACCTGTAGATCAACTGCTTCTATTCCAAAAAGGTTCAGCATTTTTTGTTTGTAATCTCATCAAAACACATACTCCGAGAATAAAAAAAATTAATTTCACCACAGTGAAAATAACTGATGTCTCTCTGCTTTGATTTGTGAGCTTAGAGAAACAGCTGAAATGTCGTGCAACTGTTCACACAGGGCTTCTGATGCTGACCAAAAAGCTTATGTTATTGACAAGGAAGAGGAATTAGTCACAAGCTCGGACCCAAACCATCCAGCAAACCTGATTTGCCAACTTTGTAAACTGTTTTATGACAATGGTTGGGTCACCGGTACTGGTGGTGGTATCAGTATCAAAGATGAAGAGGATAAGATCTACATTGCTCCATCAGGTGTTCAAAAGGAGAGAATGGTGCCATCAAATATGTTTGTGATGGATCTAAAGACTCAAGAATACCTGCGTACACCAAAAATCTACAAGCCTTCTGCGTGTACCCCGTTATTCCTTTCTGCTTATACTATGAGAAATGCTGGTGCATGTATACACACCCATTCTCAAAATGCTGTTATGGTATCTTTATTATACGATAAAGAGTTCAAAATAGCTAACATTGAGCAGATCAAAGCCATTCCAAAGATCACTGAACCAGGGTATCTAAGTTTTTTTGATACTTTGACAATTCCAATCATCGAGAATACAGCACACGAAGAAGATTTGACAGATACTTTGCAAGAAGCTATTAAGAAGTATCCAGGAGCTACAGCTGTGATAGTTAGAAGACATGGTATTTATGTCTGGGGTGAGACAGTTTGGAAGGCTAAAGTCTATAATGAAGCCATTGATTATTTGCTGGAGCTTGCGGTCAAGATGAAACAGTTTGGTATCAAACCAGATGCAGAAGTTGGAGGAGAAAAGTCCTATGTTGACCCAAAGATCTATAACTAATATGCCAATATAATTATTGCCAATAGATTATTTCATCCAGCTATGTAAGTATTAGAAGTCTGTAGTGTGCTATATTTTCATATCATCATCGTAATTATCACCTTATCGACTTCTTGGTCTTCGCAAGTGGTTCACCATGCACTTTTGTCCAATCAATACTTTTGTCCAACTCCTCATCTATTAGCCCAACAGCTGACACCAAATCTCCTCGTATCACCACAAGGCCCATATCCTCTATCAGACCATCTTCGTCCTTCAGTATTATCCTTTCTGTAGCCCCCACAAGTATTATATTAGTCAGGTTATCGTATCCTTCCAGAGTGCCTACAAACAGTTTTCCATCGGTTGTAATCACTGAGACTTTTTCTGAAAATGATGGTTAGTAGTCCAAGAACTAAAAAAAAACAAAAGAATATCAAGATCACATACTTTGTAAGAATCCATTGAGACTGGCCATTTCTTCTCAATTGAGTGTGTTTTGCAACTGCTTTGTTTTGGTTTGTGATGGTTTTGTTTTTTGTTATATAGCTTTAAGAAAAAAAATTTGGTGTTTGAGGATTATGTAATTCGACCAAACTCACTCATAAACAATAAACAGTCTGTCACAGCAGAAAAGGGCAAATGTCGAGGCAAAGCGGGCAATATCCATTTCAATTTGTAGGATCAAGATCCCAAAATGAATCATCTAGTTCTTTTGGCTCGAAACGGGGAGACATTCACCCAATAGAGCTTGTTGTTCAATCTGTTCTCGGTGGACCGTTAGAAGAGTTATCAAACCAATTGCAAGGTCTTCATGAATCGCAAATAATCCTGATAGCTAGGCTTGCTATTGTTGAGGAGAAGTTGAAGAAAGTTCAGTCACAGGTGCATATTGACATCAATGTCAAAGAAACAGAAGAGAGATTAACTGCTGTTAAGAGGAAGTTGACAGACATACTCAAAAGGCTTACTATAGTTGAGGAAAGAGTTCAGAGGAAGAACGCGAAATCATACAAGTCATAGATGTTATATTTCTCCACACGGGAATCTGTTTATGGTTTATCTGAGTGCGCATATTTTTTGCTTTGTTTATGGGAATCCAACATGAAGTAATTGGAATGGATAACCTTGTGATTTATATCTGAAGATTGAGATTAAAATACTGAAAAATACCAGAATGACACCAGAAACCAGAGCAACAACGATTAAGTGGATTTTCTCGTTCTTGATCTGGCGTGCTCTTGTCACCAAGGAAACAACAGAGAATGCTAAAATAGCATAGATAAAAGATAAAATTTGCACTTCAACACCCAATTGAGTTTGCTGACCATGGATAAAGTACTCAACTTCACCATTTGGACCAGAAGCTCTCACATAAGGGGTACCTCTAATGATATTGAACATGTATCCAGAGATGAAGAGTAGGATTGTAAACACAACCGCACCACCCCATAGTGGTCTACTGTTTAAGATTGAACGTGCAGCACCATTGTATCTTTTCATTAAGAACACTGTTAGGAAAGCAGCGACAAATGTAGTTATGATTCCAGATACGTTCAGTTCGTGGATGATCGGTATATCTTTATTTATAAGGTCTCTTAATGCACCAGTGATATATGGAGCGAACTCATCACCTACTGAAGGAACACTCAAACTCTCGTAACCAGTGTTGAAAGGATGCGAATCTTCGGTTGGTGAGTACAAGTATAGCCTTGGGACGTTATTCAATTGAAATTTTTGGAAGATCTCAGCATGACCATCAGCAAAATCAGCTCTTGCAAAGAACAAGTTGTCACCGTCGGGGTGCTCCTTGAACCAGGATTTCGCCAATTTCTCAAATTCGGGTTGAATTGATGTACAGATGGAACATCCAACTTGTGGATTTGTGGCTGTTAGCAAAACCAATATATGTGAATCTCTAGGACCACCCAATATTCTTTCAAAGTTGGTCTTTGTTAGCTTGATGATGCCATTCAACGAAGATTTCTCCGTTTGTTTCAGAAGTTGCGCCGAGTTCAATGCCGAAACAGCTGTGAAAAGAAGAGAAAGGAATGTAAGAACGTGGAACCTCATCTTAAATAGCAATTTATTCAAAAAAATGTGCTTTTGAAGAGTGTTTCGTGTCCAATTTTTGGTTACAATACAATATCTAAGTGTCGCGGAAATTCGCGAATTTCCATTAAATGGAAAAAAGTGAATAAACAAAAAAAAAGAAGTAATTAGTGCTTGAATTGCGCGTTTTGAGAAGATCTTTCTTGGGTTAGTATTACGAATAATGACCAGTATGTTTTAGTGATTAATAGGAACTCTTTTCTGTTCAATTTTTTTGGCCCATTTACTGACATTTTAGTCAAATCGCTCGAATCGTACTTGTTTGAGAGAGGTTTAGCCTTCACTTTCCCAGTGGACGCATTAAAAAACGCAAGACTTGGAATAGATGTGAACCATTACGTCTCAAGAATGGTTGGCTCGAAGAGGGAGACTTTGCTCGGCGCTGTTGGCGGGTTTCCCGAATCTGTGAAGGCTAATATTGAGTCAGACCTTCAAGTATTCAAAGAGCTCAACATCACACCGATTTTCGTCTTGAATGGTAACGACATTACTGCTCAGCATCCACTACAGAACCCAACTGAACTGTCTCCAGTACAGAAATTGAGAGTTGCTAGCTGGAATCAGTATCAAACATTCCTAACACAACACCCAAACATATTCCCACCACAGGCCTATGAAACTTTTAGAGATCTATACACACCTTTCACCTCTGACGAGATTATCCCTGAGCTGATTGACTTTTTCATCGAGAAAGATCTGGAATATATAAGAGCACCATATTTATCCTGGATCCAATTGTCTTATCTCTATGAGAATGACGTTATTGATGCTATTTATGGTCCAACTGAAACGATCTTACTATCATCCGTTGACAAGTTTATTCTCGAGAACAAAGCATCCAAATTCAATGATAAGGCAAAAGAGTTTAGATATATTGATAAGGCTAAAGTCCTGGATGCTTTTGGTATAAATGAAGCACAATTGCTAGATATAGCCGTTGCCGTGGGTTGTGATTTACAACCAACGACTTTACCTTTATTTCAGGCTTATCCTCCAAACTCCTTGATTGATATTGCTCTAGAGATTGTCAACTCTGGTCAATCAATATATCAAAGTGTTTTGAGCTTAAATAACCCGTCAATCACTGAAAGATTTCAGAAAGGTGTGTTGGCTTTACAATTTATGCCTGTTCTGAAAACGAACGGCAGAGTTGAGCTACAACATTACGATGAACAAAAAAACGTGAACGCTACACAGCAACCACCAACGGATGCACACGAATTTATTGGACAAAGGTTACCTCACGAATACTATTTCTATGAGTCCATAGGTTTGATTCAACCTAAAGTATTAGAATCCATCTCTTTTGGTAAATATATCCAATTAGGTCCTCTTGATGTTGTTTTAACAAGTCAATTCAAGAACACCGTGAACAAGGTTGTTGATGCTTTCAAAAATAAGGAAATCAACCTTTTAACACAAAACATGGCCAGATTCTACCAAGTGAAAAAGATTCACTACGTTAAACCTTTCGACAGTGCTGATGTTGAACTAGAAAATAGACTAACTACTGCATTATATTTCAAAATCAATACTCTAATCATCAGATCAGACTTGAAAGATTTCTCGTCAACAGAGTTTCTATCATTTTTGTTGAAGAACAATAACCTTGACTCACCAGCTATCAAACTGATCAATGAAAATGATCTAAAGAGATTGAAAACTAACCATGAAATACTTTCTACTTCATTACTGAGATTTTTATATCTGTTAGAATTCATTGATTTCAAAGATTCCAAACTTATCAAAAGTAAGTGGACGAAAGCACTGTTTGCGATTGCAGAATTAGATTCATCGTTCCGATTTGAACAATATTTATTGGCTTTGATTTTCCTCAAATTGAATTCATTCAAGTTGCATGACCCTTTATCGGCCACTCTGGTTGGTGCATCCAAGACAACGGATAAAGAAGACAAAAATGTTGTTCATCTAATTTCAAGATTGTCTTTCTTTATTGATGTTGATTCTAAAAAACAGTCTTATTCTGGGCCAATATCAAGAGCATTATTGAATATCAGGTCATCAATTGAACTAGTCAATTCTAATGCTAGAGAATTATTTGAGTCTATTCTGGTAAATTCTTTATCAAACAGTGAAGTATCTAAAATCTCAAGATCAACTAAGGAATGGAGAACACTAGTCTCTCAGATTCCGTTCAAAAGAACAACTTCTAACACGGCTCTTCCAATTGTTTTACAATCATTTTTAGATCATCATAATGCTGGAAATGAGCTAAAAGTTGCAAGAGACTCAACATTACATCATTTCACATCAATTCCAAATAGTTTCTTCAATGATTTATCTAAGGACTTGAACCGTGGGTTCAAATTCGTTAGGGAAGTTCACAAGCTTGTTAAGATTTTGAACGAAGATAAACTAATTGACGAAGCCTCATACAACGTTTTCACTAAAGCTGACGCACTATCTGAGAAAGTTCTATCACTATGAATCTTGAGGAATGACTGTGTACTAAAAACTTGAAATGAATAACGTTTGATGTATTTTATTGATCTAGTCATAGTCCTCCTCTTTACTTTCATCTCTAAGATCTTGCCTAACCTGTTTCACTTTCAGCAATTTTTTTTCAAAATCCTCTTTCGAGAGAGATTTATCCCATGTTAAACCATGGGCTGGGTGGTCTTTTGGTAATTGATGATTTCCTTCACCATATATATTCTCTCTCCAGCTTCCACCAACTACAGGGTACTCATCCCAAAACAATCCTCGTCTTTGTAATTCTGGTACCAAATCATCTACAAGAATTTCATAATCTTTTGGCCAGAGTGTTCCGATGAAATTGAACCCATCAATATCAGTCTCTTCAACAATTTTTTCTAATTGATCAGCAACCTCTTGAACAGATCCAACGATACCACCAATTTTGGATTTTTCAAAAATTTGTCTCTTTGTTAAAGCCTTACCATTCTTTAAAGCAAAGTTTTCAGCATTAGTCTTACCATTCTGTACACCTGAGATATCAACAGGGTCGTCCCAGTCATAATTGCTTAAATCAATATCAGAAACACCACCAAATTGGACAAATTGCCCTTCAGGCAACGAGTATTTCTGATACTCTTCCACTTTAGCTAGCGCTTCTTGATGAGTTTTCCCAATTATTGGATTAACTGCTATTAGAACTTTTATAGAATTTGGATCTCTGTTGAATTTTTTGGCCTGATTTCTTATATCTCTCACGACTTCAGCTAACTTACCTGATTCACCTCCATTTGTGTATAATATTTCAGTGTTCTCAGCAGCGAATAAGCGACCTTCTTTAGAAGTTCCAGCTTGAAATATTAGAGGAAACCTCTGCTTGGAGGGTTCACTAATAATTGGGCCAGGAACATCAAAATATTTGCCTTTGAAGTTAATCTCTCTTATCCTTGAGCTGTCAGACAGTTTTCCATTCTCCTTATCATAAATTAATGCATCTTCCCTCCAACTCGACAACAAAAGCTCATAAATCACATCGATGTACTCCTGAGTCTTCTCATATCTCTTGGAATGCTCTGGCAAAGGCTCACCATTCAAAACTTGTTTCGCAGCACTTGACAAATACGACGAAACAACATTCCAGCCTATTCTGCCGTTCGTGAAATGGTCCAAAGTAGCCAATCTTCGAGCCAAAAGGTAAGGATGCTCAGATAACGAGCTAAAGGTGACACCAAAGCCAATTGTCTTTGTGACCAATGCCATGGCACTGACTGCGATTTCTGGTGTGACTCGAGGACAACTCACACCAATCTCAGCACCAATTGCATAATTATTGGGACCATCATAAACATCAGGTATGGAATAGTGGTCCGCTATGAATATCCCATTAAGCTTCCCTCTTTCACAAAGTTTGGCCAAATCAGTCCAGTATTTCAAGTCTGTAGTTGCATTTCTAGATTCATCATCCGGATGTCTCCAAAGACCCCATGAGGTAGAGGCAGTTCCGTTAGTGAAGACATTTAAAATCAACGTCTTTTTGGGGTTGTTTTTCTGTCTTTTGGTTGGTGGATTGGTCATTGCGTTTATGAGTCACCTTATTTGCTATGGTAACGTATATATTCACTTCATTATAACCATATTATTGCAATAATGCCTTGACTTCTGCTTCAAATGTTTGCGGTAATAATTCCTAAAGTAGAACTACAGATCAATTCTATTCATTACCCTCTCAGTTCAAAGAGTCTTTCAAAGGTTCATTAATTGTATGAAAGAGACTCCAGATTATAACAGGAATGGGAAGTACAGTTTGAACAGCACTTGAAGAATCACAAGAACAGTTTCGATAAATGGACAGCAGCAGAAAAAAAAGAGATGATTCCAGAAGAAAGTTCTTAGTGGAAAGATGATTTGTAAATATGTATATCTACACAGAAGCTTGTAAATTAAAGACCAATAAATAAAAAGTACAATCAGTGAATGCATGACGCCCAAACAAGCATAAATGTTCTTGAGCAGATGTAACAATGCATTGTAAAACTTCTGCTTGTATTGCAGAGAAAACAAAATCAAGAGAGACAGGAAAATCCTTGACAGATGATGAGTTTGAGCTTGATGGTAATTGGCTTTGAGATGAGGTTGTAGCAAATATCATGATAATCCTCGACCCTACTGGAAATTGACCTGAATGGCTCAAGTAATCTGCTGCCATAGGATTTGTGTAATACCATAACTTGATCCAAATCACAATGTTCTTTAACCTATTTCATAAAATCTAGCATTTCTGTAAGGTTCTTAATACAATTCTTATAGATCAGTAATGATAAATTCGTTAGGCTCAGACTCAGCAACAATTGACAACAACCCTTTAAACTTATCTTCTCTTTCAATTTTAGCTATATCATCACTTCTCAGCCACGGAACGAGACATTGCTAAATATTTATGAGAGATAATTGACATACAAATTGTAAATTTGAAATATTAAAGAAGTTTTATATATTTCCCTTAAAAAAGGTTCTCATGATTAGCGTAAACTTGTTTTTTTAGTGAATTTGCACTGTAACATTAGAGAGAAACTCAACAAGTATCTCAATTATACCAATAACAGAATGTGCAATGTCTGGTTGGTGGTTAAGAAGTGATGCTGATCTAGCCGTTGAAAGGAGGAATTTGAACGGTTGTTGACTTTTGCTGCTGAGTCCAACGAATTTACGATCATTGAAGAGTATATTATTATCAGCAACCACGAGGCAATGAAGTATTTTGTAAACTACATTAGGGTGAATTGTGGTTGGGACCATCTCAATTGGGTTCTGGGTTTACTAAAAATTTCTTTTGGAAGCAAGCTCGAGTCCCTAAGTTCAATTGCAAGTCGTGATACCTGGTTATCTAGATGTTCGAATAAACAATAACTTCGCTATGGGCTCCAACTAAAAGCTAGCTTCCAGCAGCTTCACATTCGAAATTCGTGACACGATTTCGTGTTGCCTTCTCTTTCATCTTCATGAATTCTAGCCTCTTTCATGACTTCTTTTTGACCCACAAACTAAGCTCTCAATGGTGACTTTTACCATTTATAATCAGCTAAGAACAATTTCACCAACATGCTCTTTAGACAAAATTCGACACCAACTTTTATTTGTAAAACGAAGGTAAGCTTTTGACGCGATTATACAATTCACCACAATATCCATATATTCTCATTTTCCCAATCCGAAAAGTTTCACCAAATCATTCTGAGTTAGTGAGGACATCTTCTTCAATGATTCAGCATCACCATCTGTAATCGCTTTAGCTAGACTTCTCTTTTTTTCTTGTAAGGAAATGATACCGCCTTCGACAGTGTCCTGAACGAAGAATTTATGAACATCAACTTCCTTTGTCTGTCCAATTCTGTACACACGGTCAATAGCCTGATCTTCTATCTGAGGGTTCCACCATGGATCGTATATAACAACTTGGGAAGCAACAGTGAGGTTCAATCCAACAGCTCCAGATTTCAACGAGCACAACAATATCGTCGTATCTTTATCATTTCTTAATGTTTCTAGAGCCCTGTTCTTCTGTTGGACATTCATCTTACCATCGTAAATCACATACTGAAATCCCAAAATTGAGAGTGTGTGTCCTAGTAATAGCAACAGTTCCCTAAACTGGGAGAAGATAATAGTTTTCCTGCTTTTGTCTCTATTTAAAATTTCTATCAATTTCAAGACTTTTGAACTCTCTGTTTGGTTTATCTTCTCAATCTTTATAGTACACTCTTTACAGATTTTTTCGTTTCTTGAAATTTTGTTATTGAAACATACTTCACATTTTGTATCCTGAACACTTAATGAAGTCATGAAGTCAGCTAAATCATCTACTTCTCCACTTAGGCCTGTTAGTTGAGGCTCAGGTGATGATGATTGTCGACTACTGGGTGTGTCAAGTTGAGCCGTTCTTGTAGTCACTTGGGATAAAGATCTTGTAGAGGGGTCTTCTAAAAGTTTATAATGACAGCATATTTGTCTCAACCTCAAAAGAGAAACCAAAGCCGTCATATAGAAAGATTTTCCGTCACCCTTCGGTTTGTCGTATGAATCAACTTCACCATCATGGTTCAATTTATCTGTCAATTTTGATACAAATCCAGATTTTAAGTCGTCATAAAGTTTTCTTTCTGACTCAGAAAAGCTCACTTCAACACTATGAATTTTCTTTGAGGGTAGTTTGAAACTGGTATCGTGTAAAATGGCTTTAGTTCTTCTCAACATCACAGTTTCTAATTCTTTCATTAGTATTTGTAAGGCAAGATATGTCCTTCTTTTTTTGATATTCAAAGAGATATTGACTTTCCAATACTGTTCATCAGACAATTTGGAGATTCTCAAAAATAAGAACAAGGATTGCAACTCATCAATAGAATTTTGAACTGGTGTACCCGTTAAACACCATCTTCTTAAACTTTCAACTTCTCGTACCGCCACAGCTTGCTTTGACTTTGCATTTTTGATGGTATGAGCTTCATCTAAGATAAATCTATGCCAATACCCTTGATATATTGGAGACTTCTCAAATTGTGCATACTCAGACCTTACAGTATCATAAGATGATATGACAACGTCATATTCTTGTAATACTTTGTACTGTTTAGTTCTAGAAGGCCCATGAAATATAAGAGTTTTCAAATGTGGTGCAAATCGTTTAATCTCTTGTTCCCACTGTATTCCTAAACTTACAGGACATACGACTAAAGTTCCCTTTAATTTTCTCTTGGGAACGCCAGATCCCATTGTCTCAATATCCGATATGTCCAATAACGTCTCTTCCTTGGCTCTATTTTTCACAATCAACGCAATTGCTTGGACCGTCTTACCCAATCCCATGTCATCACAAAGTAATCCCCCTTTTTGTGTAAGATGTTTGCTTTCTCTTTGCCTCATAAATTTTAAACCTCGCACTTGGTGATCTAAAAGTCTCACAGTAAGCCCTTTGACAGATCTGTCTTCGTCATCAATGGGATGCTCTTTCAGCTTTTGGATTTCTCTTGTCTCATCTAATTCAGTGATTGATTTAAGTAAGCTCTCAGCAGCTTGAGATTCATCTTTGTAGAATGTTGACTTGTTATCAAGGAACTCTTTACCATCTCTTTGCGTTGATTTATTGTTCAAAACAGAGTATGGATCTTTGAAAGGAGAGTCATTTGATGCAAATTTAGAAAATCCAGAGGACACAATCTTGATATTCTTTTTTGGATCTATTTGATTATTTCTATTCAAGGGATTCTCAATCACTTGAGGTTTCCTAGTATCGGACCTGTATAAACTGATTTTCTGGCCCCATCTTTTATCATCTACCGCCATTGGAGTATCACTGAAGAAGGCATTCTTGTCAAACGCTTTTTTGGAGGAGCTATTCTGGGAAGCCAAAGGCTTCTTATTGTGTGAGAGGGAGTTGAACTTCTTTGTAATGAAGATACTTGACGGTTTTGGATGAGGGGTTTTCGAAAATGAGTTTGGAGAGCCCAGCTCCACCTGGGAAAGCTTGTCGTTTAGCTTAGCAAGGTCATCGTTCATATCGTGTTTTTCGAGCCTATGTTTACTTGTTGTTGTTCAAGTTTTTGCCGTTTTTATTTCTTTTAATTCGTGACGTTTTTTGTAAACAGAAAAAAACAGGGGAATTTTTGATGTCATTTTTGGTTGTCATGACAACAACGCTATAAAAATGTATGACATTTAAAAAACGTCGATTTACATCATTTTGATAATTTTTTTGTAGGTTTATCCGAGAAAGTGGCTAAAAATAAGCTTGTCAGTTATTGAAATTGTCTAAAAGTCCTTGAAAGCCGTGTTGATTTTTTTTTGGGGGGTTTTTCTTGCTAAAACTGCGTGACGAGTGATCGGGACACAAATAGAATGTTAATTCACAGTTAATCATGGCTAACTCGTTTTAATCTGCCAAAGCAACTGACATAAGTTGCGCTGGTCGATGAGAATAAACTTATATTTAATACATGGTGCATATGTGGACTTGAATTGTGGAGTAACAATTGTTAAGCTTGAAGCTATACACGGCACATTGATCGAATGTACGTCATAATTGAATAGATGTAGGAGTCAGGACCTGCACCTATCATTTTACCATAAACATTGACATATGAATTATGATGCTAATTTTGGAATACATACACTCTATACAAAAGCTATATAAAGAGCTTGGTCTTACCTTAATTTCCAGTTTCATCTTACTTTAGTATTCTTCATCAGACTACTACAACTTTATTCGACTCAACTCATATATTTATCGCTATGCTATATTCATCAATCTTAAACGTTTTCTTTGCTGCTTCTATGGTAAGTGCCAGAGGTATTCAACTATTCGCTTTGAGTACCGAAAACCCTGAAACCATTCCATTCAAAGGTGTTTACTTCAAGCATTCTGGTGCTGCTCTTGACTATGCCTTCATTGGTGAAAGTGGTGCCGATCTAGAATGGGATGAGGAGACTGGATCCATTTATGAGACTCGTGTGTTGAGTGGTGGTTATACCACAAACTACACTTTGGGCTATTACAATACCACTGAGGGTTTCCCATTCTTAAAATTGACTCCAGGAGAAGCTACAAAATGGACTCTTGGTGAAGGTAATAAATTACACTTGGACGGTTCTGAAAGTAAATTCTATGCTGCTAAGAATGCCAAAGATCCATACAACTACTCTGCAAATGAATATACTGTTGGTTTCACTGATGGTGGTGTTGATTCATTAACCTCCAAAGCAACAGATGTGACTGAAATTGAAATTATTGGTCATTTCCCAGACTCTATTTGAGTAACTATCAAGCTGGTTATCCAATTCAGAATCAAATTTCATTTTAAAATAAAGCCTACACTCTAGTTGTTTCAATACATGACATTTATATCATTTAATTTTCAATGTTCTTGTAAACTTCCCAGAGGATGAACACTAAAAAGCATCCATAGTATAATCATGTTCAATACCAGGAGTGACACTGGTTATAAATTTCAAAAAGATGATAAGATATTGATCAACTCTAACAACATCGGTACTCAGTGTAGCGTTTTGATCAAGGTCTTCCCAATCATCTTCATCCTTGTTATCAGCAATCCCCAGTTTGTGTACACCCTTGACTAAATTATCATTTTCCTCACCTGTTTTCAGTTTCTTATTCTCAGCAGCAATGATTGCTCTATTGATAAGGACTTTCATGACAGCAGCGTGCCGACAAGGATGGATAGAGATAGAAGTAGTATCGTCTAGAAATGGTGCTTTTTCAATAGTTACAGTCTTATCCCTATAATCAGATGATATGTCCTGAAACATTTGTTCAGGAGTTAGAGGGGAACCATTATTATCATATCCAACCAAGTACATCCTTGGAACTCTATATGCTGTTGAGTAGTGGATATAAAGGTCATAGAGTCTCTTATTAGGATTACCAGATACATGTGAATGGTCAATAGAGTCTGTGTCATCATCATCATCATCACCCTCTGCTGTATAATCTATTAAATCATCAATTTCCTCAATTTCTTCAACTTTATCACGGCCCGATTCATTTGATCCATCTTTGTCATAATTGGGTTTGGAAGTCTTAGTCCATCCAGCTTCGTCAATCTCTTCCTCATCATCCTGACCTACGCCCAAATATTCCAATACCCTAGCATATGAGGGGACTTTTCTTGTCACCAAAAATTGTTTATCGTCTGGTAGAAAGTCTCGTCTTTTACTTGGAGGAGTAGGGGACCATTGCCAGGTAGGAAATTTGTACACCAAATAATCACCAGCTTCGACGAATTCTTCAGGGGTAATTTCACCAGTTGTATTGAATGTTGATGTGTGATATGCTGGAGTCAAATACTCTCTCCATGAGTTAAAGGTTGACCTAATTTTGTTAGACATATGTGATGGCAATAAATTATGTGTCAAAAAGGGCTCTTTAAATTTGAATAAATTGAGATGATTCTGATCACTAAGTGTGAGTTTATTCTAGTGTTATTGTTGAAATCTTCAATAATTCCACAGGATTACTATTACAATAAACTGCGCTAAACGGATTCTTTAGACACTAGAATATGTTGTTAAAATATCAGTTTCACAAAACACTTCCCTATAAAAAGCGCTTAGCGAAAACACATCGCTCACAACTACAATTTTCGCGAAAAATCGTTTACGCTCGCTTTTGGCACATACATAAGTAAACAAACAACAGTGACTTCGGATAAAAGCAGCTTGTTTCAATTCTTTCCCACAATTCTGGTGCGCGTGTTTCTGCTAGACTCCGAGAATGGCTGTTAAACATAGAAAGACTAAGGCTTCAAAAGATGCCAGTGAACCAGTTGACGAGGTGGATGATATCCAGGATTCCATCAATGAATCTGTTGATACAATTGAGAGATCTCTAGAAAAGATCAGATCTGCCACTGGAGAAGGAAATGCCGACGCTAAGTCTGAGACAACCGGGAAAAAGAAGAGGTATAGAGAGTCCAGAAAGTTTGTTTTCATTTTGGGTACACTAATTGGTGTTTTGATTGCTGTCTATTTCGGTGCAAGTCAGCAAAATGCTTTAAAATTATCAGATTTTGATAGCTTGGTGAACTTTGAATCTGTACAGGACTTCTTGGATGATTGGAAGGGATCTTTCCCGAACAGTATACAATTAGTATTAAGCGATTTCCAGAACAAAGCACCTGATTATACTGAAAACTTTGCTGTTGGACAGACATTGAGAGAGGAACAAAATTTAACTTCCAAGCATCCCGTAATCATGATTCCTGGAGTTATATCTACTGGGATTGAATCATGGGGATTGGAAGGAACAGCTGATTG
The DNA here is from genome assembly GCA_030571115.1 of Wickerhamomyces sp. yHMH617. NCBI lineage: Eukaryota > Fungi > Ascomycota > Saccharomycetes > Phaffomycetales > Wickerhamomycetaceae > Wickerhamomyces > Wickerhamomyces sp. yHMH617. Next base: position 91,577 of record JAJLXD010000020.1, on the reverse strand, counting down.
TCCTTCTCGTCCTCACTTCCGTAAAAGACTTTGGGGCTCAATGTACATGCTAAGAACGATGTTTCTTGATAAGACTTGTTGGTTGAGACATATTATGCTTGACCCAGAAACTGGGTTAGATCCTGAAGGCATTAAACTAAGAGCTGCGCAAGGGTTTGAAGCAGCTGACTTTTTCATGGCAGGTTATTGGATTTGGAATAAAATCCTAGAAAATTTAGCAGCTATTGGGTATGAGCCAAATAAAATGGTTACCGCCTCCTATGATTGGAGACTATCGTACTTGGATTTAGAAAGAAGAGACTCATATTTCTCGAAGTTAAAGCAACATATCGAACTCGAATACCAAGCTACTGGTGAAAAATCAGTTTTAATTGGTCATTCTATGGGTTCGCAAGTTGGGTTTTATTTCATGAAATGGGTTGAAGCTGAAGGTAAGCATTTCGGTAACGGAGGATCAGACTGGGTTAATAAACATGTGAAAGCCTATGTTGATGTTTCTGGATCACAGTTGGGTGCACCAAAAGCCGTTCCTGCATTATTATCGGGTGAAATGAAGGATACTGTTCAATTGAATGCTTTGGCTGTTTATGGTCTAGAGAAGTTTTTTTCTAGAAAGGAACGTCTTGATATGCTAAGAACATTTGGTGGTATTGCAAGTATGCTACCAAAAGGTGGTGATCTGATTTGGGGTAACTTCTCCCATGCATTTGAAGATGATTTAAAGAATCATAGTGATTCAGAGCCTTCACTAGGGAATTTTATCAGATTTGAGAAATCCATTGGGATATACTCAGAGAAGAACCTAACAGTTGCTGATAGTATTGATTTTGTATTAAATACGTCACCTGACTGGTTCACAAGAAGGACGAGAGAACAATATTCTTTCGGAGTGGCACAAACACCACAAGAGTTACAGGCTAATAATCAAGATTTTTCTAAATGGGTTAACCCATTGGAGGCAGCTTTACCAAATGCACCAGATTTGAAGATATTTTGTTTTTACGGTGTTGGTAATCCAACGGAGCGTGCATATATCTATCAAGAAGAAGAGAAGAAAGATATCACTAAGCTTAACGTTACAATCACAGCTCCTAGCGACAAAGAGACAGTTTTTTTCACCGATGGTGATGGTACAATTCCAATCATGTCACACGCCATGTGTCATAAGTGGAAATCTTCACCAAGTTTTAACCCTGGTGGATCAACAGTCAAGGTAGTGGAAATTAAACATGACCCTGATAGATTTGATATCAGAGGTGGTGCTAAGACAGCTGAGCATGTTGATATTTTGGGAAGTGCTGAGTTAAATGAACTTGTTCTTAAAGTCGCTGCTGGAAGAGAAGACCTAATCGAAGAGAAACTTCTAACTGATCTATCACAGTGGGTCGACTTAATGGATTTCGGATTTGATTAACAGTAATATAAGTATTGATCGATAATACTGTGGTAGTCAGGTGGTATGGGGATGTATAGAATTACGTTTCTCTAGATTTGTCCGGTCAACTATTGGTCCAATGAGCATTCCTCTAGAATACCACACTACCATTAGTTGTGGATATTTATCCGCATGGTAATGCTATATAAAGGGTATGTGGAATTCCCCTGCTGTTTACTTTAAACATATAACATCAATCAATCATATTCTCATAAACATACACGTAAATACGTCTTCTACTGCTAGGAATAATTACAAATACATATGAATATATGTTAAAAGTTTAAGTGAATGGTTATTTGAACAATACTAATTGACCATCTCAGTACTGTTATTAATATTACAGTGCTAATTACGCATGTATCCCAGTTGTGACTAGTTGGCTGAATGGTTGATTACTTGATATTTGCCAATATCAATATCAAGTATTTTCCTACCATAGTTCCCTTGGAGAATATTTAGTAAATTAGATGGGGAAGCTTAAAGTAGTCACATATAAGACCTATGTTTATGGGAGTAAAACGGTTAAGCACAAAACTTAGATCTGATCGAGATTCGGGAGGTGCACGCTTTCTTGCATAATTTCACAAATAAACAATCGTATCGTTTGTTATTGTTTTGAAGGTCAAACAGTCAACACAGCACGCAAATCTTACAAAAGTTCGCGTTAGAATTTCGCTAATCTGTTCATTGCAGGTTTTTTTTTTTTTTTGATGCGCCCTGGCAACGGTTGTCAGGGCGACTGATAGTTTCAGGGAATTTCCGTCAGCGACTCTGCATTTGAGGAACCAAAGGGGCACTCACCTCTCAGTAAGGTCAGTTACTAGAGTCGCTAATCAATAGTCACTAATCACTACTTGGCAGTGGCAGTTGGCACTACTACTGCTACTGAGAAAGTTAGTAGTGGTAGTTAGTAGACCATACCGTCTCGCCGTAGTGTAGAGACGGAAGAGGAATTCGACCAGCAACTAGCGAGTAAGCAGTGACTGCTAGCGCTATTAAGATAGAAACAGATAGCTGTTATATGGGAGTTTAACACATGTCAAATGGGCTCATTAGCCTAAATTTGAGAAACTGATGCTATTAGTTGTCAAACCTCACCAGAATCAGCAGTAGCACTTCAAGTGGCAACCAATACAATAGAATAGTTAAAGCTAAGCAAATTACAATTTATGACATTATTGCCATGTCGAGTGCCTGCTTGTCAGGCTTCAGCTGCACAACGACTCACAGTGAAAAACTTCTGAAGTGAACTGGTTGCCTTTCTTGCAACACCCAAGTTCTCCGACAAGATCTCAAATCTCAATGCACCTTCGTTTACATGTTATTTTTTTTGTTGCCTTGGAAACTTAATAAATAAAACTACAAAACAAACTGACCAAAAACGCGAAGTTTTAGTTAAAACTGTAAGTCCAAACACGAACTTTTACGCGGGCTGACGCGAATTCTTCCTAAAATTCTCTCACGACGAGACCATTTTGGGGAAAAAGTAAACACAGAAACAACAACAAACACAACCCAAAAAAATTGTTTTGGTGCTTTGCAGAATCATTTTGCAGCTGTTTTCGAAAAACTGAATAAATACCTTCACGAATCTTCTTCCTTCTCTATTTCTACTTGTTTAGCGAGTTTGTTGTTCTCTTGGATCATACTACCTTTTTCATCTTTCAACTGAACGTTCATTGTTCACTGGTCTGTCACATATACTTTACTGCACTTTAAAAAGTTATAATTTTCTGTTCTTCTTCGTTTTGGTTTTCGTTTCTGCACTTTGCCTTCTTCCACTTGATTTGACACTCTTAATCACTCATAATGTCCACATTTGACCGTAAAGTCCTAGGCTCGCTGTCAACTAATATTCCAACAAAATATCATAATGATCCTCTGAGAAAACCAACTCTTCCAAGGCTCAAAAGTGTTATCCCACAAGTTTCAATCTCAAAGAATAATATCACGAAGCCTGAATCATCTAAAGAGTCCCTAACAAATGCTACCAAATTGAAATACAGACTTCAATTGGCTTATTACAAACTACGCACTGATCAAATCACAATCTCTGTTAACGAATTAATGAAAAACAATCAGGCTAATAGTTGTCTTCCATCAAATCCCGCCAACAAGTCTAACAAGAGACCTAACGTGACTCCTTCCACAACTCGCCATATGAGCCTGCTAGCCGCCTCTACTCCTCTTCATGAATCTGGAAACAGAACTCTACCAAAAAAAGTTACCTTCACCAAATCAAACAGCTACTTGGAACCAAGAGACTCCAAGCCAGTACAATCATCTGAATCATTTGAATCATCTGAAACCACGGAGACTTCAAAGAAAGCTTCTATAGATAGCAGAGGCTCGAATCGTACCATTAAAGTTGGAGATTTACTCCATGCTAATATCTCACTTGACGCAGACAACACTACAATTGCTGATAATGATGCTACTATCTCCAACATTGAAATAACTCCCGTCAAAGGAAGACGCCTAGATGAAAATGGTGACTTGTTATTGTCAAGTCCTACCAAAAAGATCTTTTCCTCGACTCCTGGTTCTTATGGTGCAGCTAAGTCATTATTGCAATTGTCCTTAATAAGCTCAAACTAACGAAATTCCCCACTGATGTGTCCTATTTTTCTTCCTTAATTTGTCTTTTCTATCCACGGCATCTCATCTTAATACCTTCATTTCCTGTTTTGCTTTATAATTTCATGATCTCATCAAATTCAGACCGTTGTGACTGTGTGCGGTCTGTGTTGTATCAATCTTATTGAATCTGTCTACCGCTTGTTCATACTTTGCATTATATGATAAGAGATTGGCTGTAATGAATTAAAAAAAAAATGAACCAGAGTTCTTAAAATATATATATGTTTTTAACGGAAGATTATCCAACTGAATAAACTAATTTATTAGCTGATGTAGATCAATCGCTGCTTAATATTCCTTGAGCAAGGTCTGGATTAGCAGTACTAATATTCTCCACTATTTTATCTAAAATCGTACACGCATCAATGATATGAGTATTCCAATCACCTAGATTTTTTTTGTCATCATTAGGAAAAGTTTGAAACTCAATGATTTTTTCTATGTCATCAATAGCTGCATTTAGTCTCTCTTCACGGATCATTTCACTAGTCACGTCTTCCACATACGCTGGCTTTATCTGCAAAATATTAGCAAAGTTTTCTATGGATGTGTTTCCATAGATTTCAGAAGCTGCAATTAGATTGCTTTCCACAATTGCAGTTGCGAATGATTCACTAACGTAGTTTCTGGATAGTAGTATCTCGCTGTTCATATCATTGGCTTGGGTATCATGTAAAAACTTGAGTGCTTTCTGGTATTCATCGTGGTAAATTAATTGCTTGTTTAAAATTTTGTTGAAGATTGAATATAGAGGTGTTTGTTTAGCATTTTCTAAGATGTGATCCGATTTAACAATCTTGTTGAAAAGATGAACCTTCAAATGCGTTGAAGGTGCCAATATTGAATATTTGACAATAGCAACATCGAATTCCTCGTTATCCAAAGCTAATAACCTAGATGATGCTTCTTGCCATTTACCCAGTTGAATCATTATTCTTATTGATGTTTTTAAAGCAGATGTTGTGATATCGTTGTATTGAGGGTTTTTGCTTAACTCTGGTAATATTGGTGTTATTCTTGTGATGTAAGCCTCTGCATCATCAATTTGATCTATTTTTAATGAATTCTTTGCAATATTTTCATTTAATTGGATTCTGAATTTATCAAATTCTAGAGGGGCATCAAATTCTTGCACTAAAGAGTCTGTATGGATTGATTTGAGAAGATCAACTGCTCTGTGAAAATTCCCTTCTGATTCATATATTCTGGATAAGTTTAAAGTCGTCTTCATAAAAGGTAACATGACTATCGTTGTTGGAGGAGATAAACTATTGAGAACCTCTTCATAGAGCCCTAGCTTCCCTTCTTTTGAGAGATTGGAAGACTCAACAAAGTCAATGTAATTGGAAATTATCTGTTTCACTGGTAAAGTGTGCTGTTTTTTAAGTCCATTTATATAGTGAATCACCAGCTGCTTGTCATTTGACGGGTCAATCAGTAGTTTCAAAGCATCTTCTTCCTTTGATTCTGAGTCGCCGTTTGCAATTGATGAAATCCTTAGAAACGCCTGTGAAGCCATTTTCTTACTGATTTAAAAATACTAATTAAAGACTATTGTATTCAAAAATACTTCATTTAAATTAACTACTTCTCATTTTTTTTTTACAAAATTCCCTTTAAATCACCAACCGGTTAAATAAACCCCAAATGCTCAAAGTGTTGATGTTTATTTAGCCGATCGTTTAGTCGTTTAAAAACAGTAAACAAACGAAGAAAAAACATATTTAAACCGGCACAAAAGTCCAACATTCTTTCTTCTTTCTCCTTTATTCGTTTAGGTCAACAATAGAACCATGAAACTCGTCTGGTTTTCTCTTCCACTTTTGTTTTTCGCTGTGCTCAACAAGCTTTTCCACACATGGCTTCCGAAGAACTATGTCTTTGATCCAGAGACTCTTAATAGACTGTCCAACGAGGTCTTGCAAAGACACCCTGATCAGAATACAACTTTGATTCTCAAGGACCTTGCTGTTGTGTTGAAAGAGCACTATGGTGATCATATCAACACTCTCAACAACGATGATTGGATGTTTAACGTTGCCGGTGGTGCAATGGGTACCATGTTCATCTTACATGCTTCTATCTCTGAATACTTGATCTTCTTTGGTTCTGCTGTTGGCACAGAAGGTCATTCTGGTGTCCATTTTGCTGATGATTACTTCACCATATTGAAAGGAGAACAACGGGCTGCTCTACCTGGTGCTCTTTACCCAGAGATCTATCATGCAGGTGATACTCACTGGATGAAGAAAGGTGAAGCTAAACAGTACGCTATGGATACTGGCTCTTTTGCCTTAGAGCTCGCTCAAGGCTGGATCCCTGCTATGCTGCCATTTGGTTTCTTAGACACTTTGACTTCCACTCTAGATTTTTACACATTCTACGTAACCTCCTACTACACTGCCAAAGACATGATTAGAAACCTGTTACGTGGAAAGTTCTGAAGGCTACTTGCTTCAGCGTAGTGCAGAATTAGAATTTTATATAGTTATATCTTCATACACAATTCATATAGAATTACCTAGAACTATAGTATTTGATGTGGTTACTTGTCATGTAATACAGTATTTTGTGACCAATGAAAACACTTTAACGTCCTAATGTGACTTCTTTAAACATAGCTGGGACTCTGTTACTGAGAGACAATACATGGAACAGCCATAATCTAGAAAGAAAGAACATCTTAATTACGTTCAAAGCTACTAGTGGTAGTTATCAATCAAAGTAGGGTAACAACTAATTCGAATTCGCGTTAAAGTTTAAAAGGAAGTAATAAATTTAACAATTGAATAGATTAATTCACTTTTATATTCAAGGAAATTGACAAAATTGCTGAAATCAAAACAATAAGTTTAGAAGACAATGAGTAGTCAGGTTATAAATTCAGACAATCCATTGGTACGGCCAGGGTCTGCTGTGACCGATGATAAATGGAAAGACGCTGAATCTTTGATCAAAGAGTTGCAATCATTAGAACTGCTACCGTTGGTTTTAGATATAGTTGAGGATACAAATTCAGGCAGACTACTGCCCAAAGATGTTGAAAATGCCGCTGGTACAATTCGAGTAAAGATAAACAAAGCGAGAGAAATTTTAAGAAAGATTCATGGGCTATCTGAAACCCCAGAAGAAAGAGCTGAAAGAGTCGAGAGACTTACTAGAAATATCTCCAATAAAGAGAAATCACTTCTGAAGTTCAGAGAACTCGTGGCAGAGAGATTGGATTTATCTACATCCAATGTGCCAGTAACAGTCGGTGAAGCAGCACGTGAAGCATCAGAAGCACCACTGATACCAGGAGCACCAGAAACGCTACCAAATGTTCCAGATTATCCAAATACTCCAAATGCTCCAAATGCTCCAAATACTCCAGGTGCTCCAGAATCTTGCCAAAAAGACACTGAGAATCAAGAACTGCAGATTGAAGATGCAGAAGGTGACACAAATATGTCGCTATGACCCCCACCAGTCTGATAAAAACCATTAATAAATGCATAACTTCACAGTATCGCCCTTTATGTAAATGTGTCCCTTAACAAGCTCCGGGTAATGTCATTTTTTCATTTTTTTCTTTGTCGATTTTAAATTAAACAAAAAATTTAACAAAAACGTTGAAATAAATTTGGATTGGACCTTTCAAAATTCACAAAATCATGTCGCAGCCAACTCCTTTGCCATTGGGTGACATTTCCCAGATCCAAGGTCGCTCTGCTCTGACCCCTGAAAAAGTCAACTCTTCTTCCTTCTGGTCATCAAATCCGATTTTCTCCTTCTTGAATGACAGTTACATAAACATCAGTGAACATCGTCGTTCTTTAAATTTGACCAACCCAGGTACCATTGAAAACTTGAACAAAGAAGTATCCAGAGATGTTTTCCTTAGCCAGTACGCATTCACTGGTTTAAGAGCTGATTTGAACAAAGCTTTCAGCTTGAACCCAGCTTTCCAAACTTCACACACATTTTCCATTGGATCGCAATCAATCCCACCATATGCCTTTAGTGCTTTATATGCCACAGATTCTTTCTTCGTCCAAGGTAATGTTGACAATAACTTCTCATTGAGTGGTAGATTGAATTATGGATGGGACAAACACAACGTTTCAAAAGCAACTTTACAAATTGTTCAAAATCAACCAACCATGTTACAATTAGAACAAGATTATCAAGCATCTGACTTCTCGATTAACTTGAAAGCTTTAAACCCATCTTTCTTGGATGATGGTAAATTCTCTGGTGTTGCTGTTGGTTCCATTTTGCAATCAATCACTCCAAAATTTGCTATTGGTTTAGAAACCGTTTACTCTGCTCAACCATCTTTACCTGGTGAAGCCGCTGTTTCTTACGTCACTCGTTATAACAGTGGTAAGTGGATTGCTTCTGCTCAATTACAAGCCCAAGGTACTGTAACTGCTTCTTTCTGGAGAAAAGTTGCTGAAAATGTTGAAGCTGGTTTAGAAACCACAATTGCTAATCAAATTGTTCCTGTTGCAGCTGATCCATTAACAGGCCAACCATCATTCCAAGTCCAAACTGAAGCTAATACTACTATTGGTGCTAAATATGAATTCCGTCAATCTGTCTTCAGAGGTCAAGTTGATTCAACTGGTAAAGTTGCAGCATTTTTAGAAAGAAGAATCTTACCAACTGTCTCTGTTCTATTCTCTGGTGAAATTGATCAAGTCAAATCTGCTTCTAAAATCGGTGTTGGTTTAACCTTTGAAACAGCTGGTAGTGAACAATTGGCTTTGATGCAACAAGGTTTGGTTGATGCTGAAGGTAACCCAGTTCCAGGTGCTCCACAAATTTAAACACCGTACTTTAATGACTTGAGAAACTATGATTAAATTGAAAAGGAGAAACATTGAAAGATACAAATGTTGGCAATGAACGAGGGAATACCACCAAAGATTGGAACATATTGGATTTAGTTTTTTAAATGTTTATTGTACTTTACTTCTCAGAAACAATAACTTTTCAATTGAAGATTAATGCTTGTGAATATATATAACTTTTTTCTTATACTATAAAGAAATCCATATTTATTGGCCGTATTACTTGTTTCTTTTGAATTAGCAAAGTATTCATTAGTATTATAAAAAATCGAAAAAATCGTATAAAAGTGTCATTATCATTTTGGTATGTATCGTTCAAATGATGATCTTTCAGATAGAAATATCATTCACCCGAAAAAAGACTGAATAAAACCTTTGAACCCAGGATCTTTTTCTTCCTTATCAGTTGTATCATCTTTCAATATATTGTAAACGTCATAAGAACTGTATCTTGAAGTATTTGAACTCTTGTGTTTTACCGTTTTCAGTTTAAAGATCGGTTCAGTGAGAATTCTTTTATCTTTTGGTTTCTTATCATATGTACTAGGGTCTAAGTTTAATGATATGTATCGTTTTGTTGTTGGTGTGGATGACGTTAATGGAATATCTTCTGGTTCCATCCAACTCGTTTCTGGTTGATATAAAGAGGTTGAACGAGACGAACGTGACCTCGTTTTTGGAACAGATAAAATAGAATTGTTGAAATGTGGTGAAGAGGTGTTGTATTTATGAAAAGTAGGTGAAGAGTTCAATGTTTCGTTACTTCCATTGTGTGATGTAATTGAGTCCAAGAAATGTGGATATACCGAATAATATTCGGTGGTATCATGTTCTTGGAAAAAATCCTCCAACTCCAAAGCTAATGATGATGTCTCTGAATCAGCTCTTTGCCTTTTGTTAGGAGAGTTAGTGCGGATATCGTCTTGATCTAAATTTTGCTGTTCTTTAGACTCTGCCCCTAACGCAAAGCATGCCACGGCTGTCGTTATCGAAGTCAATGACGTTGTAGATCTATTAGCTGTCTCTTTATTCAAATTTGTCATGGGAAGTCTCGAAGATGTTTCCACCTGTAATTGAGGTTTTGAGTTCTGGTCCATGTTAATGAAAAGGTTTCTAAATTGACATATTGACTTTAGAGCATTTTCCAAGTTTTTCACTAGTTCAGTATCGACTGTTTCCAAAACGATCCTCCAATATCTTTCAGGATTCGATAAAGGTATTATAAATTGATTTACTGATATCTTCAAGACTTTCAAACGGGGTAAAATTGGATACACAACAGAGCCACATTGTAAATAGCTGACTTTCTTCTGATGTAATTGATAGACCTCAAACCTCCCGTGTCCTATAAGTCTTCCTTGTGTACTATCATTATCCTCCATAGTCTCTGATAACTCCTCAAATGAGAGTATTCTAGCTTTTTCAAATTGAAACAACGTGATCCTTGCAGAAGGATCCTCTTCAAGTTCAATCTCATTGTCAACAGTCGATATTTTGGGCGATCTAGTAAGGTCTAATGATCCTGTTGACGGTGGTGAGAAAAGTTCAGAAGATTGAGAATTGCTTGTCTTTCTTGCAAGTGCCCTTTTCCGTGGTGTCAGTGATTGGGATCCTGAATCACTAGCAACGGGCCTCAGAAGTTTTCTGGAGTTTAGTATATCAATTACCTCATCAGAGGTTGTCGATGATGTATAGTTGTTAGGTGACTTGAGACTGCTATGAGAACTTGACGGTAGCTGGACTAAAGAGCGAGGCGTCGTCATCACAGTTTGTGTAATTGTATGAGTAGAAAAGTCGTGACTTTGCACAGAATTCGTTGATTGGATCATTCAAACTGTCCAATTCACAAATTAAATATAATATTTTACCGGAAATACCGAGTTGATCTTGACCACCGTCCTTCTGAATGCACAATCTGCTGCAACTTGGGCCTTTTATACTGTTTGTTACACTTTGTTTTCCTTTTGTTTATTGTTTTTGTTGGATCGCAAAATTCGCGCATCGTTGTGATTTTATTGATTGTGAAACTGTTTTGTTACCATAGTTACCCATATTTTGTCACGTGATAATAATTAAATAGACTCAGATTTATTTACATAATGCATGTTTCATAGTACGAGAAAGTGGAGATAAATAACACAAGGTTGTCCTTGAGCAGACGATAAATTTGTCTGTGTCAATGCTACTGAAGAAAAAAAAACAGGCTTGAACTTTTGTTGTTCATAAAATTTTAATTTGCGTTTTTCCCAAACGTTTGCTGTAATTCAAAAAAGCGTGATTTTCCATTTTTTACACTAATAAAAAGACATGATGTATAAAACTGGAGAAATATCATCCCGTTACAAGTTCTCAACTAATATTTATAGACTGGAAAACGCTCAATTCATTTTTCTAAAAAAATGCTCCAATTCACAAAATCATTGGTTAGAACTTCAATCAAAATGTCAATTGTCCAAGCAAGATCCATAACTACTGCTAAGTCGATTATATACTCGGAACATGGTGATCCAAAAGAAGTCATCAAGATCCATACTTATGAGATCCCTGATCCTGAAAATGACCAAATTGTCATTAAAACTTTAGGTTTCCCTATAAATCCTTCAGATATTAACCAACTGGAAGGTGTCTATCCTTCAAAGCCTGAAAAAACTACTCAGTATGGCACCAAAGAGCCAAGTGCTATTGCTGGAAATGAAGGTTTGTTCGAAATCATCAAAACTGGTCCAAATGTCTCCAAGTTTTCAATTGGTGATCATGTAATCCCATTGCATTCAAACTCTGGTACTTGGACATCCCATAATGTTTCTGTGGAATCTCAGTTGATCAAGATCCCAAAAGACATTTCAATTACCAAAGGTGCCACTATCAGTGTCAACCCAGTTACTGCCTACCAATTAGTCAACAACTATGGATTAAATAAGGGAGATTGGCTGATTCAGAACGCTGGTACCTCTGCTGTGTCTCAGCTAGTTGCTCAAGTTGCTAAAACTAAAGGAATCAATGTAATTAGTGTTATTAGGGATCGTCCAAATTTACAGGAAGTGACAGATAAATTAACCAAATTAGGAGTTACCAAAGTTCTTACAGAGGAACAAAACAACGATCGTGATATTGGTAAAGAAATTGCCAAACTGACTGAGGGCAAAATAAAAGTAGCTTTGAACTCTGTGGGTGGTAAATCCAGTGCTAGTATTGCTAGAAAACTGGCCCCAAATTCAAGCTTAATTACATACGGTGGTATGTCAAAGCAACCGGTCACATTACCTACTTCTTTATTCATCTTCAAAGGCATCAAAGCAATTGGCTATTGGGTCACTGAGAACACCAAATATGACCCAGAATCCAAGATTGCTGCAATTGAAGACATTGTGAAACTCTACCAAAATGGAGACTTGAAGAAATTAGAAGTTCACGAATCAGTCTGGAAATTCGATGAGTTCTCTGACGAGCAAATTAAGAAGTTGATTCAAGACGCAATTGACAACAGTTCTAAGGGGAAACAATTGATCAAGATCGAATAGATATACATTTATATATATATATAAGACCCTTTTCGCCATTTTTCGCCATTTTTTGTCAAGTTGACGTAGAATTTGCGAAATTTCACGTAAATTGCACAAAAATTATCACCGATTTACAAAAATAATTCCTAAAAAAATTAAAAAACGAGACCCAAAAAAAAAAAAAAATGAGTTGCATCAATTCAAATTCGATAGTGAAATTTAAGCAGCGGCAGTTGAATTTCTTGCGGAAACTCTGATCTGTTTGAATATTTCGAATAAATGGCTGGCCAAATTTTTAGTTTGAAAGTCTTTTTCATTCTTTTGAGAGAGACTTTTGAAAGCGCCATCATTATTTCCATTTTATTATCGTTTTTGAAACAAAACTTTCATAAAAGACGGTCTTCAACTGGTGCTTCATCCTCACAAAACTCACAAAACTCACAGACAAGTCACACTGATGAACCTCATCTCATAACAGATCCATCCCTTTACAAATCATTGCGACTTCAGGTTTGGGCAGGTGCATTTCTGGGCTTGTTCATCTGCCTGATGATCGGGAGTGTATTCGTCGCATTATTCTACTACTTTGGTGAGAACTATTGGTCAAAGTATGAGAGAAACTGGGAAGCCCTTTTCAGTGTGATATCATCGCTAATTATCTCAATTATGGGTCTCTCGTTGTTGAGAATCAACTCGATGCAGAAGAAGTGGCAAGTCAAGTTAAGTATGAACATGACCAAGCAACTAGAGCATCAACAGCATCAGATAGTGGAGAACAACGAACAAGCCATCGTGCAAACTGAGCTAGATCTGGCAAAATATTCCAAGAGCTGGAAACAGTGGTTTAGTCGTATTACTGAAGAGTACGCTTTGATGATCTTACCTATGGTCACTCTATTAAGAGAAGGGCTTGAAGCTATTTTCGTTATCAGTGGTGTTTCTGCATCTGAACCACTGAGCTCATTACCATTATCGGCTTTGGTTGCTATTTCTCTTGGAACGTTAATCGGTGTTTCCCTATACAAAGGTGGTAACAAAATGAGACTTCAATTTTTCTTGATTGGTTCAACTTGTTTCTTGTACATGGTTTCAGCTGGCTTAATGTCTCGCGGTGTTTGGTTTTTTGAATTGGAACAATATGTCCAGAATTGTCATGGCCAAGATATGACTGAAGTTGGCAATGGTTCTGGGTCTTACGATATAGCTAACACCATCTGGCATGTTAACTGCTGTAGTGGTGTCAATGACGGTGGTTGGATGTTGTTAAACGCATTAGTGGGTTGGAATAATACAGCAACATATGGGTCCATTATAAGTTATAATTTATACTGGTTCTTCATAGTTGTTTTATTGAAGGCTAAACTTTATGAGGAGAGACATGGATATTCTCCATTCATACCAGTCAAATGGCAATTGAGAAAAATCAAAAAGAGATATGATTTGATCAAATTCAATATTGATAACAACATTAACTATAAGTCCACTGATCAGTTATATGAATTCACTGACGGTATTGAAATGAACAATGATGAACAAGGCCCTGTGATTGACGACCAAAGTGACGCTACGACTAGTTTACTACAGTCTCGTGGTTAAGATAGAATAAAATACAACATTCATCACAAATACCACTTTATACTATATATACCATTACCACGCCTCCATATTGCATTACTTATATATATATAACCGATTAGCTCATAAAACAACATCAATCATCTACAATATCAACTATTTTTTTTTGTTGTAAAAGATCAATAATCATTAAAAAAATCATTATAAAAAACGCTAAATATAGCAAAAATGACTATTAGGAGCTATCCCATAACTTGAGTTAGCTATCAATGGCGACAAAATAAAATATCGTCAGCAAATTGTTAAAAAAAAGGTATTACTTCTAATATGAATGCAAAAAAAAAAAAGAGGAAGACAAGATGCAGCGAATCCCACTAGCTTATGATTTTCCATGAGTCAACTGTAAAAGCAACCGTAGCAGTGATACAAGCAATGAACTTATCGTCACTGGTGAAAGCTCTAGCATAAACAACATATTTACCAGGTGGAACTTCATTTGGTATTTCGACTGTTTTAGATAATACGTATTCACCAGGTTGTAGTGGGCATTCTAAGTCGACCTCTCCAACTTGTTCGCACAAGTCATAGGTTTGTGAAATCAACTTAATGTAACCGTATCTTACGTCAACTTCAACATAAGCACCTTCTTCAACAATTTCACTCAAATGGCCAATTGCGCTGACAGTCAAGTTGACACCACGTTGAGGTGGGTTAGGACTCAAGTCCACCAAGTCAATAGTTAATAACTGTGGTTCGTGTATATCACAAATGGCCACTGGGGAGTCACCAGGAACAGGTTTCTCTCCAGGGAGGTTCTTGGATTTGATAGGGGATTGTTCTTCCTGTGAGGCAAAAATAGAGGCTGACAAGGCACTAGTGACTAACAAAGAACTCACAAATATCAATTTTAAAGACACCATTATATTATTCTAGTTGTTTCTGTGTTTGGAAATGGTTTTAATGACGAGAGGAATGTTCTAATTTAAAGGGTTTCAAAGGTTTTTAGAGATTTCTAAAGTGCTGTTTCCTTTCTTTTTTTTTAAAATGGCACAGTAATCAAAAATCAAAGAATTGCTCTAGTCATAGATTGTGGTGCGTACCGATCACGTGATAAAAATTGAATACCGCGAAAAATGAAACCGGTGTGAACTAATTAGAAAACTAAAAACACACAATTTTGTTTAAGACTGTTTAGACTTTTTTTCCCTTTTCTATGGACAAACTGTTTCGATTGAGTCATCAATTCAACAGAGTTCAATTCAGGAAAATGTCTACCGTTGATATATCTGGTTTCCATGCCGACAAAAATGCACCAATCATCTCGCTTACTGCCAAAAGCTACTTTGATCAGTTAACTGACAAGGAAAAACTGTACGCCCATAACTTTTCAAAAGCTG
Source organism: Wickerhamomyces sp. yHMH617 (assembly GCA_030571115.1). Taxonomy (NCBI): domain Eukaryota; kingdom Fungi; phylum Ascomycota; class Saccharomycetes; order Phaffomycetales; family Wickerhamomycetaceae; genus Wickerhamomyces; species Wickerhamomyces sp. yHMH617. Next base: position 76,189 of record JAJLXD010000020.1, on the reverse strand, counting down.
GTCATTTGGGTACAAGAATAGTCCTGAGACAAGTTTCTCATGAATCTGAAGCTATCTTTGATTTGATCCTTCAAATTCACAACAATCTGAAAGCAGATTACTCCAAATTGTCCGTCGATGAAGACACAAGAAAAGGTTACTTGGAATATGCTTCCCAATTCTTGAGTAACTTGGGTAATTACAAATCATTTGGTGATAAGAAATTTATTCCAAGAATCCCCTTAGAGAAATTCGAACAAATTGTGAAAGATGCTAGAGTCCCGGAAACAGAATACAATCCAATCAAGGAGAAATTATACTCCATTGATGAGAAATCTGCCTTGTTGGGATTTCCTTCTGACGGTCATGTCTCTGGTTATTACTTTGGTAATGTTTCCAAGAAAGACATTGATAAACTTAAAGATATCTTATCTGCACATAACGTGTATTTTGAAAACATTCGTGTTAAGAAAATTGCCGACACTGAATTTATCATTTCAGTGGCTTCTGACACTTTGACCAACAAGACTGATTACCCTAACGAAATCAATCAAGATGACATCAAAATCAGCCTGGAATTCGGTGACCACGCCATTGAATTTAGTGGGATTATTGGCTACTTGAAAGAAGCAAAGAAATATGCTGCTAATGAAACCCAAGAAAAAATGATTGATGCTTATGTTAAATCATTTGAAACCGGTTCTATTGAAGCTCATAAAGAATCTCAAAAATACTGGGTTAAGGATTTATCACCAGTAGTTGAAACAAATATCGGGTTCATCGAAACTTATAGAGAACCCGGCGGTGTTGCTGGTGAATGGGAAGCTCTGGTTTCTATTCAAAATAAAGAACGAACAAAAAAATTTCAAGAATTAGTTGATAAAGCTGAAAATTTCATTAAATTGCTACCATGGACAAAAGAATTTGAAAAAGATGAATTCCAAGCTCCAGACTTCACATCATTGGAGGTCTTAACTTTTGCTGGATCTGGTATTCCTGCCGGTATCAACATTCCAAATTATGATGATATTAGATTAACCGTTGGCTTCAAAAACGTCTCGTTAGGAAACATTCTGAATGCAAAGTCAGGAAACGAACCAATAACTTTCATCTCTGAGAAAGATTCTAATGTCTTCAATAAATATCGTAATGATTCATTTGAAGTTCAAGTTGGTATCCATGAATTATTAGGTCATGGTTCTGGAAAACTATTGAGTGAATTAAATGATGGTTCATTCAACTATGATCATGTTAATCCGCCAATCGGTTTGAATGATAAGCCTATCACAACTTACTATAAAAAAGGTGAAACTTGGGGATCAAAATTCGGTTCGTTAGCTGGTGCTTATGAAGAGTGTAGGGCAGAAGTTATTGCTATGTACCTAATCACAAATTTAGAACTCTTAGAAATATTTGGATTCAAAGATGAAGTGGACCAAAGAGGGATCATTTATTCTGGATTTTTACAAATGTCAAGAGCAGGTTTGTTGGCTTTAGAGTTTTGGGATCCATCATCCAAGAAGTGGGGTCAGCCACATATGCAAGCTAGATTTTCTATCTTGAAAACTTTCTTGATCTCTGGGTTGGTTGAGTTAGAATTTACCAAACCAGATTACAGTGATCTGGTTGTTAAATTAGATGAATCCAAAATCAATACTATTGGCCATGATTCTGTGAAAGATTATTTAAGACATTTACACATCTACAAAGCATCAGCGGACTTTGAAAATGGATCTGCATATTTCATCAATAGATCTACTGTCACTCCAGAGCTTGCCAAATTCAGAGACGCTATCTTAAAAGCAAGATTACCAAGAAAGCAATTTGTTCAAGCAAACACTGATTTAATTGATGGCAAAGTGACTTTGAAAGAATATGAAGAATCAGAAATTGGTTTAATTCAAAGTTTTGCTGAAAGAGAAGTATGATTATTGTGAAGCTGCACTTTTTATCTGTCTTTATGAATATATTTATTTTCAATAATCTAAAACGGCTGTCGACTTGGCAGGTCTGCTTTGAAGCTTTCTGTAATCTTCGTTTTTCTCACTTAGAGTTAGTGCAGAGAAAACAAGTTGTTGATTGTCACTCACTTCATCCTTCCTTGATGTCTGTCTATTCTCATCGCCTATAGTTTTAAGCGTATCTTGGAAGTATTGGAGTTTTGTTTCCAATTTCTTCAATTTTATAGACTGTGAGTCATTAATTCTCTGAAGGGCATTTAACGATGAATTGGAGATCATCTTTTTCTGGCCATTAGCTAATTTGCGGTGTAAGCTCCAATAATCTTTGATAACGAGTGATACAGCCTCCTGTATGAAAAATAGAGAATCACTCATGTTAATCAATTCATTTTCAGAGTCTTGATCGTTCATATCTTCTGTTGCGATCAAGATCTGCTTCGCACTACTCAATGAGGATTGATCAATAATCCCTTCAAATTCACGAAGTAATGTTGTAGAAAGTTCAGTAAGTGCCCGTTTGTAATGGGTCTTTGTTGCCGTCTTTTGCATACCATCAGATCTAAGTTCACGGTTGGAATCCTGCAATATGAGCAAAGAATTTGATAATGTATGAACTTTTTTCTCCAACTGTTTGACTGAAAAACAGCTATCATTTAGCTTCGCTTTGGTTTCCCTCAACTCTGCAGAAAGTTTAGACTGCTCTTCATATTCTTTTTGATTCAGAGATCTCAATTTATTGATTTCGTCATCTTTTTGTTGAACTAAACGCTGATTATTTCTTTTGAACAGGTTGAATTCAGCTGTCAAGAGGCTAGATTCATCCCTTGCTGACTGACATTGCGTCAAGAGATTTCCTCTTTCCTCAGTCAACTGCTCAAACTGCTTATTCAAGTTTCTTAACTTGTCAAGTTCTAATATTTGTGTTTGAATCTGCTCCTCTTCATTTTTCACAAGTTTTGATTGTTCACTTAAAACAACTTCCATTTCATTTATTTTTGATTCTAGGTTCTGATTGGTACTGATTCTCTCTGAAAGCTGAAGTTTCGTGCTATCTACTTCTCTCTGAAGATCTTTGGTACTGACCTCAAATGATTGTATACAATTAGTGGCCTTTTCGAGCTCAATTTTTTTGGAATTGAGTTCCTGTTCAAGCTCCAAAGTTCTGTGATTAGACTTTTGTAGTAACTCTTCTAATTGAGACGTTTTAGCTATCAGTCCATTCCTCTCTTTCTCTGTATTTATATGTTTTTCATTGATTTGCTTAAACTCTTGCATTATTGAATAAGCTTTTCCCAAGATAATCTTTAAAAGGGCGGAGTTTGAAAGATTCTTCGTGGCATGCTCCCCAGCCTTCTCACTATCCTCATCAACAGAAAAACAGTTCATATAGCGTCCAACCAAGCTCAGAATGCTTTCACTTTCCACATCTTTTTCTTCAAGTTCATACTTTAGTTGGCTTAAGAGTATCAGTTGGGACCTCAATTGTTCCTCGTGTGATTCATTAGTACTTCTCTCAAACGAAATTGTTTTCAGCTGACTGGAAACTTTATTTTCTAGTCTTGATATATCAGTGTTGAGATCATCAACTTTCAATTGAAGATTATTGACCTGAGATTTCAATGTCTGTTCATCAGATTCCTTTTCTACCAAAACAGCTTGAGTCTCCTTCAATAATTTGTTACTTTTGATATTCTGAGTCTTAAAGTTCTCCATTTTCGTTACAATGTCGTCCTTGATATCATTTAATATGGTAACTATTTTAGTAGTTTTCAAAGAACTAAACTGTTCTTCATCCAAATCTTTAAGACCTAGAAACTTTGAAAGTCCAATAATACTATCTGACAACTGTGACTTAGGGATCGAATCTTCAACAGCAGAAAAAGAATCAAATAATGGTATATTCAGCTCTGTCTTAGATTTTAATTCATCGAAAGTTTCAGTGTTCCCAGATATGTTTGGCAAATCAGGAGGAACTTGGTCCAAAATATCAACTTGTTCATAGGAGATATCTGGCGTCTCATATCTCAAGGGATCTATATGTTTATCATGTAACCTTAAACTGAAACCTTTGGCTGTTCTTTCCTGGTGAGGTGATTGAAGACTCAACCCATCAAATTTTTTTTGCAATGAAGCAGCAGTATCATCAATATCATTAATATCTAATTTTCGCAGACTTGTTGACTTGGATGTAATCTTATTTCTCAACGCCTCTTTTCCGGTCGATATCTCAAGATTCTGATTGTCCCCTATGCTGTTCGCTGAACTTTCTTTAGTCCACACAGTAGGTGATTCAGAGAATACGCTATTTTCAGAGAAAGCAGAGTTAGTTGCAAAATCCTTGAGTTGAAAGAAATCAGATGAAACCTGATGATTCTTGTTAGTCGATTTTGCATGAAAATCTGTGCTCGTCATATCTGAAGAATCCAATGGACCGATAAAGTCAGGTAAAAGATATTTTAATTGTTTCTCTGAAAGACTAGGAACATCGTTCTGAGCGTAATCAGTTGTATCAGGGGTGCAGCTGTATTCACTGGAGTTGTTTCTATTGATTGGTTGAGTTGATTTATTAAGATAGTTCTGACATTTAGTCTTTGAAGAATTTCTATGAAAGAAACTGTCCCTTTTCCTTATATATCGCTTCTTTTTCTCATCTTTCACGCCATCCAGATCATGGAAGCGCACATATTTCTTACTTTCATCAATGACCTTACCATCATTGGAATTAATTACGGAAAGCGGTGAACGTAGAAGTAACTCCTTTTTGAGGGAGCTCTTGACTGGAGATGAGTTTGCGCTCAAAGACTTGGGTTTTCCAAATTCGAAGAACGACCCATTCAGCACAGATACTCTTGGTAATTTCTGACTAGTACATCTTAAAGAAGGAAGAACATCATCAACACTAGATAGTGACTGGTCGCCAGCACTTGCAACACCACCAATATCAACACCATCAACACCAGGAGAAGCATGACCGTTCGTCTTATCTTCAGGGTAAGAGCTGGAAGAAGAACTTGTGTAACCGTGAGATGACATCGCTGTTCCATTAGCAAATGCTGCACAACGAATCAAGCAGCATCTTTCGAATAATTCAGTTTTCCTCCAGCCATTCTTCTGTTTTGTTTGTGGCAAGCTTCCAGAGAAGTGGTTTTGTGTACATGATTCTTCTGCTGACATATAATTTATGCGCAGTGTGCCAAATAGGAATATTTTCGCGAAGACTGGTAACTACAGCAACTAAATCACCGCAGAAAGTGATAAAATAAAGCTTTAACAAGTGGGTACATAATTTTAATTAGCCTAAAAAATTGTGTTTTTTT